>VMKM01000977.1:0-200410 GCA_008360985.2 Macquaria ambigua
GAAATTGAACTCAGCTTTCCAAACAATGTGGTTAGTCACAGTTAATTCATGATTTAACAAGGGGGGGCAATTACTTTTTCACATAGGGCCAGGTAGGTTTGGATAGCTTTTTTCCCTTAATAAAATGAAATCATCATTTAAAAACTGCATTTTGTATTTACTCTGGTTATCTTTGTCTAATATCAAAATTTGTTTGATGATCTGAAACATTTAAGTGTGACAAATATGCAAAAATATATGAAATCAGGAAGGGGGCAAATACTTTTTCACAGCACTGTATGTGGGTAGTTGTGATGTAGGATCACAACAGTCTCCCTATATGAAGTTGGACACTGACTTCGCAGGGCTGCACAACAAGTTAGCATACTGGGGTCCCCGAAACAGAACGTGTAATCGCTCCGCCAAATCAGAACAGTCGTGCACCACCACCCACAGAACAGAGAGAGCAATCAGTCTGTCACTCCTTTCCAGTCCAGGCCAGATGAGGTTTCCACTCCTGGGGATTTCTATTCCTTTAAGTTTCAGCCTCAAACTCATACTCCCTTTGGAACCCCAAGACTTTGACTTCTTGAATGCTACTCAATGGGTCATGGGATTTACGGTGCTAAACTGCTAGTCATGACCTGATGATAACCTTATTGTCTTCAAACCTCAGACTTCGGTTCCTTCTTTCTAGATAAATGAAAACATTTCTGCGCAGGTCTAAAAGTTTGGCTTCTAGCAGCATAGTACAAATGTCTCTAATTATTATTTCTAGTTGTGTTATTCTGGTGACCTGGCCAGCTCTAAACACCTCTTAGATAAACTTTTAGGTGCGAAACATGTCATGGAACTAGCCCTTTACTCATGTACAACTTCCAGTTTAGACGTCATGCAGATTATCCACAAAGGGGAGCTGTTGTGTCATTACCAGACCAGTTCTACAAGTCAACATGCACCACCTATTAGCAAAGGAAAGTAATTGCACCAGAAGACCTCCAGATTTATTTATTTATTTTTTATCTCGAAGGTAAAAATGAAATAATGTAATAAAATGGAATTAGGAGTCACAGTAATTCATTCTGTAATTCAGTGGCATTGGGCACAAATACAGTATTTCATGTATTTTCCACATCACTTTCTTTACATTCCTTTTTCCTCCCTTTGTGATCAGAGCTGTATTTCTTTTCCATGGAATATAACACTGTTATAACATTGTTGCCCAGTAGGCAAGAATTTGCAGGCTAGTTTAACAGCCCCTTTATTTCACACTGAACCTGTCTATCCCTGCAGGATATTAGCTTTTAAAGCCCTCAAGAGTATTCCGCCAACCTACCGCACACATACTGCAGTCTTTGTTGTGAAAGGTAGGGAAAGGTGTGTTTTTTATTACACTCTTCATTCACAAAATGACTGTTTTCCTTTTTAATAATTCACTGCCACTCTATTTGTGGTATCTTACATCAGCTTCCGGCGACTGCATCTCCAGTACATCTCAAGTGTGTGTGATGGTGTTGCTGTATTGAAGTCATGCTCCTGTTCTCAAGACCTGCTCCAACCAGCCATGAATGGCTCCAAGGCAGCCTCTCAGAGCATGAACGATGCCCGCTATAGGGTGCATTAAGACATTCCACATTTATGATCCATGAACTTCCCCACAGCAAAGTGTATGGGGGAAAAAAAAAGCGAGAGCAGGTAGAAGAAAGGCTTGTGCACAGCCCTGCCTGCCTTTCATGATCAATGTGTTTTTGTTCAGTGGGAACACTGGCTGAAACCAAACAATTTTTCCAGTGTGCGCTGTTCAAGTGGATATTTTCAGTGAAGGGAAAATAATGAGTTACATTTCATTTCAAAGTTTCTTGGCTTGTGTTGTGTGCTTGTCAGAATCGGCAAAGTCTTTCAAAAGAACTGCGTAGCTTACTGTCCTCATAATGCCCATTTGATGTTGAGTAGTGCTGTCAGAATGCACCAGCAGCGGCGGCTACCAGTTTTCATTCAAAGTCTACAAAATGCAAAGATCAAAGCATGTCTAATTTGAACAAACGCTGGGTTTGTTGTAATGCTATTTGTTCATGTACAGGGATCAATATAAAAGTGCAAAACACGCTGGTAGTCATTTGTTCTCCCATTGTCAATCTGGAGTCAATATTTAACAAGTATCAATAATTACAACCTTTGGAAATGTTCAGACATCTTCCCAGATGATTACTGGAGGCTATATAGGAGATGGAGCAGGGAAAATATTTCAATAACACTATTCTCTCTATCTAGAATCATTTATTTTTTACATCCCACTACACTGTTGATTGTATTGAGTTCCATGCTTTCTACATTTTGAGCATTATGTAGCAAATCTGATAGAAGTCTGCTAAGTTAAGGCTATTCTACTTATAGTGATTGAAATTTAAAAGGAAAAACACAGCTGAGGAAAGGCTTTTGTCACTGCTGGGGATTTTTTTTAAAGCCCAACAACTGACTTAATGGATAGACACAGGTAGGTTTTGGTTTCTGCTATAAATCAGATGTCTTTGTCTGCCATTGTTTTACAAGAGTAATAGCATAGTCTTTTGTTACGTGGAATTAGGGAAAAGTCTAAAGTGCCTTACCCAGAGAGAGGGTTGCAAGGCATAATCTGTCAGTCTATACAAGGCACACCCACATGCACATAGTAGATTTTTCTTCTATTATCTCACTTCTGCTTATCTACATAATTCATGTTGGTGCTTTAGTATTGAGGGAAGGTAGTGGAAGCTCAGGAAAGAGGGCAGGTTCCCATGACAGCTTTCCAATATCTTCAACCTGGTTAATCTAGCAGCAAGTTTATGCACCCACTAAAGTTTTATGCCTCTTACATCTCTGTTAAATTGTTGTAGAGGAAGCTGGAAAAAAAATAAATCCAGGGGGAAAGTAATTAAATGTATTTACTCAAGTACTGTACTTAAGTAATAATGTGGGGTACTTGTAATTTCCTTGACTATTTGTATTTTAGGCTACTTTATATTTCATACTACATACTACTACTATACTCCACTACATTTCAGAGAGAGAATATTGTACTTTTTACCCCACTACATCTATCTGACAGCTTTAGTTACTAGTTAGTTTTTACATTAAGATTTTACATTAAAAACATATGGAGCATAAGCTTATGAAATGCAACATACCTAAAAAAAAAAAAAGATTAAACCAGTGGTTGTGAAACGTTTTGGCTTGTGACCCCTTACAAAACATCAGTGGCTAGTTGGGCCTCTTGTAACATTTCAGATGTCTGAGTTTTTAGCAGTTCCACCTAAGTGACCTTTTCCCTCTAAACTTCTCAGATGGCTTTATTTAAATAACTGTTGGAGGCCCAAAGAGGGAAAAAATATCCTATATTTCACAAAAACACCAAAGATCATAGAAAAGTCCAAATTTGTAGCAGAGCCTTGTTTTTTGTATTGTTGTATTGGTATTTTTATTTTTCTATTTTAAAGGATCTGAATACTTCTTTCACCACTGGTTCAATGGCATTATGTGTGTCATCTTACTGTATGTGCAAAGAAAATAGGTCAGGAGAATAGTAGACGAAAGGGAAAGTGAGTGAAACAAATCTTTAGTCACGCAATGTTATGTACATTAAAATAATAGTTGAGGCACAACAACAGCAACAGTATGGTGCATCATGGGGCAGAGTCATCTGAATTTCTGATGATGGCTTTGGCACTCAGGGGCAGCTGCAGCGGCAGAGCCAGTCGTCTGCAGGAAACGGCAGCAAGGCAGCACATCAGCAGGGAAGAGAGAGTGCTGGGTGTGGTGATGGAGAGAGTGGGAGGGGTAAGAAAAAGATGGGGGTGAAAAGGTTCAGGTTGGCACACGTATCTGTGTGTGTGTGTGTGTGTGTGTGTGTGCTCTCTGCCCTCAGCCCTCTCACCCCTCAGTCTCAGAGTGGGTGATTAGCCTGAGCAGGTGCAGGGGATGGTGACCCCTGTCCAACTGTATTTTGCCCGTAGTTACAGGCACAGAGAGGAGGCATCACATTATTTAGGCAGCAATGTTTAATAAATGAGCTTGTAGGATATGCTGTATTTAGGAAATGTCCTAACCCCTGGCAAAATGTTATGTGTTTTAAGGTTCAAGAAGACTAAGGACTCTCATGCAGTCTGTTTTTAAATGTCTCATACTGATTCCACGGTCTGACATCCAGTACTTCTGCTATTTAGCTGACTCCTAAATATCATTACATGGTGCTATTAATTCAATCTGAAGGACATATGATAAAATAAACAAAGAGCTTAATCAAGTCTGAAAAGCCTGTGTTACAAAGTGGGGCTCTGGAGCTTAAAAGATGTGGATGTCTATCAGACGGGGAGGGTCTAATGAGATGCCATCCAGTTGCATTATGGGAAATAAAGGATCCAGGGTTTTTGGGGCATGACCCATGCTAGGGACTAAAAGTCAGGATAGTTCAGCCTCTGCTGGTTCGATTTTGACTATTCTTTTTTTATGTTTCTCACAAGCCCCCAGCTCTTTATGGAAGTGCAATACTAAATTGCTGGGGTGCCCCTTTAATGCAGCTTTTTTCTGGTTCATTGAGTATCCTCACTAAACTCCACAATAAAAACAGATTTGATACTCTTATTAAACAACAGAAAAAAGAGATGTGTTATTATTACCAAATACTTAAAATAAGCAATAGCAAAAAACCCAGATGTGGGCAACAACGTGTGCTGCTACAATGCAGTACTGGTACCTGACTGGACAGCGACAGCAACAGCAGCAGCTTTAATTTAAATGAGCCAAACCTGCTGAGGGGAGGTTTTGAGTCCGAGTCAGTTCAAACGCTGCAAATCTGCCTGATTGGAAGGATTTCAGTAATTCATGCCATTCAAGTGCAAATCCAGTGTACAGCTGTATTTGGAGTTAGTCCAAAACTCATGGAAAAAAGAACTGCTTTTGGAAAAAATGCATTAACAACTTAACCACTCAAAGCTCAATAGCGTCTAACATCTTCGAACATAGACGAAGAGGAGTCTTCTATCTCGAGAGGGTTTCTTCCAACTTGTCATTATCCAATTGCTATTTAGAAAATTACCTTGATATTTCCATTTGCTGATAATAGCATGCAATGGTATTTTATGATGAGCACATTACATAATGGCCTATATGCAATTTGGCCTGGAGTCACAAACACCCATTGAGCATAAGATTATCCAAACATTCGCATAGAGCTTTTTTCTCCTTGTATATGGTTACCATTTGACCTTGATATTCAGTGACCTTTTTAAGATCAGTGTTTTCAGTAGTCGTAAGAGAACAGTTTAAAGTTGTATACATGAAAATATAAAATCAAAATGTATATATAATATTTTATGCATTCTAAAGAGTAATAAGGAGCATTAGTGTGTAAATAGTACAGAGTGTACTGTGTTCTTTCTGGTATGTTTCTTGATAGAAAACAAATAGAATAACAAATGACCTTAGATACATTTTACTGTGAATCAATATTCTACCATAAGTAAGATAGAAATTCAGCCAGTGTGAACAGCAACAGAGCATATTTATGTGGGACAGTGCCTTGTTTTCAACATAGGATTTTGCAGGATCACTGATGTTCTCTTTTCTGAGTCTTCCAAAGTCCTGTGGGTTTTTTTTTTTTCCCCCACGTGGAAAAGCATGTTTAACAAGCGAGAGGAGAAACCCATGGTTCATCCAAGGACTGGAATCCCCTGGGAGAGTAATTAGGCGGATTGGGTAAAACAGGATTGGGGGAATACATTTAGGAATGTCTGGGACTAACAGGAAAGGAAAAGGGAGCCTGTATTGTTAAGGGACAACAGAGCAAGTCACATGGGCTGCAAATGAACTGCAAGTCACACTCTAATCCAACCTAGAATTGAGAAACATTTAGTCAAACTGCCAGCCATCATTAAATGAGCCTACATTTTGCGTAGGAGTGCTGTTAAGAAACTGCTTTGAAAGTTATATCAGAAATGGACTAAAAAAAAAAAAGCAAAATCATTTGAACCCCATTTTTCAGTAGCAGAAAAGTACTGCTGCTTGATAAATGAGGGTTATGTAATGGCAGTGAAGTTTCTCCAATGGAGATGTTCATACATGTTGACAAAGTATCCAGTTACATTAATCCCAGTGAAGACAGAGTTGATGCCCTGCGCCCTATAATGAGAGAATAAGCACAGTGATGTGGCGACGTGAATGAGGGAGACGATCTATGGGCACTAACACGACATGGCTTTAAGTAGGGCGACGGGATGGGGAGAGCTTGCTTTAAAGAGATCATTCTGATAAATAGACTTGATGAGGCTGGATGGTTGAGTGTTCTCTCCACGGGGTAAGCGAGCTGAGCCGTCATGGTGGTAGTTCTGCAGCTCTGATGAAGTGGAAAGGATTATGACATTAAGTTGGGTAAGCGTCACTGATTTTGAAGGAGGTTTGGTGCTGCAGAATTAAGTGTGTGCTCCTTCTGATTCACAGTAAGAACAGACCAACATTTACTGGTTTGAGAGTGACCTTTTGATTTAATATTGTACAATAGCTAGTCAGTATGTACATCCCTATGATAGAGGTTAATGTTTGACCATAGCTGCAAAATCAAAAGCCCTGTTAATGACCCCAAGAGGCTGCAATACAACATTTTGATTTTGATACTTTATTATGTGCAAGTGGGATTTTTGCTCTGATGGTTGTGTTAGAGGGAATGTCAGGAGGTCACCAGAAACATTAGGATTCATCCTCTGGGGATGGGGATTAATCTGCAACTATTTATATAACTAAGTATCATTTTAAGTCATTTAATCAAGCAAAAAATGCAACATATTTGTAGTTTCTGCTTCTCAAATGTGATGCTTTGTTGCTTCTCTGCTTTATATCATTTTAAATTGTCTGGGTTTTGAAGTGTTGGTGCGACAAAATCTATTTGAAGATGTCACCTTCAACTCGAAAAAAAAAAAAAGAGTGATGAAAATAATCGTTAGTTGCGGCCCTAAATACAAGTAAATAAGAAACCACATAAGGTATCAGATTCAAATGTCACCATATGATGACAGACCGATGTAGGAACGTCCCCTGAGCGTTTCAACATAATTCAGTGGTAATCATGCCAAGTTAATTGCCATTAACTTGCTTTCTGTTTACAATGTAACCCACAGGCATTCTCTGCAGCGATAGGCATTCTGGGCAGACGTCTGATGGCCAACACGGGACACTCACTCTTGGTGTGTAATTGCTTTGCAATTAGCGCCCACTGGGGCCAACACGCTGTCGGGGAAGCTACTTTGAAAGCGTGGCTTTGCAAGCTACCAATTACTTCACACTGGAGGAAGTTGAACTACAGAAAAGCTACCCTAGGGAGATATCTAGTTTGGTTAACTAAAGCTACTTAGAAAAAGTACTTCAAACTACTTTGTAAAAAAAAACGTTTGTGTTTGACGTCTTTGCAGTAGAGAGGGTATTTACTCTCTGCTTGCATGACTCACAAGTAAAAAAGCAGGGTTTGTCGGTGGAGCTAGTCAGTGTCATGTACTTGCTTAAGTATGGCCATGGTGATTCTTCCTCAGGCTGAGATTCAGGAGGTTTATCCACGATGACGCTGTCGCTGTCACAACGCATTGAGCAACGCCCGCCCTTTTGCACATGCACTACACAAAGGTCAAATGTGTGGTGGCTGCCTGATGAATGCATTGCCTGGGCATGCCTTCACAGCGGTCAGGATGAAAGAAAAAGGGGACGGGGCTGGTAAAAGGGGGTTCAAAGTACAGTAGAGAAGCAATGGTAAAATAAAAATAAAAGACCATTCCTTTCCTTTTATGGCCCAAAATAGTTTGTAGTTTCAGTAGTTGACTACACAAAAAATGGCAAGAAAGTAATTAAACTACTTGAATCACTATGCAAATTTGAGTGTAGCTGGACTACCAGCAAGCTACTGCAAAATGTAGTTAAACTACTAGTGTAATTGCTCTACTGCTTTGAGGTAACAGCTATGGGTTCACACAGTCAAATGGGAAGCCCAACTTCCTTTCTTCCTTCATTTTCCTTCACGTTTCCTGAACTGACAACAAATGCAGGGTCATGTACGGTAGCTGTGATTCAGCTGTCATGGAGAGAACAGCGTGTGAGAAACAAAATGAGAAAGGGGGAGCGAAAAAATAGGAGAAAGTCACAATGGTTAAACAGTGAATCCACCTATTTCTTTTTCATAAGTTGCACAATCCTTTGTCCTTTCTTAGGAGGTTTTTTTCATTCATAATACCTTCATAACAACTTTAGAGTGAGATGAGACATTCATGCAGGGATACTAAGGAAGTATGCATTTATTAAGGTTCATAGCTTTTTAATAAATGCTAAAAAGCTCAAACACTAATGCATTAATGAAATAATAAATTATTGCATGGGAGACTTCACAATAAAAGCCTGCAGGAGAACTATGGTATTTGATTTCCTTAAAAAATACTGTAAAATGTTGGTTATTGCTCAGTTAACTCTCAGTATGTGTGTTTTGCATAAATCATAAAAGTAAGGTAAAATCAGACTTCATAACCAAATGTGCCAAACAGCTGTTTTTCAGTAGGGAGTTTGCAGAAATTTTATCATTCAGATTTAATGACACAAATGTCAGCGGGGCAGGAGGGACAGACATTAGCAAATGCTATTAAGACAATATAAACAGATGGAAAACTGGCTGCATTTTCATTTGAAACTTAATTTGAAACTTCACTATTTAATCTTGACATTTCAAATTAATGTTACTTTCATGTAAATGAAAGTGGTTAACAACCAGCTGCAAATGTGCTTCCAATGAGATGGTTTGAAGAACATCAGATCTGAGGACCATATCTGAAATAAAAAAAAAAAACTCCCAGTCAAACTTCGGCTCACAGGCAGCAGAAGCACAGAGCCAAGCATGAGAAAACTGAATCGCATCCCAATCGCAGCAGGTGTTCAATCTGGTTAAATGAAGATGTGCAGTGCAGAATAGGCACCCGGCAGTTCAATCACCTAACACCCAGGCCTATCTCTAGCTTCGATGCTCACAGAGAACATCTCGGGGAGAGAAGCTGACGATGTGAGTTTGCATCAGTGTGTGTCGGCGGGAAAGGATAAGAGGGCTGAAGCAGCTATTCTCTCGGCGGACGCCATGTCTCCTTTTTAGCGGCTTGACACTCAAAGAGGTCTCTCTCTCTCTTTCCCCCTTGACACTCCTCGTCTTTTGAACAACCCGTACAACATCTGCAAATCCCAAAACACAGTTCCATTAAAACCTTTTGGCTGCTGACAAAAGTCCCCAGAAGATGGTTGACATGTGCTGCCTTTGGGGGGTTTGTCATGTCACCCCATCTCTCTCCCTAAAGTGAGAAATAACATTGAGAAACTGTCTGGCTGATGCTTTGTGAGTCTCGCTCAGCCCACCAATCTCACCATCAATTGTTAACCCTTGTGAAACGATTTGTGACATCCTCAGCATGCATTCATCAAAATGCATGTGAATATGCAGCAAGACGGATTCATCTGACAGCTTTAATGTATGCATGTAGATACTGTTAGCACAAAATAATAAAAAATAAAACTAAATGAGTTTTACCATTTACATGTCTGCTGCATTTGATCTTTTTGACATGCTGAATTATATCCAAATGAAAATTGATTTCTACAATACACTGTCTAAGAAACAATAGGCGCTTCTGAAAATGTTATTTGCCAAGAAAGCCCGCATTAGAATAAAGTCACGCTGCGTGATAAACAATCCAATCATTCAAAGAGTATTAAAGAGTCAATCAAGATCATTCTTTAGGTTTGTTCAGGAGGCTGACTGCGCATGTTGGTGGTAAACAAACGTATTCATTTGGAAAACCATGAGCAGAGACTGCAATGTATAATGTTCAGCGCGTTATGCAAAAAATCCAAAGTTCAATGCAGAACAAAAATGCTATATTAAGAAGATCCAAATAATTTAGATTTTGTAAAATTATTTATACACAGCTTTTACCATCAAAGCAACACATGCAAGAGTTTCGTGTAAAAATACACTTGGCCGAGCAGCCTAAATCATGAAGAGGTTACAACAGTAAAGAAATAGCCTGCATATGGTTTTTGTTTATTCACCTTTTATTTCCCTTGCTGACTTTTAGATACAGCACAGTTCTTCACAAAATGAACTCAACTCAACATCATCAACTGCTTTATTAAAACTGCAGAAACATGTTTCATAAAGGGGAAGGTACGTGTACAGGAAGCCATCCATCATGACGGAATCACCCCAGAAGCAGCAACACATCATACACCTCTCATGTAGTCTGCAAACAATACATGGCACCTGTCACATCAAAAAGAAACAAGTGTGGTTCTGTTAATGTGTTGGTGACGGAGAAAAAAACAACAGTCACATTCATTCTGTTACCTGCCAAGTGCTTGTTCCCTGGGGATTGGGGCTATAATAGCGGACAGGGCCAGTCGTCATTAAGCCTGTTCCTCTTCCATGAGTGCGGTCATAACATTAAAGGTTTGATTAAGAAGTGCCTCGCGAACATTACAGGAAGAAAATTGGTTGGAGTAAGTCAGCCAAAACTCACACACACCATGACCTGGCTACTCTGGGTAACCAGATTAAAGTAATACTGAGACATGGTTTCTAGTAACCCAATTTCCCCAATAGTCTGAGTTTATACCAGTAAGAATGTATGATAGTCTACAGGCTAATGCCCAATTTCCAATTTCCCATTTCCACTGGCCAGATATGGCTCGCTTTAGCCATACTGTACGTCAAGTCAAGTCAAGTCAGTTTTATGTATATAGCCCAATATCACAAATCACAATTTGCCTCAGGGGGCTTTACAATCCATACAGCATACAACACCCTCTGTCCTTAGACCCTGGATTCAAACGAGGAAAAACTCCCCCCCTCGACAAACCCCTATTTAATAGGGAAAAAATGGAAGAAACCTCAGGAAGAGCAACAGAGGAGGGATCTCTCTCCCAGGACGGACAGACATGTGATAGATGTTGTGTGTACAGAATAGATTCACAACAGAAAATCATAGTATGCTGAGCCGTGATCATATGCATTTCTTCTGCAGCTTCAAAACAATGGATAACTGTACTGATCCCAATGTTATAGTCCTGCTTGGAAACAGGACCAAACAGTGACTGATTTCACTCTCATGTCATTGCACTAAACTGATTGGTTCATCGTCATGCGGGCAACTTGTGATATGCGAATTTAAACAACAGAAATGAACGAATAACAGAATTGATGTGCAAAGTTAAAATGATATCAATGAAAAACTTCAAACTATGTACAAAGTCAGGACAATGAACAACAACAAGAATAAATGTTTAAACAAATATGACAGTAATGTATGCTAAACAAATCCAAAAACAGTATGCATCAACCCATTTTTGGCACAAAGGAACCTCATACCTTCACAAATTTGTCCAACATTTCAAGCAACACTTTGTTTGAAGCCTGCAGCAGCCTTTAGTTGTGTCATTTTTCACTTTGAACAAAAACGCATCAAGTTTCTGTACTGTACATTAGGCTACTTCTCTAGAGGAGGAATTTGCCTTGCAAATGGATATGGGTTATTTCTTACTGATGTGCTGTCTCTGAGATTTATTTTTGCAACAAATCACTTGAGATCTGCAGAATTCTGCTGTGGTTAACTATTTTCTAAGTTAGGTTATACCTCCCACTTTGTTACATTTTTGAAAAGGACACATTATGCTGTACATTATTCCTACTTTTAGTCAGTTATTTGATTACTCAACAGAAAGACACTGGGGCTTGTCTGTTTTGTTTCATTTGCAGATTTTTTTTTCTTTGTTATACATCTCCTCTTTGCCAAAAAGCAAATTGATTGTATGAATCAGTGTGAGGCCATTCACATTTGCTGGCAACAAGCTTTTTGAAAATGAGTAACAACTTCTCGAGTCAACATTACAGTGTGTGAGTTAAAGTTCATGTGCACCCACTGAGTGGAACTTGCTCTTTGCAACGTTAGTCATTCTTATCCGCAATAGGATCACTTAATCTATGGAGAACTACCCATCTATTAACACTTTTGTGAAAAGCCACACTTTTTAAAGAAAGGAGCTGTGTTGAATTAGGAGCGCTGACAATGCAGCTAATTTGCATCCAGTAAATGGGGTCTCTGACATTCAGCCAAGAACAAAGTGCATGGAGTAAAGCCTGATCTGACCTAAACTTGGTTGCCAAGTAAAAAACACACACAAATGTGCGTGGAAAGCACACACATGTATGCATAGACATGCACATACCAAGATACCAGGATGCTTTCAGTGTTTAAACAAATTAATTTAAGACCAGGCCAACTTAAATTATCCTCTTTTGTCTGCTTTTGATGCCAGTAGTAAATTAACCTTAAACACACAAAGTCTGAGAAGACTGGAAGAGAATATATCAGCACAGTGTAATCTGGCAGTGCTCTATTCCACACAGGCTCCACTCTTTAATGGGGATGTCTGGCCTTCAGGCCCTCGTGTCTGCAAACTTTGCATCTATCTAATTCAGCCAATCAGGATGACCCTAATCAAGCCTCTGAGGGATGCTCCTTTATAAAAGGGCAGCTGTGACTTTGCTCATCGCACACTTTTCCTCAGCTCTGCCGTGATGGCAGCACAGTCAGAGATGACGAGTCGAGTGGTTCATTTGCTAAGTTCTGAATGTCCTGCACAGGGTTTTCTGCCATTAGTGGGTCACTTTGGATAATAGAAATACAGTTACTTTTAACTTTTGTTTTTCATAGAAGCATGTTATCAGTTTCTGTTCATGAAAAATTATACTAGAAACTATTTTTCAGAAGTAAAAAGATCAACTTTTTTGCATTAGCTGACAAACAAAGATCCAAGTAACGAATAAAATGAAAGCACAAACAGCAGATTAAATTAAGCTTTAATTCCTTTATAATTATGGCATCACCATGAATTAACTATGGCTGTTAACTATTAACTAACTATACTCTGCAGAAATATATAGAGTAAAGATTCATCCAGCAGTCCTTAGTCTCTTATCCCAATGTCTGATTATCTGAATGGGATGCAGTTCTTCCCTCTCACTCCCATGTAGGAGAAAGAAAAAAACAGTACCAATAATACCTCCCCCTCTCCTGAATTCCTCGCTAAATAAAAAGGCAAATAAAAATCCATCTGATGGATTGATGAACAATGAATTTGCCGGGAGCATCTGCGAGTGGTACAAGGGTGAGTTGCCAGCTGATGACACGGCGACGCATTAAGACTGAGGCACTTGGACGATAAAACGCAATCACTGCGCCACAGTCAGATTGCAACCATCCGCCACAAGTTTTCTTGGAGTCAGTTGACTTTTTATACCCACTGATTTCTCATTTCAATCTTTGAAGTGGGTGGCGAAAGAGTAAAGGGGAGAGAGGCACGAGACATTATCAGCCTCTCCTTACCTGCAGCTCCATTCACTAACTCACAGCGAGGGGCTAATTATAATCCTTATCTCCCGACTGCCACTTCAAAGTGCCCCCATTGACAGCTGCTCATTGATATACAAATCACCGATTGAAAAGGGGCCAGCTGATATTTTCACTTCCTCTTATAAAAAAGATATGACAGTATGCTGATGATATTATCCTTTTTCTCATTCATGCATATCCAGATTAAGTGGGAGGCAATGCGGTGGCTGTCAGTGCTGGCTTTTGATAGCAGTTTTTCTATTTACCCATCAAAACACTGAAAACATCTCCAGTAATGAGCTGTTCCTCCCTCCCAAGCATAAAGACCCCAGCTGTCACAGCGAGCAGCGCGTCCTACACTCGTGCCTGCCTACTGTATAGTGGGCTGATGTGTGGATGATAATGCCATCACGAGGATTAGTGTCTCAGCAGAGAGCAGTCTCGCTGCTGTTGTCTCACACCCATCACTTTCACTCTCTGTCTGAAGTTAAAACAAAGCCTCACCATGGAACAGATGACTCAGATCTTGTTTTTCTTTGATATAAGACTTGACTCAGTGACACTTTCTGGTTGTGTTTGAACGTATACATTTGCGAATACATTGCGGTCTACGTGTACGCAGTTGCGGCTTTTGCATTGAAAGAACGCTTCTTATATGTACACAGTGCATATAAGTTCATTCCTGTGTTGTTGCAGGGTAGGAGCACAGACTCCCTTTTCTTCCCTTTATGTTGCTTTGATTTTCTCAGAGATTATTTTCAGCGTTCTTTTCTTGGATTTCACTTCCTAGCAATATTTTACCCCAAAGGGATGCAACATTATCAGATGGCTGTCTTTTCAGAGTAGGTGCAGGGAATTGAGTTTGACATTTCAAAGACAAAAACGCCTTTGTTACAGAAAATTCTCTTTGAGATCATAATGCAGATATACACTAAATTAGAAATGGTATTTTCATGAAACTAAGCAAGAGTAGCAATTGTATAACCAATAGAGATCGTATTTTTTAAGGTCTATTCTTCTCTCATCAACTTCCCCCCTCTCCATCTCTCCTCCTTTTCCCTCTGATGACTGATTAGTCTTTTTATCTAGTCCTGTTAGTTGGCTGGTATAGCCAGAGTGGATGGCACTGTCTGCCTGTCACTCCAATCCCCAGACTGCCGCCCTACTCGTTGCTCTGCCTTGTCATGCCTTATTAATGTCTCTCTCTCTGACACAGCTTCTCGTGCACAGATTAGATGTAATTAACCTTTTAAAAGAAGAATGCCAACCAGCTATTACCTGTTTACACTGCTGCCACAGCACTCACTTCTGCTGTGTACTCTGAGTCACAGCAGAAGTGTGATACATATTTTCTCCCCGATTTTCTCATTTCGTACTCCCCTTTAGCTGCCACGTTAACCTTCTCTCTCCGTCTCTCTGTCAAACTGCTCTCCTGTTCCTCTCGCTCCTGTCTATCTAAGGGGCTCTACCTCAGCATGAATTTTTGATGTGTCCCTCACATGTCGCCTCAAGCTGCAAGGTAGGCAAACGTGGCTTAAACAAGATCAGAACCCACGAAGAACACAAGATGATGGAGAGATGAGGGACACACAGGCATTGGAGTAATTGCTGAAACTGCTGTGTGACCTCTAGAGGATGAACACAGAACAAAACATAAACTCTGAACTCACGGCTTGACCTTGTGGCTATGGAGCTAGAGTCTTACAGCGCAAGCACGAGAGACGGGGACAGAGATAATGCAGTATTGGACATCCTAACGATGGTTATTTTATTCATAATGGCTGTGTATATCACTTGTGACCACAGTGACACATTTCGGCGGAGCGAGTAGAGATTGAGGCGTCAGGGAGGGAATGACTTATGGGTCGGCATGACAGGAGCTAATCATACTAGTCTCATACAACAACATGTAGGATGATAAAATAGAGGAGAGGAGAAGCCACACACACACACACACAGTCTTCATCCTTACAGATACACTAAGGATTGACCTTCAGAATGGACTCTATTAATTACAGTGACTCTTAGACGGCTCTGTCGATTCCACTTCACACGGGGTGTTACTCCTTAATTAAAATAATAAGGCAATTAATAACAACACGGCTAAGGTCACTGCCCATATGATGGTGGACTACCACTTAACACCATCTGAGAGGTTTGAGGTGTGTGTGCATGCGTGTGTGTTGGTGAGGGGTTCAGGTATGCATAAAAAACCTCTGCAAATTATGTGCGTCTCTTCTCTTCATGTGTCCTCTCTCACTCCCAAGTAGCCACTCATCCTCCCCGCCGCTGCATCCACCTCCTTTCTTCAAGCATCCCATTTCGCCCCTTGAAGCTGAAAGACAGAGTGCCCTTGCAGGGTAATTATATTAGGTTTGGTGATAGGGGATCATAAAACTTAAAGCACTCTAATACCTGGGAATTGGCTTTGGGTCTGGCTGTGAGTCATGCTGTTGTGTTTGATGTTGTATCAGGCCTGCATGCCTCGCCCTGCTTGCCTCTTGTAAATTGCGCCATCATGCTAAATAAATAGGCCTGCAAAACAAATAGTCTTAAATCAGCATCCTTAGGAATGTAGCATGTGTCGCCTTGCTTATTTACAAGGTTTAGTCCCCGGACGGGCGGTCAGGGTGATAATATTGAACTTTATGGCGACATAAAGCCTCCACGCCTGCCTGCCACCACCTCTTCCTATTGTCCTCCTGAACTCTCCTCCCTTCTTCTCCCACCTTCCTCACCCATGCCTCCCCGCTGGGCCAGCAGGTCATAACGGCAGAGAGAAATCCTCCTCCCCAGCCATAGGAGGGGGATCAATAACGGCTCAAATTATCCTTCAGCTGTAATTAAAGTATACCACAACAGCCCCACTTACACCCTGCCAGGCTCCGTATCCCTCACCCTTTCCTCAGCACACCCCGTGGACGCCGTCCCCATGTCCCATACCGACCTCCTCTAACCCTCCGCGCTACTAATGCCTTCGCTGGCTGCCTTCCTCCACACACACACACTGACACACCTCCAGCTAAGTGGTCCACGGCGGCCTGTGCACACCAAGGGTGATGGTTGAGTAATGACTATGGATTACTTCATTATCCCTCCCCTAACAGGCTGGCAGGGTGCTTACATGGGGCTGCCTTTAACAAGCTGAATGGAGGGAGGGCACTGGCAAAGAGAGGAAACACTCCCAGTGCTCATGTCCCTGTTGCTGTCATGGGTGCTTGCCTATATGTTCCAACGCACAAAATCTCCTTCTCTGTCCGTCTTACTGTGAAACACTATTTGTTACTTTCATGCCTCTCGTTGTAAAGCTTTTCATCAAAGTAGCAACACAGGCAAAGATTAATTGTTAATAAAATGTTATCGCGTGTCATAATAATCCCTTCCTGTTATCTATTCGAACCTTCATCACAGGTCCAATAGTCCGAGTGACAGAGATGTGACTTTGATCAATATCTTATCATCTGCGGGCAGACAGTGTCCGCTCCACCTTCCAATCAGGAGGAAGATGAGTGATTTGTCATTTGCTTCAAATTACTTTCTGTTTGTAATTTCTGATTAGAGAGATAATAACGAGGGAATCCCATTGGAAAAGCATATACATCTGGGAGGATTTTTTTTTTTCTTTTTTAAAATCTATTATTTATTTGATGTTGTGCTTTTTTCTGATTAGATGAACAAGAATCACTCTTCTTCAGTCTTCTTCATAAATAATTAAGACAGATGCTGAGCAGCCACAAAAAGCTAAATACATACATGCAGTATATATGTGTGTAATTACTCAAACAAACACAGTTAATGAAATACTACAAATCAAATGTAATGCACATTAATTCTATGATTTAAAAAGCCACACTTTAAAATGTACATTTTTAAATGTACTTGTGATAAAATGTGATCAAGAAGCAGCTGAAGAGCTGAGACCTTCCCAGACTCTGAGATCAGGTTGTTAGGATGTTTTTGGAAATGCTATATGCAGGAGGATTTTAAATTCTGCCCTTGGTCTGCCTTTATGGCCATCCCCCCCTCCATTCAACTTTTTCTGTTGGAAATAGAAGTCTACGTGCAGGACACAGGAGGGCAAACCATTAGACCCTCAATTTGGATGAGGAAGAACTCTAAAGATAGAATGTGTTGTATCCTGTACTAATTATAAGCCCCTTTAAAGCAAATTTGTGATTTGTGGTTTTCAGCTTTATAATTTAAAATGGACATGACTAGATCTGCGGGGGCCAGGATGGCCAGGTTTTCACTAGGTTTGCTCTAGAGAAGCAGATGGAAGGTCACCTTGTGCAGGGAATACCACACTGCTCTGCACTCTCTATACTATACCTCCCTCTATACAACCAGTACATGAAGGGGAAGAACAGGAGAAGTGAAGAAACCCCTTAAACCCATTGTTCCTCTGACTTGTATACCATTATCATTACTCCATTGCAGTCTGTTGTAATCAAAACCCAACTGGATTTGGCTTTCTTACATTTACCATTACTGTCTGTTGTTATCAAGACCCGAGTGGATAAAATGCATCTATAAAAACTACAGACAGGCAACCAATGATGAAGAGCCAACAACAATTCCTTGAGGAGAAATGCTATCTCTGTCAGCGGGTAGTGATCTCTATATGCGCTGACATAACCTTTCACCCTCTGAGTATGGTAGTTGTTCCAAGATGTCATTGGATGCACAGAATACAGAAACCAGGCTCCCACTTATTTGGCTTTGTGAAAATGATTAAGTGATATAACTGTGTGAATGTGTCCACATATGGATGTGTGTCATCTGTGCCTATGTGTGTATGCTTGTGTCTGTAAACACAATGCATGAGGACTATGAATTTAGACATTGTCCAATAAGAATAGTTGTTGCGTGAGCATAAGTGGTCAGATTTCCAGTCGTTTCTATACTGTAGATCTGCATTTACAAAAGACTTTGTATAGATGCAACTGAAGCCTTTGTAAATGCAGAGGCTTTGTATAGATGCAACTGAAGGCAAAATAACTATATTTACAGGAATTGTGTTCCAGAAGCTTAAAATAATTCTCACAAGCCGCTTCTGACCACTACCAACTTTGTTCACACGGTTCCTTTGTCTTATTCAACCACCAGGCGTGTTTGCAAAGCAGAGAGTCAGAAAAGATGTTTACCCAGGTTTGATGGCTGTGGATCTGTTGTTGAGGTTTATTCACTGAAGCTGTCCATCAGGGTGGTATTCAGCCAGTAAAAAATGATTTCTGCTGAAAGAGAAAAAAATAATACAAAATGGACACCCCAGGGGTCTGCTGTTAGTAAATGTCACAACTATGACAAATGAAAACGCAAACTGTCTGCAATTGGGATTCATATTCTAAAGAATATGAATATCAAATCCCCCTTTTAATAATTTTCAGTTGATGGCAGCATTATCATTTCTTGAATTCAGAAATACTACCTAAGTTGAACCCGGTTTGTAAAAAACAGGCTCATTCCTTGGCTGTCATCCAGTCGCGCAGAGCAAACACTGAACCTACTGACTCCATCACAGATCCACCAACATGTCTGACTTTGGCTCACAGAAACTGGAGTGAAAGTTTCCTTTGGCTTTCTTTAAGCATCAAGCCATAACAAAATAAAGGGAAAAACTTTTCAGCAGATCATCTCTGTCCCAGGTGTGTAACTCACATTTATGTTCCTTATGCATCTATGAGTTGTTTTAGGATGCATGCATTCTGTGAAAGGCAGCTGTGTCATAAATGCCAGCTTTATGAAGCTTATAATGTACATTTGGGGTTCATTTTGTCACAGAAAATGACTGTTTATTCAGTTCTGTAGTAATAGTATGTTTAGCAACTATCCTCAAATGACTCCATCTAGCCCTTTCATTTAGATTTAGATTGATCACTGCTCTTGGATCACTGATGGTTTTGCAGACTGCTCTCCTTTTCAATGGTTGACTATTTGTCCTTTGTATTGGAATTGTTATTGCCTCATGTTTCTTAAAAATGGCGTTGCTCAAAAAGTGCAATACATAAATTTCCCTAAAGCATCAGCAAGGAAAACTGATATTTCAGAATGCTACAATAAGTGCTACAACATGAATTGAGACAACATGAAGAAAAAAACTCTGGTGTTAGAACTTCAATTACATATAATAGATGCTTGGCTACTGTTAGTGTGTGGGTGTCATGTTTGGTTGAGTGTTGACCCTTATAAACTATGGTTCAGGTCAGGGGTCAGGGCTGGGTGAAGGACTGGATGTCAGAGAGCAAGGTGGAAGCAGAAGAGATGCATTTCCTGCCTGCACTGAAAAAGGAAAGACTTAGTTGTTTTCTCAGGTCAGGAAATCATTCCACCATTGAGAAGGCGAGAGGGTGAGAAGGTGGGATCAAGCAGAGCGATGGATGGTAGCTAGGGTGTGTGAGCACAGGGACAGGGCTGGAGTGCAGGACTGAATCGTGATCTGGTATTATCGAGCTACTGTGCCCTTGGTTGTTTCATAGGCTAGTGTTTTGAATGGACTTAGAGCAGCCACTGGAGTTCAGATGGAAGGGTGGTAAAGTGGGAGAATTTACAGCAAGAGTGGATGATGGGAGGCCAGTAAAATGAAGATTGCATGAAGAGGTGCTTGGTGCAGGGTGCGAGGTCAAAGTTTTTCACATTCAATGAAACAGACATTCATGGTTCCCAGATGGTGTCTTCTATTGACTTTGGTGATCCTCTGACTTTTCCTCAAGCGCCAACAGGAAGTATACATTTTTAGTTCAAAGTGAAATGTCTGGACAACTATCAGACGGATTACCATGATATTTGGTACAGCCATTCATATCCACCTCTGACTTTGGTGATCCTTTGACTTTTCCTCTTGCACCACCATTAGGTTAACATTTACATTTTTATATCTTGACTATTGGATGGATTGCTGTAAAATTTGGTACAGACATCCATGGTTCTCAGACTGTACTGACTTTGACTTTAGTGATCCCTTGAACTTTCATCTAGCGCCATTATCAGGACAACATTTCTGTTTGTCTAATACTTTGGTTTATGACCAAATACCTGCAAAACTAATTCCCATCAGCCTCAGCTGTACTTTGTGTTTAACGCTACTTAGGAAATGAAACACGCTGATGCTGTTTAAATGTGATATTGGAGTTATCGTAATTACGATTTTCCAACTTGTAAATAGTGTTCACATCAACATCCAAGTCGTAATTATGACTGGGAAACATTTTTTGGAAAGCTGATATATACAACTTGGCACTTAATAATGGAAGTACCTGAAAACTACACAAATATGGATGCCTCATATCAGCCAAAGACCATTGTTTAATGCAATTAAACCCAGATTCAATGGATATGGTGTAATGTTGTCAATGCACAGTATTTTAATGCTCACACAACCAACTCTGCAATAAAACAACCGTCTTGATGACATGAACACTCGTATTAACATGGGAATCTTTCCCATTACTACCATCCATCCCATGCGACATGGATAACCTGCTAAATAGCATTATCATTGTGAGCATGTTAGCGTTTAGTTCGAAGCAGAGGCACTAGTATGGCTATAGACTTAGTCTTGTTCTAAAATAAACCTTTTTACATTTTAAATGGTATTTTGTCCACCCCATCTGTTGTATAAGAATCTTTGACCATCCATTTACATGTGCAGTTGCTTGTGTGCCTGCAAACACCGTGCATTGTGTGGGTGTGTTGTTTTTATTTCCTCCCTTGCCAAAGCACTTCAAACTCTCTTAATGCACTATGTATAATCAGGTCAGCTTGTGAACTCACACAACAGGTAAGTAAATTGGCGTGGACCTGAAGATATTCATGTGTCATCTGACCCAGGTCTAATGTTTTTACCAAAAGATGTGGTTTTGTGCTGCTAATGTCAAATTGCTCTGAAGACTCCATCCATTACACAGCGACAGACAACTGGGGTGCCACATTGATCTGGCCCATCTGATTGTATCTTAGCAATGCCCTGCATGAAATTAGAGCAGAGTGGGAGATTAATAGGGATGCATCAGGGGACTCTATTCATGTGGGGATTTTTGGACACATGCACACAATGTGAAAACTGCAACAGCATTATAGTGTTGCTCACAAAGATTTTCTTTACTTTTGAGACCTTGGTCTTATGACTGTTTTCCACCAAAACAGCAACAAGATGAATGCCATCCACCGGTAAAAACATCAATTGGTATTTTAAGTGTAGAATTAAATCCAGCTATTGAGAGATTGAACGTTTATGCTTTCCAGCTTTTATTTCTCATCCAACAAACACTTGAATCTCCCTTGGTGTTCTCACTTGTTTAAGCTCTTCCTCCAGCCACCCCTCTCACACTCCCAATCCCTTTCTTTACCCTTCTCAACATGTTTGAGTATGTGTGTCTCCGCTGGTTAAATGATTTACTCTCCAGTGGCGAGGTCTCCTAAGATTGGCCCTCCTCCATGCATGACCACATGTCCACTCCATTCAATCTTTCTGTCCAGTGACGAAGAATTCTGTACAAGCGTTTTGCTTTATTTTCAAAAGTAATTTTACTGCCTACAAAATCACTGCAAATATTTTTTCATGTTCGCCGTCAATCTTGGCTGAGCAGGGGATTGAAGTCTCCGATGCTACTGTGTCCAGTGGAGAGACTACATAGGCTTCCGTTGCTGTAACACATTTCATTGGTCACTAGAGGTAATCTGTGACCCATTTGCCCTTCGCACCGTTGTCCTCAAAGCTTTGTCTCTGATGCGATCACAGTAAAGATTGGGTGTTCCAGTACACGTGCTCATTGTGTTTTATGATAGCGCTGTGATCGCCTGCAAAGTGGTTCATTCTCCACAGGTGACTGGTGCTCGGTCAAATAGAGCTGCTACCTCGCTATAGTGCAGTGTGTTTGCAGGCATGTGTGTATGTACGTGTGTGCATGAGCAAGTACATGTGTGTGTGCATGCACTGTTTTGTGTTTGTTTCCATGAATTTAAACATACTTCATATAATTTCTTCTGGCCAAGGTCACTTTGGCATGAACCCAGGTATTGGGTACATCTAATGCTAATGATTTCCTGTTAAGGCTCGCAGTATGCTGGATGCAACCTTCCTATAATGTGCTGCAATGTGATGAGTTTCCGGAGAGAGTTTGTAGAGGGCAAGGGGATGCGGTGGAAATACAAAATGCATATTCTCCTGCACCCCATAGTCAGACACTACATCCATTTAGATAGGTGTCATTGAATATACCCATTAGTTTGCCTTAGATTTAGAATAAATATGAGTTAAACTCAGGTCAGACCAATGTATGGTCTCAGTCCTCTCTCTTGGGGCTTGGTTTTCCTGCAGCAATCACCATGTGTGTAATATCACATTCATACAGTATTATATGTAGGAACTGTTTTCATTAAATCTGTCCTGACTTGCATTATTTTTGCACTATTTGCGATATTGACCTTGATAGCTAATTGATACATTAGCCAGAATTTTCCAAAGAAAATTGCCAGGATGGAAACACAATTTCTGGCATGCTCCCATTTAATTAGAAACATCTGCCATTTGATTCCTTTCACCTGTTGTTTGTCAACCCCACGATGAAGGCAGCGAATGGGAGATTGCGTCACACATGACTGAACACCACAAGTCCTTTCTCGTCTAAGAAATAGTCTCGTTGCTGTTAATTACTGTTACGAATCTTATCATTGTTCATCCTGAAAAAAGAACAAGTGCTTCCAAGATATTTATGTGATTAATGTTCAGTCATCAGCACTCCTAAACAGCACAAGTTGGCTCGAGTCGAACTGACTTTGAACAGAAGACATAAACAGAGGTTCTAATATCATGAAGGAGGATGTGAGTGCCAACAAAAGCTGTCACAGATTGGTTTCTTTGCTAAATTGGTGCCATGCGTATCATATTAGGCCAATGAATCAACCTCAATGATGCAGATAATTAGAACATAAATGTATCAAGGTGCAGAGATGCCCGTTCGGGTGTAAAGCAGCATTACGGCAGTGTTAATGCAGTTTTATTAACTCCTCCTCTCCATCGCTCTTTCTGTCTCTATATTTTTCCTGTGCTCACCCATCTCTTTCCTGCCTGTATCTGCTTCTTTTCATCTTCCATCACTACCCAGTCCTCCTTTTAAAAGTGGAAGATAGAAATGGATTTTTTTGACTTTTTTGTTTTGAATGAGAGCGATAGGGAAATAGACAGTGGTAAACAGACAGATCCCTCTTGCTGATGCTGATCTTCAAAGTCTTATTTATGATTCATTGACCCCCTGCCTAGTGCTAATGCATTATATATCTATCTCCGCCAATGAGGAAACTTCATTATTCATTTTGGTATCATACACAAAATGGTTAACAACTTGCTGCAAAGTTCCTTTTGTCCTATAAGGCACAGAATGATCAGCCATTTTGTCCACTAAAGCTAACGCAGCATTTTATGGTATATCATTAAAATGCCATCCTCCTTCAGACGGAATTTGGTATTCAATAAGTAAGTTACTCAAAAAATACTCAGTAATATATTCCGCATGAGTTCAAATGTTGACAACTTTGGTATGAAACTTCTCAGACTTGAAATGCAGATTAAAGATCACTGACCCAGCCCATTTCTAATTTTGTAATGACCGGAAAATTATGATCTAAGATCCGATATCTGTACCAATATGGGAGCATATTCTGCATCACAGCAAACAAATTTGCATTCACTTACATCTCAATCCTGCTTTCAAGCAAAATACTCACTCTGACAGACAGGCAGACACAAACAGGCAGACACACACACACACACACACACACACACACACACACATACACATACACTCTCCCTCTTCACTGCAAATGCAGGGCCAATTATGCACTTCATGATCTTTGGTCAGAGGCGCTTCTCAGACAATCACCCTAATGAGTTGGGCCTCCTCCAAATACAGAAAGCTCCATCACTTGGGGTGTCCACTTGTGTGTGTGTGTGTGTGTGTCTGAGAAAGAAAAGACAGCATTCCTGCAGTTGAACACACACAGTTCAATACTAACATTATCTGTGTAAGGAGGTTATGCCACTGATGACATCCATCATTTTCAAAAAGGGTTTCCTTATGGATATATGGCATTAAATGATATTTTACCCTTCCACGCATTGCATATACCATAGGGTTGCACACCAACACCGACTCTTTAAATAATCTGATCAATGAGTTATCCTTCCAGGGATGCACAGAATGAGATGTAAGATTCAAGGACCTCGCTTCAGTGTATTTGAACATCCTGTTCTGGTATTATTACATTAGCACCTCCAAAGAGGGAGAGCAGAAGGACATTATTAAATAATTCAGTGTCATCCTGACCACAACTGGGTACAAACAACCATTTTTGTGTTCCACTGTTTTCTTCCTTAAAGACTGAGGAGACTAAAAAAAGCTTTCAGCTTGATGCTAAATCACTGCTCTGCCTCCCAAACATACTCATTCTCTCTCCTACATACTCGTTATCCAGGGCTTTGAGATGAGCAAAAGAGGCAATGTGTTTCTTTAATGAATATTTCATTTTTAAGTTCAATGGAGAAGCCAACAAGAAGGTGCTGTAATGACAGTGCTGTAAAATACAAGTGGATGTGTGAACCTCCCTTCCAGATCAGGAGCAAAAAGAGGCAAACATCACAGCAAAATGAAACAATATTTAAAATACTAATAATTTGCGTTTATAGCTCACCTGAGTGTTAAAAGCAACTGTATAACATAGGTGTTTTTGACTAATTGTGATGTCATTTACTGTCTTTACCTCACATACTAACTCATCCTGCAAGGCCAGCCCATTGTGGTCTCAGTGGTCTCATAACTCACTGTGGTCTAGCAAGGCTCCGTAGACATTTTCCTGGGTTAGGGGCATCAAGGGAGTCATAAAAAGTAGATCATAATTACAAATGGCCATTCGCTAAATCCCTCCCCCAAATAGTGATTGTCCAGTCACAGTTTAGCAATGGTAAGTATTCATGACAGGCCCATCAAGCTGTGGATTTCTCCACATGGTTTTTCCAAAACCAAAAATACAACAGAAAAGTGTAAGGAGTGGATTAAACAGCGTGTTTATCTGCTCTAATGTAAAATGCAGTCGTTAGCATGTTTGGCTAAGTACTTACAGTAGTAACACAGCATTACTTCAGAGGTTAAGGAGCATTTCACTACATTATTTTCACAATAGCACATCCACTGTGTAGTATTTCACCAGTGTGGAAGCTGGTCCTGGATGCTAGACCAGACTGTACGGTCCTGTTGTTTATTGGATTTGAGGAAGTTAACGCTCCAGCAACCCAAGTGTTACGTTCACCAAACACATTAGTCTTTATCCTGAAAGCCTTTTCTCAAACGTTAAAAGTGAAACACACCGTTTGAATAACAAACAATAAAGCAGACATCTAGCCTTGGTCTAGCCTGTCTAAGTGTGAGGGGTTCAGCTGGATAAGGGTTTTCTTGCGAGTACCTCCTGTGCTTACACTGATCACCTGCTCTGTCTCTCTCCCTGCTCTCTCCTGGGTCTGCCAGCTTGAAGCTGAACTCCACAGTTGTGGCGGATTGGGGTAATTAGAAGACAAGTCAGCATCTCATTCAAAATGTCTGTGTTTCCAGTCAGCAGTTCCAGAGCAAGTGAGGCTGAGGCTCCATGACATTCCCCAGTGTTGTATTGTAGTTCTGTGCAAAATTCATATTGGATTGCGGGATACTGAGTCTGTTGTGTTTGTGAAACTGTAAATTTGTTAAGTTTCAGTTCAAACGGATCCCAGAAAGCAGAACGCGCACACAGCCAGGTCTGTAGTGTACACAAGTTTATTGAACAATGGTGACTGGGTGGGCAGAGGCAGGAGGAGAGCCGAGACTTCCAGAGGCTGTAGTAACGACGGCAGGCAGAGCAGGCTGGGTTGGCAGGGCAGGCTGAGGCTGGAAACTGATACCGGACTGGAGCGGGTCTGAAGCGGAGGAGAAACTGAAGTTAGGCAGAGGATTAGCTGTAGCATGAGCTTAACTAGTCTCAGAGGTGAGTCAAAGTTACCGCACAGGTGAACGGACAATCTGACGAAGAATGAGGAGCTGCACCAGGTATTTCAGGACTGCGAAGGTGATTGCTGATGAGCCTCAGCTGCGCCAGGAACCAGCAGGAGACAGGTGGCCACGCCCAGGTGTAGACACAGACAGACAGACAGAAACACAAGGGCAGGGAAAACAGGAGGCAAAACAAAAGGGAACAGGGGAGCAACCCTAACCATAACAAAATTGGGGCTATCGATTAGCAGTTGAGAATCCTCCTGCATTTTTAGTCAGCGTCGCTGCTGTCTTGAGTCTCTACCAACCCAGCCTGCTCTGGGTCACTCTTTTACTGCATACAGGCATTTTAATTCTGACTGAACGTATTTTCGTGAATTTTTTGTGGGGTTCATATGTGCCGTGTGAGAATGGAAAGCTTTGCAACATTAACTAAGGGGGGTGGGGCTTAGCGAATGGTCACGTAGAATAACCTTTGACAAATTAGAGCACAAAACAAATTTTTATTTGTCTTGTTGTGGCAATGATCTACATTCCTCCTCCATAAGTGGTGTGTCTGCCAGTAGATCCTAATGGTAAGTTTTTGAGCTAAATCTTCCTAAAAATGTCCGCTATTTTCTATTGTATAACTTCTGCAAGGCTACTCACCAACGCCCTGTTGGTCAAAATGTTGCAACGAACTTGCTGGGAGCTTAGATTTCAGTGTCTGGATTTTCTTCCGTTTTGCCATGAGTGCTGACAAAGTCCTGGCCATCTGCTCTGCTGAAATATTTAGTCATGTTCTGTTGCAGCATCCTTCTCCTGGGCTCTGTCACAATGCGAAAAGACCAAGGGGTGATGTGGTGGCAGTTTGCGAGGAAAAGGGCACTGTCACATCCGCATCTGTGCACAATAACATGCTGATGTAACACACTGGTGTACAGGGGGAAAATAGCAGGGTTAAAGTTATTGAATGCTCCCCCTTCCTTAAACAACCCCCACTGAGGCCCCCTTAGGCCAGGGAATGTACCCCCAACTGCTCCACTGTGAGTGTTAGTCTTGTTCCAGCCAGGTGCGAATGGGCATGACTGCATACATTTAAAGGAGAGTGTTGATGGGAAAAGAGCTTGTGTGTTTAGCCCACCTGACCTGGAAAAACAAATGTTAAAAAACATATACCTACACATACACCAGGCACCAGATTTCCTGCTATGTATTATGCATTAAGCAAATCTCCCCAATGTCATGTACAATGTGATACCATTTCATGCTGTGCAGAAATACATCTTATGTGATCTACAGGCCTGTTGATGAAAAGATGGCAGGAGCAAAACATGCATATACATGCAGCGGTGCCCACTGTGTTTATGCATGAGTGACTCGATCCACTCAGGTGTGCGTGTGTGTGTGTGTGTGTGTGTGTGTGTGTGTGACTGTAAAATGTATCTGAGAACCAACCTGATGGTGGCATTTGAACCTGGTGTCATGTTTATATCCAGAAAACATTCACAAAAGAAAACCCAATCATTCTATGCTGTCAGGTCTCCATAATAACAGTTTCAGCTGTATCATATAAATAAAGATATGTTTTCCTATACAGCTTCAGGCTACAGTGTTAAATGGGGTGCAAGTACTGTATGGTAACACAGCTTTGCAAAATTGCTTGTTATTGCTAATTAGCAACAAGTGTGTGTGTGTGTGTGTGTGTGTGTGTGTGTGTGTGTGTGTGTGTGTGTGTGTGTGTAAAAATTATAATTTTGAAGGTATAATTATAAATCCTGCAAGTTGTAGTTAGCGATTTGTGCTTCCACTTGATTATCCATTTTGAATATTCATTAAGGGCCACAGTTGCAGAAAGGTGAGCAGAGCAGCCCAGGCATTATTTTTCCGAGCAATTCCCTCCGAGCTTCTACGGGGGGAACCCCAAGCGCTTCAAGGCCAGATGAGAGATGTAATCCCTCCAGCGTGTCCTGGATCCGCCCTCGGGTTTCTACCCAGGGGGTATACTTACCAGCAAAGCTTCTCATCTGGCTTCTCTCAGCGTGGAAGTCATCATCACCATCAGGCAAACAAACCTCATCTTGTATCTACAGTAGTGTTCTTTCTGTCGGTGAAAAGGAAAATCAACCATTATATCAGGACCATTGCTGTGCTTTGACAGTAATCTGCTTATGCACCACTGTTTATTACAATGCTGCTGTAAAAAAGAAATCCTGCCACTGCTGCAGCTAGTGCAACTAATGAACATTCTCCTAAATCTTCATATTTTCATTTGTTGAGTCGTGAAGATTAACGTCCAATGTCATTCACAAAACAGCCAAAATGCCACCAGATGTCATGCTCTTCAAGCTCCAGCAACTCCCTGATACCTTGTCTATGAATGCTGCAAATAGAAGGGACAGCCCACACCCTCTGAAAACATTAGCCTAAAGGCATGAATGCAAACAGTTTCAGGTGTAGGAGAATTCTCCACTTATTATTGGCGAGAGAGGTGCACCTTGAAAACACGTTCTAAAACAACACCCAAGCTGTGACTTTAGCTTTGTGTGCCTGTTTTATACCTACTGTACACCGTATGTGTCTGGAGCAGAATGCGTCACATTTCTGCTCAAAAGACTGATGCGAAAAGCCAGAGTGTCATGTCTCGTCCGTTGTGTTAAGTTTCATGTCTGTCATGTTTCTGTTTCCTGTTCTGGCGTGTCTGTTTTATTTTGAAAAGTCCACCTTTCCTCTCGTTTCTGGTCCCTTTACTTCCTGCCATTGTGTGTTTCCCGCCTGTGTGATTGTTTGCCCTGCCCTGATTGTTTCCACCTGTTCCCCTTTACCTCTTGTGTGTATATATTGTCGGCGTTTTCCTTTGTCTTGTTGCCAGATCGTAGTTTGTGTGCAAGCCTTCATAGCATGCTCTTGTTCCCTCGACTTTATTGGATGGAAGAACTCTTTATACTGAATTAAAACCTTTATAAACTCTACCTGATCTTGGCGTCCTGCATTTGGGTCTACCTGCTTCATCAGCCGGCGTAACAGAGTAAATCGGTCCCTGAATGTCTTCAACAAGGACCCCCACCCTCTAAGAAGGGCTTCAGGATTTAAAATTCTTTATGTAGATTAAAAAACAAAACTACACAAGCCGCAAGTTCACATCAACTGCAAGGTTCTCAGATGTCACAGAGGCTTGTTTGTTTGTTTGTTTGCTTCGTTTAAGTGGCTGTTATGTACAGGAACCTGACATTCGCTGTGATGTGTATTGAATGGAAAAAGGTGGCAATGGGAGTCTGGCAGATCCACCGGAGAGACAGCCAGGGAGATGAATGAGAGACGTATTGCTTCCCAGATTAGGTTTGTTTTCCAATCATCTTCTGGCCATATACCATAATGATTAAAACCTAATAACCTCATAAGACGCTCTCCTCCACCTTTCTCATCCTCCGCCATCCCTCCCTCCTTTTCCCTCTCCTCCACCTCCTCTTCTTTCTCTCTCTGTCCCCAAAGAGAAACGACTCGCCGGCTCTCCTCTCACTATTAAAGAAGCGCTGACAGCAAATCACTCTTCCTGACCTCAAAGTTGAGCCTTTAATTTTGATGATATCTATCAATCATGACAAGGATATCAAATAAAAAAAAGGATTGGCTGGGTTATATATCCGACCCACGATTAAAAGATATTACCTTGCAACACACACATCAATCTGGGAAAAGTGTCAAGCAGACAAGAGGGTTAGGAGGGGGAAACAATCTGGCAACTTGACGACATTAGCTTTGATTGGTGCAACATTTAGCTGACAACGCTTTGCATTTATTTAGGAGTAATCGCTTGCCGTAAAACTCATATTTTAAACATTGATGCCTCCTTAAAGTTTCATGAAGGTGAAGGTAACCTTGTGGCACAATGCACTCTTCTTCAGTGATTTGTTTGCCTTTGTTACTCTATGAGCCTTACATGACCCGTGAGTCACTGTTTACCCTGTTGCCACTCTAATTTCACAGGTGTCATTCTGCTGATACGTGCGCTACCAATATTTCCTTCATCAAACAGTCCGTAATGGGTCTTAAAACATCACTGAAAACTTTCTCTCCTCCCATCAGCGCTCTTGACACCCTCTTCTGCCTCCTCCATCTGCACAAAAACATCCTAAAATGACATCCCATCACACTTAAGGAGCCTGATGAGCCTTTATTTCCAGGAGAGAGAAAAAAAATCAACAATATTGGAAGGCGTGGCAGAATGCACTCACCAACCACACACACATGTATGCAGACATACAGACACAGAAGAAAATGAGCATAACCTTCCTGTGGGCTATATTTTACTACTGATGGACCACTATTGGTTTTATTGCCTCTAATCATGAGTGATGTTAAAATTTCTTTCTTCGCTTCCTGTTGGCATCTTACTCTCTTTATGTATTTCCCTCTCTCTCTCTCTCTCTCTCTCTCTCTCTCTCTCTCTCTCTCTCTCTCTCTCTCTCTCTCTCTCCCCTATTAAGCTTCCTTGCTCTCCCTCTGTATTACTCTCACTTTAATCTCCAATAAGAAAACGATAGAGAAGGTTGTTGACAATGACGATAAAGAGAACACACACATCCACACATCCACTTCTGCCTTGTACGTGACATTTGTGATCCTCCGCTCAGTTTCTTGGGATCATTTCATTTTCTTCCCATTCTATGCCTTGGTCACAGAAAAACAAGTCTTGGTATATTAACCTTATTAGTGGTATTTGCATTCTAATTAAGGGGGAATTTACTAGCCCAGCAGGGGGGATTAAGAGCACAAGGACTACTGGGGCATGTAGCAGACGGCAACCTTTAACAAGGCTCTCACTTTCATGTAGTAATGATACAGTGGTTGGTTGCCTTTGTAGAAATGCCCTGTTTCCCCCCATCTATCCAAATTTTCCAAGCTATTTCTTCCTGTTAAACAGTTTCACAGAGGGGTGTCACATAGCTAAACCCTTAGGTATGCCAAGGTCCCTGTTTCTCATTATTTGCCACCAAAACATCTAATCAAAATGTGCTTAATTTACAGCTACAGGAAACCTAAAATCTTAGGAGTATCAAACACTCACCCCCTGTAGACTTGAGAGGTGTCTGTAAAAAGTTTGGAGTTTGTTAAATGCACGGGGCTGCATTGGTGGAGAGTGGGGACATGTTGTTTTACAATCCCAAAACTCCAGTATGAGCAATAGATTCATGAGTTTGAAGGTTTATCTGATGCATAAACACTGCACAGTAGTTTTATAATATTATGAGACAGGGATTTTACTGCTCTGGAAAGTTTCCACAGCAGCAATCGTGTTATATTTTGTTGACACGATCACAAGGTACAGTAGAAATATGGTACAAAGTAATCTGCCAAGAATGTACTCTTTTGCACGAATTTGACCGGCCAATGCAACGCCTTGTGAGCCTGGTTCAACTTTTTTTGCTGGACAATCCGTTTTGTCATCGGAATGAGGGGGCTGCGTTGATTCACGCTAGGCTAACGTCGGTCTGAACAAGGCCACAGGTATGCACTGCAGCGCTCAACAGTAATCCATTATAGTTATGTAACTTAGTTACAATTTCTTTGCTGTCTTACCAGGAGATGGACGAGAGATGTGACTTCAGTTTTGTCTCTGTACGTTCAGTGGAGAGACATCTGCTCCAGGTCGTGTTAGCTTGATGCAAGGGCGGGAGGTGACTAGCGCCTCCATCAAAAGAGGAGGAATACGCCATACAGTAACTCCAAAGTTGTCTTATTTACATGTTATGTTTTCTTAGTTGGCTAGCTAACCACTTGTAAGCCTTCATTCAGGATTCACCAGGGTTTTGTTCAGAGTTGGAAGGTGTGTGAAACTTGTAAGGATCGGATTTCTGGACTCACTGGAACTAAGCTAGCAGTCGTTAGTCAGTAAATACCAGCAAACAGTAGGCTGGCTGCCACATTACATAGTTTTATTTCTACACGTTAAACACAGAAGGTGTGGCATGTGGGTGTGGTGTTGCTGTTTACTAATTATTGATATTATTACTTTTACAGGTAGTAAAAGGTAATGAGTAATTGCGTACCTGGCCCAACACTGATGGTCAGTGTGTTCCAAACTTGCACTGGTTTACAAGCACCCACTTGATCTTCCATTAGTCATTTGAGCTATGACTGCTTTGTCATAGCTCACTCAGTGTTAATACACTGTTATTACATTTTTACATTATTTTGACAATGTAGGAAGTATCTTGAATATACTGTAAGGAAATAACTGTATAAATAAGGAAGGATGTTGTGACTAGGATGGCTGGTGGAGAAAAGTAAGAAACATGCAGAGAAAGCAGCATGTTGAGACAAGGAGAGATTCCTCATTCTGTCCATCTCTGTGGTACATTTCAGTTTTCTACAACCTAAATGTCAGTCTTACGTACATTTGGCCCTATATTGACTCTTTGCTATTTTGTTTCACTGGTTCTGTCAGGCCAGTCTTGCTGGTCATTTTCAGGCTGAGTGGATCACTGTATCTGTCTCCCTGATGTCCCTTGCTTGCCTCGCTGTAGAAATTTAGCTGGCTTTAAAGAGACAACTAGGAGATCTGAATTGATTGATTGTCTTATTCTCTCTGTTTCTCTTCTACTCTTCTCCGCTCTTGTCATGTCTTGTCTTCTTTTGTTGTCTCTTGTGTAGTCAGTAGCCTTCTCTCCATGTCTCCCCTTTTTCCTGCTCATTAGGGTTTTTCCTTTTAAACAGAAGAATAGAAACATAAAGGATGAGAGCCGACATACTGCGGGCTTCCCAGGGCTCCTGCTGTAGTCAGAATCACTGCAACTGTTCATGGCTGTAGATGACTAGCAGGGTTTCTTGCAGGGAAGCAGTTACAGAACCAGACAGGAAGCTCAGACTAAAACTCTTAAGAGGTCAGAGAACGTAAGTGAGGTGAGCGTCAGATCAATGTGATCAATAAGAGCCAATGATTGCTTGGAATCAGTCAGCCTCGCTTGATAAGTCAAGGACAAATGCATGACTTCACTGCAGCTAACCTGATTCCACTGTGGAAAGGAATGATTTAAGCCATATGCTGAACCTGGAGTATGCTCAGTAAAATATAAAGATGTTTAAATCAGGCATTCATGTGTGATATTTCTTTTTTCTTCCTTCATTTGTCTTGATGGGATTAAACACTAGCCTGTTTGCTTTGGTGCACATATTAGACATGTCTCCTTTGTCCTCTCTTCTTAGTCCCGTTTTCCACGCTCTCTCAGCCTATATTGTCCTCCTCAACTGCAAGAAAAGCCTATTTGAGACCTGATGGATTGCTAAGCCTTACATTTGACTGCATTCAGACCTTTGACTATTGACAATGTGTAGTTTTATCATACACACACCTGCACCTCTAAAGTTGCTGGACATAGTATAATTGTCACAAAAAAAATTAGCAGCAGTCTTTTAGGCAAGTTGTGACAAAAGAATAAGCTTCAACATAATTTAAAACTATTTTTCAGTTTACCACATTCCTCACTTATTATCAAGACTGTAGTGTTAACAAAAAGAGTGACTAACCCCAAGTTTATCTAAGCTACTGTGTTTTAGGCCCAGCAGAAGTGTGTTTTGTAGAAAACTGAAAATTAAGCTAAAACTTTAATAGAATTAATTATATCAGGATATATGAGGATTATGGAGATCTACAACCAACTGTTAAAATTAGATAAAACTGCAAAAACATTTATTTCTGATAATACATTCTGGAAAAATGTAACTAAACATAGAGGCTGATCACTACTTACTCGATATATCACTATTAGTAATATTTTATTCAGCACATTTGATGCAGCAGCTTTGAAATTCTGTCAAAGAGCCGCTGGAACAGCCTTCCAGAGGATCTGAGAGGAGCTGAAAATAGTGAGATTTTTAAATGTAAACTAAAAACCCATCTATTTAGTCTAGTTTTTATGTATTGTTTTATAATTCTATGGTTTTATTATTTAATTCATCATTATTTATTTTATTGTATTTCTGTTTTACCAGCATTTTATTACCGATTATTATGAATTATTTCATTCTGTTTTATTTTGTTAACATTTTGCTATTTTACAATTATTTTGTTTAGTATTTCATGATTTTATTTTTGGTTGATTATGTGAGCATTAGTCTGTAAGTCCATTTTTAACATCCTACATTTTGTCAATCACTTGTAAAGCACTTTGAATTGCATTTGATTATTTTGAAAGGTGCTCTATAAATAAATTTTGATTGACTGATTGATTGATTGAAATATGAATTCAATCTGCTTACTCTGATCTGATCTAATCTGTCTGAACCAGCCAGTGCTTATGCTTTTTTTTATATATCTCTACCCAGCATGAATTGGTTGTTGGTAAATCCGCCAAGTATCATAGGAATTACATCCATACTGGACGATTCTGCACCTCACCATTCACGTTCAGTGCCAACACAGGAAGAAGTGTGCCCTATATGTAGTGAGGCAGGAGGTACGGTGGAGGGGTTGGGGTGGTGGATGAGTGTTCAGTGAGTCTGACTTGGATGCAGGAGACCAGAGTTTCCCTTCTGTCACAGAGCTGCAATGAACAACTGCATTTTTATTTACGTTTTTATTAATTATAGCTATGATTTTTCCCTCAACTTCAATAAGTGTTTTCATTGCCTAACCGTAACCATAGCTGAACCATATTTTATTTGCCTTAATCACAACCTACCCTAATCTCAACCATACCGCAGTTTCCATGCACAGATATGGTAGAAAGCCAGAATTTTAAAAACATTGGCATTGGACATAAATATTTTTTGGCCATTTAATGTGTTCCTTGGTTTTGCAGAATCAGCGGATATCGAAGTGCTTGTGTGGCCAAAGGGTTGGGTAAATGGCTGCCCTGCGTTCACATACTGTGATCCAGTGGAGGACACAACAAGCAACCCCATAAATTATAACAATAAAAATGCAAGAGAGCAGTATTCTGGATTTACATGGATTTACCCTCCGCTAAAACCGTGCTCTATTTTTTTTTTTTTTTTTGTCATATTCAGTCTCTTTTAAAACTTTCTTGCAGTTTCCATGTCTTTGTTTCTCAGGCTTTCTTTCCCTTTTTATCTCGCCTTTGTTTTCTGTAATTGTCCTCCTGTTAACTCGCTCATACTTGATATTTTGTATGCTCTCTGCTTTCCAGTCTGATGTCAAACCATGACTTTAAACAACAAATTGTTGATTTAAAAAAAGAGAGACAAAAGCAAAGTGCATTTGAACCCTCAATATTCTTGTTTGGAGCATGAAATGGCATCAAAATTGCTCTCACACAGAGCTATTTAGATACAGAACAAATAAGCATCCCTTTTAAAACTGTTATAAGAGATGTAGTGTGCTTGAGAGATGCATAATTGGACAGTGCAGTCAAAAGAGAAAAATGTGGGAAGGGAGTAGTGTTTAATTTCATTTGCATGAGATTGTTAAGGATCATAGTTGGACTGTGTGTGTGTGTGTGTGTGTGTGTGTGTGTGTGTGTGTGTGTGTGAGAGAGAGAGAGAGACAGAATGAGAGGGAGAGAAAGAAGTGCAGGCAAAGAGAAAGAGGGTGAGAAAAAATGTTACCAAACCTTTTCCTCTCCAAAAACATGATTATTTTTTGAGGGTGGGGATTCGAAATGGAAGAGCTATAGAGGCACTGGGCCATGAAATTTTCATTTGCTCCTGAAGTTTTTTTTTTTTTTTTTTTCTCCAAGGTTTCATCATGCAGAATGTATCATGCTCACAAACCAAGGCGGACCAGTGGGTGTCGAGGCTTCGCATCACAATAACACCAACATCCGTACTTGCCTGCTCGTCTACAAATACCTTTCAGACAAGTAGTCCAGACTGCAGTCCTCGCACAAGGCCTCAAATGAATGCACCATATGAAACATAAACTCATTTGAACCTCATTTACCTTCTTTGTCATGGCTGTTTTTGCCGCCACTCTTCCCCTCCCCCTTTCTTTATGTCCTGCTAATAAAAATGTTCACTTTTCAAGGTTTCCGCTTTAGCAACCTTGCATGTCTGGTAACTGCTTTTCACCATCAAAGAGGTATGGCTTCTTTGTCCCTGCTTTTATACTATTGTCTGCCTCTCCATTTGTTTTTCATCACGTTGTTTGAAGAAGGCCAGTCACAACCCACTCCACCATTTTTCTTACAAAATGTTTCGCACTAGTTTTGCACAACCGCAGCCACTGGGGCCTCGTGCTCGCCTAGGTGAAAAAATTAGCAAGCTGCTCTGGGGAAAAAAAAGGTGTTCTTTCATTCATACTTCTTTGCACTTCTTTGATCTTGTGATGGTGCATGGAGGATGGGTTGGCCTTGGCGATGACTACTCAGTTGGTTACCTGCAAAAAATAGGGTACAGTATCTGTGGTAACCAAGTGATAATTAGACTGTAATCGGCTGTAATCTGAAGCTGAGTTTTTCCTAAAGCAAACACTCCACTGAAGGACACTACAGAATGGTAATGAGGTTATAGAGCATTGTGTTGCTATGTGTGCATATGCAAGTGTGTAGCCATCCAAGCAACCGTAACATGATACATAAGAAAGGAGGGTGAGTAGGGAAGCTTCTCATATTGCAGCCCTCCTTCAAGTATGCCCTCCTAAGAGTGTCACTTTCAACTGAAAATACATATGTACCTGGTACTCATGTTAAATATATTAATGACTTGAAAGATACCTAAGTAACTATGTCACCCTGACCAGCTGAAGGTTTTGGATATTGTTGGGCTATGCTTGACAAGTCGCCTGGATCTGGGCAACAGTGCCCTTGGACTGTCTGTAGGAGAACTGGAGGGTGTGTTCCAACTACTGTAGAATCACACTGCTCAGCTTCCCTGGGAAAACCTAATGTACGACAGGGACCTAGAAGAAGACTGATTATATGAGATTCAGAAGGACGAATGTGAATTTTGCCCTAGAGATGGAACAGTGGTCCAGCTTTTTTACTATCTCACCAATAAACAAGGTGTCATGGGAATGTGTTAGTCCAGTCTTCATGTGTTTTGTAGATGTGCAGAAGGCTAACAACCATGGCCGCCTAATTATTGTGATCCAAATGGAGTGGGTCAGGTATTTTGGCAAGAGATGGTAGCAAGAATGGGCAGACTCATTTGTGGTCATACTGTGCCATGGTTGTAAAAAGAGAGTCAAGCAATACAGCAAAGCATGAACATTGCAGTGATCAAAAGAATGAGCAGCTTAGATTAAGTCTTTCTACGAGGTGGCTGTCCTCACTCTCACTGTTCTGTAGACAGCGATTGGGGAGGATCTCTGCTTGGAGCTGGTGATCCTTCACATTGAGAAAATTCAGTTGAGGTAGTTTGCGCACTCTGGGGAACTGGGGAAAAAGGCATTTGGGCTGTAATTTCCTGGCACCTCGGTTGTGACCAGAATAAGTGTCTTAAAAATAGATAAGTTGGATGGATAAGTAAGTAGAGCTAGGTAATTAAGAATGGCTACAAACTAAACATCACTGGCATGAGTTGTTCTGTCTTGGTCAATTTAATTCTACAATAATGTGACATGGCAGGCATTTTGCAAACACTTGCCTTTCTGAGATACCAAGAACAAATTTGTGTAACTGTCTGGTAAAATTAGGATGAGTCACAAAGGATAAAAAAATGTGGTAGCATAAAATCTCTTATTTTTGAGAGAAATCAGTTTTACAAGTAGCAATTTAGGGTGTCAAAAGTTAAATAAACAATCTCTTGTTTTTAGGTGTACCTTGGCACATGTTGAGAACATTTGATTAATAACATACAATTTTCCTTCCCAACTTTAAATGAGTTCCCACAACTCAAATTACCACTAATTAAAAGATTACTTTCAAGAAACTAGAAAACTGGAGAAAATCAATGGGGAAATGGTAACCCACAATTAACATGATTATTAACAAGAAACTCGGTCCTCAGATATAATCATGTTTGGCACATGCAGCAGGGGTTAATGTATCAGTGGAGGATGGTGCAAATGAGAGGGAAAATTACATTTGTCATCAGGCAGGAGTCAAAGCAGGGAAAAAACACTTTCATTAACCCAATTACCATCTGAGGCCAATATTACAATGGCGAGGTTCACTCATTAAGTCATTGCCAACATGTTTTGATTACTTACCCTGTCTCTTTTCTCTCCTTATCTCTCTCTCTCTCTCCTGCTTTCTTATTTTCTGCCTCTCTCCCTCTCTCTCTCACTCTCACTCTCTCAGAGAAAATGCATCTTATTATGCAAAGGCCAAGCTGTAGAATTAGCAAGGTAATAGATGTGATCCGCTTGCTAACCTCAGCCAGCAGTCATGCACAGAATATCAAAGAGGGTCTTACACACAAGTGAGCTGCATATTGCTGCGGAGGCCTTGTCATCACTCTGCCACGAGCTTGAGTGTGTGAGGGGTATGTGTCCCAACATCTGCTGCCATGGGACAAAATTTAGAGGCCGAGGTGCGAGCAAGTGTGATCTCTTACTAGAGATAGGGCATACCTGGCATGTTTGTGGGTGTACATGTGTGTCAGTATGTTAGCCTACACCCATACACATATTTGTGCACAGGACCATTGAATGTGTAAAATCTTCATATCCTTCATCCCTCAATCTAACCCTAAATCCAACTTCCAATCGCCCAAAAATAAGTCAGAACTGGTAAAATGACTTGGCTTTGGAGGATTTTCTTCATCTTTCAATCCATATGAGGTCATTCGCTAAATACAAGGATAGAAATGCAGGAATGCAAACACATGTGGAGTAAGTAACATTCTCAGACAGAATGAAAGTCAGTTGCTTTGCCTATCACTGGCTGCAGTGGCAGCTGTGTGGGCTGACAGGGGCTCTCGCCCAGCTGGAATGACATTGCTCCTTTCAGTCGCATATCAAATTCAAGGCTAGATTCTGATCAGCTGAGGGCTTGTACTCAATCTGCATAAAAGGCATTTCAAGCCAACGCAATGTGACTTTCAGAGTGTGTGTGTGTGTGCATGCGTGGCATGGTGTGTGTACTGCTGGTGAGCGTGTAAATGTGCATCTCTGTACGGCTGAAATGTTGTGTGTGTGTGTTTGCATGAGTCTGTGTCTGCCCGTGCATGTGTTCCAAAAATGCTGATTTGCACGCTCGAAGGGAGCAGATTTTCATATATTTAAGGGCAGGCACGCTGCTAAGCTATGACAGGCTGAGGGCACTGATGCATTAGAAAAGCCTGTGTAAACCATAAGCTGATGGATAGTGAGAACACACACAACTCACAGCTGTATTACACTCACCCCCTGTGTCCTGTCTTTACCTATCTTTTTTCTTCTCGATTCCTCTTTTGTCTATCTATCTAGTCATCTGTCTGTCTACCTGTCTGTCTGTCAGCCAACAGTACCAAGCATCCGGCTCGTGCAAGTCATTCAAGTCTCAAAGACTGAAAAAGAGTAAAAAAGGGGGGAAATGCTCCCCACCTCCACTCTAGCATCATCTTCTCTTTGTCTTTTACCCTGTAAAAGGACTTAAAATACACACTTGGTGCTCTTTTCTTGTTCTCTCAAATCCTCATCTCTGTTCCTCTTTTCTTCTCCCTTGGCCTTCAAAGAAAGTTTCGGAATCAGCCGAATAATGCATGGTGCAAAAACACTGAGCTATCAGAAAGAGAGGAAGGCGCGTGAAGAGGGAGCAGCATTGGGCCTTTTCTTCCATTTTTTTGCCATGGGCCCTTTCACCTTTTCTAAGCCATTTCTAAGCCAAGACAATGTGCAAGCTAATGATGAGCTAAATATTACTAAAGATATGACTTCTTGGAATTGTGACAGAATGGATGAACTAACAAAATAGGGAGCAGGAAATGTGGAGGCATAAAAAGAAATAATAGTGGAGAGAAGGAGAAGGGTGGAGAATTGAAATCTGGAGAGCGCTGAAGCTATGGATTGTTATCTGCCGTCTGTGGAAGGATGGAGGGGCAGACAGGAGGGGAGACTTCCTGCATGATGAGGCTTTGAACATCCATTGTTGGTTTGGAGCGAGAAAAGGAGTGATATGAGGACAAGCCAGAAAGATAAAGAGAGGGAGGGAAAGAGAGAGGGAGAAATGCAAAATGTGAGAAATGTCAGCTCTCAAGAGAATACTTGGCCTTGGCAACTCCTGAGCAATGCAGAAATCATGTTTTTTGTTTTACAGTAAAGTTGCATTAAGTAGCAAAAAGAACAAGACACGACAAAACAAAGTCATAGCAACAATGAAGTACTTACAATAACAAATGAACCAATGACCTACAAGTGACTGAAAACTGCATGGATCTGCAGAATGTGAGGGATGATTTTAACTGGGCTCAACTGTTCTTGCAAACCTTTCTCATTACAGGTAGTCATTAGATTCAATGTTTGTATTCAAATATTGCTGGATGGAGCTTTAGATTTCAGTATCTAACAGTCAGCAGTGTGTACAGACTAACCCAGGTTGTAGGCAGACGTAAACAACCCGTTGTTGCAGCAGGATCTCATTGCGGGAACTTTTGTACGGCTCTTAAAAGTAATCAAAAATGCTGTACTGTAGACATCTAGATGTATCCTTACCCACAAATCGCCAAAACTGGGCATACTTGGCTGTGCAGTCATCAGCTGCTCCAAAAACAAATGTCACGTCTGGACAAAAAACGGAAAGAAAAATCCAGAGCCTCTGCTCCATGAAGTCATTTTTAGCCTCCCTAGCGGTGTGGCTCTAGGGATGGCAAGGTCAGTCAATCAGTTGGTTGGTTCACCACTTTGGCCCAGACTGAAATATCTCAACAGCTATTTGATGGATTGCCATGAAATTTTGTACAGACATTCATGGTTCCCAGAGGATGAAGCCTACTGACTTTAGTGAACCTCTGACTTCTCTTCTAGCACCACCATGAGGTTCACATTTGTGGTTTTGAGTGAAATGTGTCAAAAACTATTGAAAGAATTGGCATGAAATTTAGTACAGACATTCATGTCCTCCCCAGGATGGCTTGTTATAACTTTGGTGATCCCTTAACTTTCATGACATCATGTCAACATTATACCTGCTACATGTTAGCATATCAGATGTTACTATTTAGCTCAAAGCCCCACTGTGCCTAAAGTAAGTACAAGCCTTACAGAGGCGCTAGCATGGCTATAGACTCTTAGTCTTATTATTTTAAATCCTTATGCTCGATCTTAAACCAACTTCTCTACATGTATTTCCTGGCTGCAAAGAAGAGAATTCCACTATTACTATAATTTAAATTCATATTTCATCTGAATGTAGATCTGGAAATTATGGATTGCAAATTTGTTGATTTGTAATCATGAGGAATCTAGCTCGTAATGCTACTGCACTTTCACATCTAACCTGTTGAGGAAAAACAAATTGGTACATTATTGTTATACTGTCTCCCAAAGCCTGCATTATAAACTGTCAGATTAGTGTTTTTTAGACTGAATAACATCCATATTCACATGGACTACTACCATAATCCATCGGAGGGGTGGATGTTTCACAGTCAGTGAAACTTTCAGGTGTACTGTGACACTAGAAAGTCCAACACACAAATCAGTTAGTTGATTAGTCTATATATAATTGTAATGCAGTGCAGATGAATATATGTCTGCACTTAAGGTACTGAAGTATCACTTAGTGAGCCAGTGATGGAGAGTGGATTATGATTTTGCTCTCTTTACATGACCCTGTTTTCCCCCGAAGCAAGGCATTGTCCTTGTCCTCCCTCCCATCTTTCTGTAGCACCACAAAAAAAAACTTGGCCCGACCTGCAGGCAACTGTACAGCAAAGGCCATGAAACCATCCATCTACATCCATTCTCTCTCTCCCTCTCTCCCTAAATGTGTGACAGAGGTCACCTTGAAGCCAGACACTTTCTAAATGTACAGCAGAAGAGGTAGACACGCATACACCCAAGCAGTCAGCCCTCGTTCTGTCCTTGTCCATCCCTAACCCTTCCTCTCTCTCTCTGTATCCTCAGATATCCTTTTCTCTCTTCCTGTCTCTGACCCACTCTGTCACTTTTTTCCACTTTAACCTCCTCCTTGCTCATCTCTCTTCTCTCTGCCTCTAGAGATACATCATACAGAGAACACTGGGAATTCCCCTCAGAGCTCAAACTACAACTACCCCCACTAATACAACTTTTATTACTTATACAACTACTACTATTACTGCTACTGCCACAGCAAGTACTGCTGGTGCATCTATGACTACTTTGTATCTATTGTATTATTACCATTTGACCAGCTCACTGTGACTATTTCTTCTTGTATAATTTAAGTGATTCACTAACCAAAAAGCACTTAATAGTAAACCATAGCACCGCTAACAGAGCTCTGCTACTAACAAATACATTGCATTTCCTATAGGTGCTTCACAATAAAAGCCTCACAGTGGTTGAGCTGTGGAAAACTTTTAAAAGCAGCTGAAGTAACAGCTCTGACATGGCTGTAGGAAAGCAAGCAGGTGACACAGAGGCAAATAACTGTTAGATGAAAGTACAAACAGGAACGTAAGAGTGAAACTCCAAACTACAGAGATTCAGTTACAAGCTACAAAGCTACTGAGAGCTTCACATAGCGAGACATTAAAACGGCATGTTTGTCTCTAGTCAGCAGCTGAACTAAACGTGTTAAGCACAAGACACAAGACTGAGGGAGGAGACTAGAGCTGACGCAATTAGTTGATTGATTAATTAGTAAATCAACAGAAAATGTATAGTCAACTAATCTGGAAAATCTATTACTGTAATTGCTTTAGTCAATTAGCAATCAAAAATGCCAAACATTCTCAAATGTGAGGATTTGCTGCTTTTCTCAGTTTTACATAATTTAATTGTAAATTGAATACCTGAGATAATGAGTTTTGGACTGTTGATAATGGACTACCAACAGAACTAACAAAACAAGGAATATGATACCTTGGTTTCCTTGGTGACTGAGCTTTTTTCACTATTGCCTGACATTGTAGAAACATAATTGATAGATTGATCATTAATCAAAATAATTGTTGGTCACAGCCCTGGAGGAGACTGTCACTGTTAGCCCCAGTAGGCCCTGACACCAAGCGGGACCACAATAGAACAGGTCAGTGTAGTTATCCCCCAAAAGTGGGCTATACCATGTCCATGAAAGAACACTATTTTATTACAAAATTTACTACTGCAGCTGTTGCTAGTGCTACAACACTATTATTGTTACTTCTGCTAATACTGCAGGGACTACTACCAAAATTTGTGTTGGTATTAATGGAGCAAAGCCTTTGAGCTAGTTCAGGCAGATAATTAAAGTCACACTCACAAGTGACATACATACAACACATATCCATGACATCCTTTGCAATAACATGTTGTATTTAAAATGTCAATGCTCTGCTCAATTTCTGCACAGCCAGTGCTTCACTGCTCACTGTAAGGAACTCCACACTCATCGTTGCTCCTGATCACTTTGCATTTAAATCCCCTCCACCCCAGATTCTAGTCTTGCTGCGGAAGAAATTTGTTATCGTCACTCCCCAATCTCCCTATTTGCAGGTGTATATGTGTGCCGCAGGGAGTGACAAGGTCAAAGACTAAACTGCAATCACTCATGCTGTATGCACGTATCAATAAGCCATTCTACACATACTTGGTTGGTGCCCTTTTAACTGACATGTTTCCTCTCAGTTCGCCTTTGTTTAATCTTGGGTGAAGCTAGAATGACATAACAAAGGACTCTCGTGACTGACCACTGCTGTTCTCCGGATAGTCTACTAGTGCCACTGTGTAACTATTACAGCTATAGTATTAATGCTCTTTTTTTTTTAATTATAAGAAAACGATATATTAACAACAGTAGATTAGTAGTTTGGTACATGAAACTATAGCATGCTTATTGTTGCTGCGTTTAATTCCTTGTCAGTTTTTTTTCACTGTTGTTCTAACTCAGATCAAACATGCTCTATTACTGTAATAAATGGTGTAATTGACCTCTTGATTAATTGGTCGATTGTGTCGCAAAGAAAAGGACTGCAAACACAGCAAGTCTTCAAAGGTCATATGTGCACCCGTGCAAGCGCGCACGCACACACACACACACACACCCCCCAGGATCTTCCTGAGAAGGACAGATAACCTTATTCAGCACCAGTTAACAGGCGATGTGTGAAGACATTTAGAGCAGCACATTTAACATCCCCACCTTGTCTCTCACCCTATCCAGAGTTGTTTATCTTCCGCCCTTGATAAAGTGAAGGGCCCATTGTCTGTGTGTGTGCACATGCATTGTGTGCGTGTGTGTCATGAACAATCAGTTGAAACATTTCCCACAGTTCCAAACCAGATCAATTGACCTTCCACAGACATGTGAACAATGAAGAGTGATGGACGAAATGGGAAAGAGGATCGGTACTGTGAAACTGTGAACTGTGGAAGGAACCACAGGAAAAGAGAAGAAAGTGGGGTAATCTGCAGAAAGTAGAAGAAGGGAGAGGGATCATGGAGCAGGAAAGATGACAGGTAAGGCTGTCTAAATGCGCTGCTGGGTTAGAGTCTGCATGAGGGCTTAACACTTATGAGTCATCATGTGAATTATGTAATTTATAACCATTTTAAAGTTAAATTCAGGCTGTAGAAACACCAATACACGCTTTTCTTTAATTTAGACTGCTGTTGCCTCTCTGGAAACTTTATCTGTGTTTTAAGCTTCTTGGTCAGCTGCGAGGTTAAAGTTTAAATAGCTTCAAGGTGTAAAATACTCCCAACTCCCAAGGTAGTTTGACATCATCACTCTTATTAGAACAAGACTTAAACCTGCAATAACTTGGCTGATTTTGGCAGCAGAAGCAATAAGTAGTGAACACAACATTGACGTATCATCACAATTGATATGGCAAACATGATAGCAAACTATTGCTTATTCATACATCCAGTAGATACTGAGCAACATCATTCATTTGGAGTGGTGCTTCTGGCCACCTTGCAAATGTAAGTCTAATATTCACTCTCTTTTAGGTCTGTTTGTGGCCTCTATGAACTCCTGAGGGAAATATCTGGCTCTTTAGCTGCTAAATGCTAATTTCACTAGCTTGTTGCTAACTTAAGTTTTTTGGTGCTGAGCAGATGGTGTACAGTGGGATTTTCTTAGAGCTTTTTAGCTGGAAACAGCTGCCTGCTTTGGCCCAAAAACAACACTATGAGACCAGCCGATTGTGTGTAAAAATGATGGCTCAAGCCAACGCAAAGCAACTCCCACTGATCGTGCCTAAGGAAAAGGGCAAAGTGAAATCATGTAGACTTATTTTCAAAAACAGAGTAAGTCAGTTACAGCAGGGAGAAGAGAAGGAAACCAAACTAGTGAAGAAGGCAGGGGAGAGTAGAAAGGGTAAAAGAGGAATATGAACCAAAACAAACCAGTGGCAGTCTCCAGAAAAGAGCACTTTTCAAACAAACCCAGAGAACAGTCAGATCTCTCAGTGCCCTCTCTGGAATCCCTCTAAATCTTTCCCAAATCCGACCTTAAAAGAAACTGTAAGGAATGGTGGGTGTGTATGAGCTATGACCATCTTATTTTGCCCGCTACCACTCTATCCCTACAGTATACAAGCCATGTGCTACCAGAGCTGCTGACTGAGTGTTTTTTCTATAAACAGCCATGGGTTGAACAGGTTTGTGTGTGAGAGCGTGTATGTCGGTATCTGGGGCATGTGTAGCCAAACAGTTTATTATGGCTTCATCAGAGTTACATACCACTGTGATACATCAGACGAATGCAAAGATCTTCTGGTTCAATTCATTTCAACTCATATTATATAAAGATGTCAGAGTGTTGTATTACATAAGAACATCTGGCCTTTTTGAAATGTAATTTTCCCATACAAACATCACCACGTTTAAAAAAAAAAGGAGAAATCAGGTTACAGGAAAACATCTCTCGCTGTTACCAAGTGACACTTCAGAGAAAAGTCTTTTATGTCAAATAATGAAAAGATTTCAAACATTGAAATATTGGAAGTTGAGTGACCCAGGTGTCTCTAGCTGTCAAACCGCACGGTGGACAGCTTCTTCTCATCTATAGCTTCTCTTTTTCTTTCCTCCCAAACTCAGACTAAAACTTTCTGTTTTTTCTCCACTTCAGTCGGATGAGTTCAGGTTTGGGATGTTTGGTCTTTCTCTGCCCTCTAGTTCCCGGGGTTTTGTTTTTTCTCTCTTCATCTGCTATATCTCTTACTTGAATATAAATATTCCTTTTATTTCTTAACGTCACCTTTAGATATGTTGGAGCACAGGCCTTCCTCTCCTCTACCTCATAATATTTATGCTCCCTTCATCCACGGCCTCAGTGGGAGAAAAAAAATACTCAAATCCTATATTTAAATATCACTACCACAATATAGTCTTGCACTCTTTTATATCATGAAAATACCATAGTGGTAAAATGTTCAAAAGCCAACATGCTCATTCTGAAGAATCATAGCTTTCAGTGTTAGATTAATGATGCAATAACCTGTACAATGCATTTAAATGTTGTTGTTGGTCTAACTACTCTATATGATATTGGGTAGTTTAAATTTTAACAATGCATCATATTATATGAGCTTATCCTGTATGCATAAAAAATCTGTCTTCAACAAAATACCTACAGCCATTATTTCCTTATAAATGCAGTGGAGCAAAAGTAAAATATCACAACATAGAAACGCTTATGTAAAATCCCAGACCTCAAAATGTTTAATTAAGTGCAGTAAATGTGTGTCGTTCTTCCTGCTCAATTGTGAATTTATTCTCAGATGTCTTGTTGGATCTCAGGTCCTCAGTTTTTGGGATACCAGTCAAGTCTCTCTCATTACACACTGTCATGTCAAATCAGTAATAAGTCAAAGCCACAAAAAACATGACTGTAACCATAAAACTTAGAGTAATGAATCCTCAACAATGTCAGAATGACAAAAGACAAAGACATTTTTTATTCCACGAATCAAAGAACGATAACCTGCTTACATCAGCAAGAACATTTGAGTTTAAAATAATAAATATTCATCTTGAATGGCTGTATATCAGTGTAAATATGCAACACACCAGTAATTCAGTCCTTAAATCACAAAAACCAATAATCGCAAAAATCCCCAAACCCTGTTCTTTTGATTACAAAGTTCAGCACCAAAAAACAACTCTTAACTTATTTTATTTGTTGTCTTTTGAGTCCACATTTACAAAAAAACAATAAAATAAATGAATTCAACTGGTGAATAAACATAAAGGCACTCAATTTTCAATTTATCAAAATATGTCTACCCTTCAGTTCTTGAAAGATTATAGTTTTTAACAAGCAGTACAATCCCCCAAAAGAAGAGAAACTAATTTGCAAAAAAAAAAACTATTTAATTGTTTCTACAATGGATATGAGCTCACAACTTATTTCTATACACACACTAAACAGAGAAGCCCTACCGGCTGCTGCTGTACACAGCCGATCTCTGCCATATTGAAAATGTCACAAAGTCTCTGTGCAGTGGTAGCACATTGACATAAAAAAAACTGTGATTGGGTGCAATAGATGACATCATGAAACCATCTATAAATGGAGTGAGTGTCAAAGGTATATGAAGGTGTGTAATTTGTGCTGCTTTATTTCTAGCATTGCCATAACATGCTAAGATCAGTGTACGCCCATGGGCTCAGAGGTGTACTCATTCTTAGATGTGGTTTTGGTGCTTGGTTTCAAAAACACATTTTCTCTTCCTTGTCCCCTGATGATCTCTGCAGCCTGGCTGACTACTGGACCACAGCTTCTTTGTTTGTTGCCTGAGCAGCCTCATGACGCCTCTGTCTGTACCGCACTCCTACTCTTCTGCACTGGTTATCGTGACCAACAGGTGCCTCTGGAAAGCACCAAGGGTGTCTCAAATCAGCTGGTACTTGAGGCATTGACTTCACTCTCCAGCTGCGAGGTGGCTGCTGACACCCTGCAGGGTGTCGGGATGGAGATGCTCAGAGACAGAAAGACCCGCGTCATAATGGCTGCTGAGGTCAAAACATTGGTCTCCACAAACCTCCTCAGTGTCACACTCAGTAGTAAAAGAGCTTTTAAATGAATCTTTTTAATACATTCAGTCCCACGTATGATTTATCCAATGTCCCCTTTTTACATCATTTTGCTTTTATGACTAGCCTGGGGATTGAGGTCATTGGGCAATAGGTAGTCTGAATGTCTTAATGACTGATCTGTGAAAAGGAAGCAATGAAATACTAAACTCCTGAGTCTATAAAACACTAGTATTTAAGACTGTAAAATTAAGTGGAATTCTAATTAAAATGTAAAGGACCAACTGTACATCAATCTAAAAATATCAAGAATTAAGCATTTCACATTCCTCCTGAGCCCTATGTGATGTGTCACTTCAGTTTCCCCAAAAAGTCCAGTGGGGGGTGGTGCAATTCTCAACAGAAGAATATCATCCAGCCAAAGACCAGATCCTGGTTTTGAAAGAAAAAAAAAAAAAGAATTTTATTGCTTAAGTGCAACTAATATCAAAATGAAATTTACGCCTCACTGCTGGTCAGTACCCACAATGCTTTTGCAATTAATTAGCAGATTCATTTTCAGTGCTAGGATTAAATTAGCATGTGCTAATGAGCAATGTTTATCTCTGCCACAAGACAATGTAATACAGAAAGGCAGCAATCACATGGGACATTTGGCTTCTGTTACATTCTCTGTACGTACTGTATTGTAAACAGTTGGATCCAATTGTTGTTGGTGTGTTTCCAAACCTTTTGAAGCAGACTGTGCAAATTTTATTGGATGATGAAGTCCATCAGTGGATGGTGTTGGCCTGCCCTCCATCAAAAGCTCAACTCTTTTAAAATTTTACAATGGACTATAGGTAGTGCTGCTTTCACAGTGTACTCCTGTCAATCCATGGCATTCATAAATGCACGCATTTCACTGAAATACACAGACTACCTTTGCTATGACATTTCACAAATGCTCATATTTATGCCAACAAACACTCTATTACTCTTGCAAACGGCTCACTTCCTTAACTTGTCTTTTCCATGCTACAGCTACAGTAATGCAGTGAGATCATGTTTCAGTGCTGCCATATAGTCTGTTCATATGTTCCAAGGACAGATGGTTATATTTACATTTTGCTTCTATCACTGTGGATGTCTGCAAATGTAGCATTAGCTGAAGGAACCAATTCAAAGTGTACTTCTTGGGTGCCAGTGAAGGATCTGAGACAAAACCTGAAAACATTCTGTGAGGAATGCATCTCCAGTATGAAGAAATTGCTGATTAGAAATAACACACTGTGCATGTCATAATTTTCATTTTCATTATTTTTCAACCTAATGTAAGACTGATGGGTCTCTACTAATCACAGAGAAAACATTTTGTTACATTGAAAATAAACTTTTATTTATTTTTTTCTCCACCAAACTGACTTGATCTTTAGCTCCTGTGTTCCATCATAGCCTGAACAGGTGGAACAGAACTAGACTCAACAGACACACACTCAAATATAGATGGATGGTTTCATGCCCTCCAATGTGCACTCTGCCTGCAATCCTGTCTGTGTCATTTCATGGTCAGACAGAAGGCAAAGAAGTCATGAATGCTGCCCTGCACCAACACTAACACCCTGAGAACTGCACACTGCTTTGTGTGATAGCGGAACATCGATGTTAATTATTTACACACTATTATAATAAAGCTGGACAAATGCTGCAGCTGCTGTGTCAACATCTACACTATTGACGTTATCTCAAGTCAGAAAGTCAGTCTTCCTCATGTCCACATTCTGTTTGTTTTGTTTTAATGGCTTAATGACCTGTGTCTAGCACCTCATTGAGAAATCTCATCGTAAAGTACCAACAGACATCATTTCTGCACACATTTACACACACACGTCCTACACAGGGTGCTGCTGTTGCTCTCTAGGGGTGATGCATAAGCTGCTCAGGAGTTAACACAGTCAAATATTCTGTTAACTCATTTGTCACATCCCACATCTGTTTCTCTGTGCGTTTCCCACACACAGTCTCTTTAGCTTCTCACATTTTCGTAATGTGTGCCGTATTAGGGGCATAATCAGCATGCGAAATGAAGTACTCGTGAGTCATTAAACAATACACTAATCAGTGGTTTAATAATACAGTATGTAAAAATGTACAGTGTGTACTGTACTGTGTGTTCTGACTTTGCTCAGCGAATCCTTTTGCTCATACCCAATGTCAGGATTTTAAGGAATATAAAAAGACAATTGTGGTACTGCAGTTTCTCTTACTTAGATGAAAAATAAAAATCCTATATAAACAGGCTGTTTTTTCCCCTGGTGCTACATGTATCATCACTGTGTGCTGGGATGTGTCAAGACAAAATTGAGGTCAGTCACTCAAGGTGAGACACTCTGCTCCTTTATACCTTAGGGATGCTAAACATGGCCAAAATCTACATTCATTCAAGTGTAACTCCACCCTCAAATTCAGCTAGAACCCTCTCACAGCAAATGCAACAAGTGAGGGAACAACGACTGTAGGAGGCGTGGCCTCGTGGCTACGTAGTGTGCCTCAGGGCACAATCTGATATGCCATGTTGGTGTTGTTCCTACAACATCATAATTAATGTTGCTCCAGGATGATCACTGCAACTGACCAATCACGTTGTTGTGATGTCATAGCTTTGCAACTGGGGGAAAAAGACAGAAAAAATACTACAGCACGCCTTCTTGCTTGCACACATAGGCAGTGCCACCATATTTAAGTTTGTCCTAGGCGATCATATGAAAGTTTGTTTTCATATGATGTAAAGTTCAAATAATTATGTTGTAGGAACAACACCAACACAGCGATATCAGATTGTGTGATTTGCAATGCCTTAAGACGTCTCATTTTGGCGTATTAACACGCAAACACCTGTCACAGCCACAGCCATTCTTGTTTAATAGGGTTGTTAGAAAGGTGATGATGACGCACTGTTTATCCCATTCCATTTCATTTTCATATGATTTCATTCCACTAGCTAGCTAGCTAGATGTCTTCTGCCTCTGAATCTTCACCGTCCACACTGAAAGTTTTAATTGGCTTCTTCTAAACCACACCTCTGGCTTACATTTAATACTATGTAATTTCCTTTGCGGTGTACATAGGTAGACGCCCACATAACTAATTTATGCACAACGTGCTCCCTCGCGTTGTTGTTAGACATCTTTGAGGCAACCCTCCTCATGAATATGTATGAGTGCCTTGATTCAAGGTTCCTCATTGGCCACAACCAGAAAAGACATGTTAACACGTCATTTTCTGTTGCGTTAACATGTAAAGAAATAGCATGTTAACACAACCAAACTCTACGTGTTAACACGTCATTTTCTGTAGTGTTAACGTGTAAAAATAAAGCGTGTTATCATGCATTTTAATGTTGTCTAAACACGAAATATCTAAGACGTTTTGCGAATGTGCAAATGGCGTAATACAACACATAAATATTTAGTTCTTTGTTTCAGAGTTACACATCTTGCATGAAAATGACGTGTTAACGCGACAGAAAATGGCGTGTTAACACAGTTTGGTCGTGTTAATTTAACATTTTGTTTACAGTATTACTACACATAGTGGAATGAAATCATATGAAAATGAAATGGAATGGGATAAACAGTGCATCATCTTGATTAAGTTACTACAGGCACTTAAGGTGAGCCATAGCTTAGCCTGATATTTTGGTTTGTGTGCTCCACAAACTATTTGGCAGGGAACAGCAATAGCCAAAAATCACAAATCTCAGACTTCCTTTCTAACACCACTATTAAAGAAGAATGGAACAACCCCTTGGCTGTGACCGGTGTTTGCGTGTTAACACGCCAAAATGAGACGTCTTAAGGCGTTGCAAATCACATGATCTGATATCGCCATGTTGGTGTTGTACCTGCATCATTTTTTGAATTTGAGTACATTTGCATCATATGAAGGACCAGCACCATCTAGTGGTCCAGGACAAACTTTCATGCGATGGCCTTGGACAAACATGTAAGTTAATCCTGGGCAAATATTGCTAGCTACATAGGTAATGCTTTATTTTGGCCAAATTCCACATCCATGGGCCAGTTAATTATATTTTACATTATATTATATTTAGTGCAATGGAGTATATGGAGTATATCCTTGGTAACGTTAGCTAACCACAGAAGTCACTGTCAACGCTCAGTCACTTAACTGCTGCCTCAAATTAAAGCACATGCAGGACATGGCAAAGTATTAGCAGTAGTTTTACGCATATTAGCGGTTAGTCATAAATGAACGGAGCGGAAAAGAAAACTGCATTTAATATGGATCGTCGATACACAATCTGCTTAATATTAGACTACTGTATTTGGTGATACAGAATGACAAAGCTGTGGACATTGTGGTAGTGACATTTTTGAAGTTATGTAATATGTGACAGACATGCTCACACATATACACGTATGTTTGACAGGGAAAGTGCCAGTGTTCATATGGTGTGTTGAGGGACCCAAAAAAACAATTTACACCAGAGCCCGTCAATGTCATGTTACACCACCGACCATATGTCATTGTCACAAATGCACCACAGGATTGTGTCGAACATGTACTTCTTTCATATACACAATCCAAAACCCCCACTAATCATAAATCATAGGCCCATCTGGGAGCAATGATTGATTTCATCGCAGTGAATAAAAGGCAGAATCAGCCTCGTCTCTATTCCTCGCAACCCCTGCACCTCTTCCTACTGTGCTCACACTGCCAATCCTATGAAGCTACATAGTAGACAGCAGCAGGGAGTGTGTGTGTGTGTGTGTTTGCGTTTGTGCATGTCTTTGTGTATGTCAGTGGGAGTAATGAAGCAGAGGATGAGGCTGACATGAAGTCTATCAGAAGGTGTCAGTTTGGGTTAATCCTGATGTTATCCTGTCTGTATACACTATGCAACACACACGCACACCTATCCCTCCTACACACACACTCTCACATCTCATAAGTTTGACATGAGAGTAATTGAGGAGGCCATTGTCAATTAACACTATTTCACTATCTCCCTGAGAGCAGCTAACCTGTCACTACTTCCATCATTACAACTACAACAGAGTTAATCACCATTCCAGTGCCATGCTAAGATTATTTTGTTCTCTCAGGAAATGGGTCGCCATGGTCTTTAAGTGGCTCTCAGAGATACGTAGCATTTTAGTAGTTTTAAATACAATGTGCTCCCAGTGTCAGGAGATTTGGAAAATTATAAGGTATGTCATTCATCTCAGAAACAGCTGGTAAAATTGCTTGTTACAGTGGTAACGTGCTTTTAGTAGCATGTAGTATGTGATCCTTTATTATGGTTTGGGTCAACACTCTTCTCAACTTCCAATATCCAAATATAATTTCCTGGTTTTAAAAGAGAAGGCTGGCATTATTTTATATTTTCTTACTGTCAGCAAATCCTATGAAAACACCAAAACCAACAATGCTCAGGAAGATCAGGTTGATACAACGTGTCGTCTGACCAAGTCGGAGGGTAAAAGTGTTTATAGCTGTTGTGAAAGAGGGGTGAAAAGCCGGCCGTCATAGAGAGGGGCAAGATGCGATAATAATTTTGAAAAAATGGTCTCTCCTGGAAGGCATTCGTAGTGTTGTACACACAAAAAGTGAAATAGTTGTGTAAAGAATGAAAAAGAGAACTTGAGAGAGAACCCTGCTTACTTTCTCACCTCCAAAACTTTGAGACTTCCCTGCCATGTCTGCCACAATCAGTTCCAAGCTTATTTGTTCCTACTGAAGCCGTAAATCTTTCAAAACTGGTCACAAGTATAAAGTTTCACATTGTAAATAGGCTAGCAATAAGTTGTTTCCTAAAACAGGTCAGCACTGTAGTTTTAAGCAAACTCTGCTCATGCAGGAGTAAATACTGCATGTGTTGGGAACTGTATTCAGCCGCGGATTAATATGTTTGCACTGGTAAGTATATATGGCATCGAGCTGTGTGGGAATGACTAAAATTAACTATAGTTTTTACCAACACACAAATCACAGGCACTTGCTTGTGGTTATTGCAACATGGCTGTGTGCACTGCGTAAACCTCTCCACCATTTTGCGGTTGAGCATGGATGGACAGATGTGGCATCTCCAGCGTTTTTGTAGGAGTTCATCAGCTGATAGGGTTCTGTTTCTGACTTTTAGCGCATCCATCAGCTTTTGGAAGTCATGGCACCTCTTTCCTTTTCTCCAGCAAAACCTTCAGCTGTTCGGCCATGGTTTTCTAGGAAAGTGCATCACTTGAGAGATCTTCTGGCTTCGCAGATTGGAAAGAAATTTATACTTTATAGTTTTTGGGTTTCATGATGGCCCCCTAGTTTTTCATTAATTCAACGGAATGCTGCTCCAGTAATTAGCTGCTCAGCTGCAGCACATTAAACAGCATGTTAACGTACCTGCAAAATTAATGTCACTTCAGTCTGGTTAGATGCTGCTGTGGTTCTTACTCTTCAGTACCACTAACAACATGCTGTCTGCCCATGACTTGTAGCTACAGTGCAGGTTTGTTTACTTTGTCTCTGGTTCCCTACGGTGTAACACCGGCACTCTGGCAGCCTGAGTGCCCGGCCCCTCCAGCCAGCTGAGACTAAAAGGACCTTTTTTCTGTCTTAATATTAATTATACAAAACTATTAACAGTACATTTAAAAAATGCATTGACATTATTTTAGACTACTATATTATTTTATGACTAAATGTGATTTCAGTTGGACTTTCAGAGGTGTCTTTGGACCACAATGGAGGTCTATGGCACAGAGGAATAAGATCAGGCTTTGGCTACACAGGAAATAGTAATGTAAGTAAGATAAATTCATTGTTGATTTGGTGTTTTCATGGGAATATCTTCAGCCTTATCCTTCAAATTCAATCATGTTTACCCACCTCTCCCTCTGCAGAACATATCTGTTATAAAGTCCAGAAAAGTTCCTTCTTTTTCCTCTAAAATGTATCTACTTCCATTGGCCTTTCTCGGAGTCTCTTCCTCTCTCTGCCCTGCGGCCCTTCCCTACGTGGGTCGACATTTCCCAGCAGTACTTGATGTATATCTGACCTTTGATGTTGTCGCTGCGTGTCCCGGAGCCCGAGGCCCAATTAAAACTAACAACCCCAGAGGCCCTCCAACTCTCCCGCGAACCCACCCTTTGTCTCTTCCACCTCTTTTTGTCTCACCCATTACTTTTCCTCTCTTACATACTTCCTCTCAACTCGTCCCCTCTTGCCACTGCGATCCTCTGCTCTTCCCTTTCCTCCTCATTTGTGATTCTACCCTCTCTTATCCTTCATCTCTTTCCTCTTTTATTTGCTGCCCATCCCCAACACGAGAATGCCTGCCTTGCTTTGCGGTGTCATCTCCTTTCTCTATTGTCACGTGGCAATCTATCATTTATGGGCACACAGATTTTGCTTTCCCTCCCATTTGGGTAGTAGTTGTGCTGGAAACCTCAGAACTCCAATTTCAACATATTGCTCATTTCCTCACTTGATACATGGTCCGGTTCATGTGGAGGCAATATCCAGACCTCATTTATTCCATTTAAAGCACATTCTGTAATTTCAACAAGCACAGATGCTGTAGAGCCCCACAGCATATTCATTGTGATGACATATGGATCTAATTAATCAGTTTATGTGAGGGTGATTTTAGCTCCCCGCTTCTCTTGTTGATCAGCTGCCATCATCTCTTTTGTGGGGAATGTCAAAACAAACAGGATATTACATACTGTATAAGCACCGATAACAAAATATTGTCATTTATTAAACAGTAACCTCACACTAAATCAGTTTTACCTTACTACTACTATTACTCTGTGTGCATTGTGGTAGTAGAAACACATATACTCTCACTACTACTTGTAAGCTCAGTATTACAGTGTTTGGGGTAAACAGGAGACCGTGGTTTGATTTACCTCATGCTTTGCTTGCTATATGAGCTGGTATTGTATTGCAAGGATATTGTAGGAAACACCTTATTAGTCAACAATTTACTGATACATCCAGTATCAAAATTTTGTTGTATGTTAACATAACTTTTAGCAGACAGGGTTGCTGTGCTGCATCTGCTGAAGCCTTGCTAAGCTAAGCTAGCAGTTCAAACCAGTCTGGGTCTGAACCACCATGTGGACCCTCAATGAAAGTGGGAACGGAAGTCAGTGTCACTGTACTCTGTAAAAAAAAACAAAAAAAAAAAAAAAGAAAAGATTTTGGGTCGTGCGAATTAAAAATAAAATTTACATTTGAATTCTGGATGACCATTGAGGCACTGAAACGTCTGAAAATGGCTAAAATTCACAGTCCATTCACAGTCAAATAAAATGATTTACATAGAATAAGGACCATATCCATATCAAATAAATTAAAATAAGAGAGAAATTTTGACATTTTTACTTAATATATTTTTAATATATGATGATATATAGAGTCTTCTCTAATATAACTTCACGTCAGGCTAAATATGGCTTCTAAAGACTAAAGTGCATTGCGCAACACTCTGAGCTGCAAATCAAAAGTTTTATTTTAGACTCTTGACAACCATGCGTTTATGCTTATATAAGGGAGCGACTGAATATAAGATTACCTCCCACATTTCTGATTCTGGCCAGAGGAGGGCGACTGCTGGCATTGAGCTGAGCCTCACAGAGCGTCAGGCCTTCCTCCACCAGGTCCTGACCTGCTTGACTCCTCCCGACAGCCATGACGTTGTATCTAGAAATCACTTGTACTTACACTCTACATGGTGAGAGAAGGTCAATGTATATGGCAGCAGACATGTAAATGTGCAGATATACGGTGTTGCTGAGGATATACTAAGAGATACAGGTCTTGTGCTGAAAAAGAGTGATTCAGACAGCTACAGAGACAAAGAGCTTTATATATAATGTAGGTGTGCAGTACAGTATGTTAGCCTAGCTTCTTTCACACGGGATAGTACAGCAGTATCGGACAGAGCAATTCACCAAGTTTCAGACAGATGGAGCACCATTTTCAACATTAGCTGTCAACTGACAAAGCAGTAAAGCTTCAGACAGTCTCTATTCCGTCTCTCACTCACATACATTTTCTTTATGTCTCTCTACCTTTTTCTTTCTCCACATCTCTCTCTCTCCTTGGGGAACGGTGTGAATCAAGGTGATTACAACATGGATAGCTCCCACCACAAAGAAGCTGTCAGACCTGAACAAGGCACTACTGCTTTTACGTGTTTTATCCTACAGATTACCATAATCATGTAGCTGAACATAGGCCATACTTCCATTTCATTTTGACAGGATGTTGAAACATGCCTGCTCTGCAATTTAGACAGTGTGTATATGTAGAACACACCTACTTAAGAGTATGGGACTTGATCCCCTGTGGGAATCCTTTGTACAGTCCAAGGATTATTGTAAAAGGCTGCTTTCACATTTTCTACAAATCAAAGTGCTTTAATATTATATAGAAGATTACACACCTAAAGACATCCTTATTTTTTCAAATGTCACCTTTTTAAAAAAAGAAAAAGGTCATTTTTGGGTTATGAAAGTCACCCAGCATTAAATCTATGCAAAGTTTGTGGCTATGTGGCAATATGCAGAACACACAGTATTTAGATCCCATATATCTCTTTAGAAGTAACAGGCCGCAGCAGTCCAGAAGTTGCTTAGCCTAAGTCTGGCGGCTCATGGGATTGTCAGCCACCCTATGGAGTGTTACGACACAGGCTCATTCATCTTGCCCTGCTGCATTGTGGGAAGATGCTTTGCGGCACCAGTGGGGGGGTCAGAGGTGATGGATGCCGAAAAACTCAAGGGCTGTCAGAAAAGAGAGGCGACAATCTGGGCTTTCTGGGACCGTGTCACAGTGCACCTCCAGGTATGATGGCAAGAGCATAGGGAAGTGTTGTGAGGGTATGTGAAGGCTTCCCGCTCAAGGGCGATAGGGGGACATCAGCGCAGCGCTGCGATGCTGGCTTCCCTCCTGGTCTATTTAACAGCCGCATTCCAAAAACAAGCACTGGAACACATTGCTATCCTGCAAACACACACACACACACAAGCTGATGCAGACACATACAAACACCTACCTGCATGAACGAGCACTCACACTCAGCACAGAAACACAGACTCTGTCACACACACACACAGCCTGCAGTTAGTTCCCTCCCTCTCTCTGTGTGACCCCTGATGAAGGAGTAGCGGAGTAGTTGGCAGTTCTTCATTGACATTCAGGATAGTGTGTGTGTGTGTGTGTGTGTGTGGGTGAGCGTGAAGCCATCTAACTACAGACAACCCCTACACATTCACTGGTGGCCAGATTGACTTGGTATTCCTCATGGCACCACTCCTAAACCACTTACTCACATTAGCAATGCTAATGCAGGGAGGTGCAGGGAGATGGATTCATCATACACACACCCCCACCACCCCCTCACATACACACACAAACACATGCAAGTCGTGGAACTGACTGTCATCTGCCCAGCGAGGAGGTAAACAGATATGTGATTATTGGATTCAAGATGTTGGGAAGTTATAAGGTGGAGACAGGCTAGGAATGGAGGACGGGCCGTTGAACTCTAAATGTCTTTCCACTGTCATACAATTTCTGAAGATGCTAGGGGTGTCTCAGATAATTTGATGCATATCTACATATTTAGATACATGGTCGACATCTGATACAAAAACAATACATTTGTAACAATACAATACACTGCACTTGCTGATTTAAAGGCGAGTACACGTATTCAGCTCAGATTTGATAGAATATTACATTTTTGACAAGTTTGAGTAACTAAATAAGAAAAAGTAACATTTCTGTTTCTGAATTAGAAATGCCACAGTGTGTCTTCAGTCACACCAAAAAAGCCTAAACATGAGCAGTGACACACTGGGTAATTTTTGGAAAGTCAAAGGATGAATGATGAAGACTGAATCTTTTACTGAAATGCTGCAGACTGGTTGTCTACCTCGGTCAGTGTCATCCATTAGAATTTTGTATTTTCCACAACACTAAATGGGCACATGTCATTGTTACTAAAACAATTTATGACTCCAGCTATCGCCTTCATACAGGAGGAATCCAGAGCCTGAGTACCTTGGAAATAGCATTAGCCCAGTTTGTGGTGCCTCAGGCATGTTTTATTGTTGTCTGTTTTGCAGATTGCAAATACTATGTCAAGACTTCAGGCAGCACTGACAGTCGGACATTTCTTTTAGTGTGGACATTTTTAGCAAGTGGATGGCTCAAAGTAGGTATATGATTGGGGAACTTAAACAAGCTAGCAGAAGAAAGCACAGCCACAAAAGGAGGAGATCAGTTTTTGACACCTGACTGATTTCACACAGAATTTGGTTTGGACCAATAGTTGTGAAATAATGCAGCCATATTTCTCATTCTTGTTAAGGTTTCCCAATGTATATCGGTTCATCTTTACCCGCCTAGCAGATACCCTTCTTTAGACCGATTTTTAATCCTTCCATGTGAATAAATATCTGTTTTGCTCCTATCACAGATGGTTGTTACAACACAGTGAATCAGTGGTTTTCATGTTCAAAAAGCCACCCAATTACTGTGCTGTGTGCCCGGTGGTGTGTAAGTTAGGTATAGCTTTTGTTTGTGCAGCACATTGTGTGCCTCTTTGGAAAAGCTGAGTCTCCCTCTTCATGTTTGAATGTTATACTGTAAGACACCACTGGTAATTTAGCTCACATTAAGCGAGCATTTTTCATGAAGCTTGGCAGATGAGCCCCTTCGAAACAAGATGTGAAATGTCACAAGCACACAGATGTCAGGGATGTGCAATTACTTTTGGGCCCCCCGCACACAGGAGAGTTGAATATTGCGCATTGAAATTCAGCCAGGATAGTGACCTCTGTCATCAGATGTTGTGTGATTTGTCTAATTTCCCAGTCTTTATCAAAACTCGCAGCACTGTGGAGGCTTCCTACAGTGTATGGTATTATAATTGTGCCCAGCAGAAGTTGATCCAGAAATTCTCACTGTATTTGAGACTTCAGGAACAGTCCTAACGTGGCCACTTTAACGAATCATTTGACAAATTATATCACAGTCTAAATAATAGAAGAAATGTCCAAAGTCAAATACTTGAACAAATCCAGTCCCCTAATAGTTCTGCTGTAATGATTTCTTATTCCAAATTATAGTAATTTACACGGTTCAGTAATGAGGTTTTATTCAAAATTATACTAAATTGTGAGGTTCAGCATGTACTTTTCAATTGCAAGGCATTATTAGAAATGCCCAATAAGCCAAAAGACTAAAAGCAAATGGTAATTACAGAACACATGTTATATTTGACCACAGCAGGATTATTTAACTATCCTTCATAACCGCAACTTTAGCCAGAATTTTTGCCTGTATTTTGACTTTGCCTCACATTAACCTGTTCTCAAGGGGATTACATCAGAGGCCTGTGTACGAACATGACACTTACCTTATGCACCATGTGCGACAGGTCCCATGCAATATCTTAGAAAACACATATGACAAATATATATGACAAATGCTGCTCTTTTTCTCTCATGTTCCTCTCTTCCTGTCCTCGCATTGAAATCATGTAACCAGAATGTCTACCCTCATTTTCACATCCTTCCTTTTTTGTTACATTACTCCATGGCATCTTGCTGCTTTGAAATCCTGAGGTGGAAAAAAAAACACCTTTGATGTTCCATTGCGAAACTTCAAAGCAGAGTGCTGCTGTAATTGACCTTGAAGTAATTAGGTAGTGAATTGTTGATCCTGACATCAGTTTTTACAGTATGAAGCCCTGCTGGTTAATGTGAGTTCAGAGCCGTACTGCACGGCTGCAGTCACATGGGCTCAGTCATTAAGGGTCAGAGAGACAAATACTCTTTTATCTCTGTACACATGTTAACTCAAAGGCATATACATACAGTATGGACATGAAGATGTGTGTACTTACATATAGAATCAGCAAAGCGTGTCTGAGTTTGTGTGTGTGTGTGTGTGTGTGTGTGTGTGTGTGTGTGTGTGCACGGTGCTCTGAAAGTGCTGCTCCTATTGAAGTGGCCTCAGTGTCACTAATGAACCTTCAGGCACAGTGACAGGAATGAGGGCCAAAGATATTGTGTGTGTTTGTGGGCGGGTGGCTCATGCGTGGCCGCAAGTAGCGCACAGGTTTGTGTGTGCATGCGTTTGTGTATCTGTGTGTGTGTGTGAGCGATATCTTGTGTGGCCAGTGGGGCTGAGGAGGCTGCAAGCCGGCGATAGCACTGGCCTCTGTTGTGCTCCAGCTAATCTACTGAACTGCAAGGCACAGGGGGGGGTCAAGGAGAGGCCTTGTCCTCTCAGGGAGCTCAGCCCAGCAATCTACAACACACTCCCTGGCTTTGTGCACTCCTCCTCGTCTTCCTCCACCCATGTGGAACAAAACGCAGGTGATATGATCCCAGGAAGCAAGGCCTGTTGTTTTTCATACTTCCAGTATGCCACCTTAGATAAGAGAGTTAGGAAAAGTCAGAGCTGTATGCAGTCTGAGGGGAAAGTGTTGCAGTATGAGTCTCTTTGTTACATATTTTTAATATTGTAAGTGTAAGTGATTAAGGGTCTTATTTTTCCTGCCATGCTATGTCTCTTGATGTGTGTTTGTGCAATGCAATCCAAAAGCAGAAAAGTTGAAGCTGGGGGTTTGGTTAGAGCTGGATTAAGCTATTTCACTGGCAAATCCTGTGTGATTAGGAGGTAAACAATACAAGCCCCACAATTGCTTTTAATAAAATGTGGGACTGATTAGACAAATGAAATGTACCATTTGTTCCTTTTTAAATTCAAGCTTGTCATAATGCCCAATGCTTAAAACTAACCGCCCCACTTCTCAAATATTGGTAATGATTATTATGCTCTGAATCCATCAAATTCCTGAACAAATACCCTGGCCAGTATTACACCCTTGAATGTCTGTATTTATTCTCCGGAGTAGAAAAATGCTGCATTCTATCTATTTAACCCAATTTTATACAAACAGAGTATCCTTGATTCTTCCACGGCTGCCTGAAAAGAAGTGGCATCTGCCATAGTAGCTGCAGCAAAGCATTCAGGCTCAAACAACCATCATTAAGCCAAGGTTGAAATCAGTCAAGGGCCTCTTCTACTGCCCACTCCCTGCTATGTCTGCTGTGCCCCACAGGAGTAGAGTTCAGTGATTAAAATGTCTGTAATTACTCCACCGGTGTGCACACAGCCGCTTGTCTGCATGCGGGTGTGAGTGTTCAGGAATGTGTGTGCGTACACGTGTAGGTATGTGTGTGTGTCCATGGTAGTGTTGTTAGCAAAAGGACACCTTCAATGTAACCCCCGCGGGGAGAGAGTTGTGTAAGTGCTCCCTGTGTGAAAAGTGTGGGATAATTTGACTCAAGGCATTGGCACCCAGAGAGGTGTGTAAGCAGTTTGTCAGTAGCCAAGTATCTGCAAAGTCTTTGTGTGTGTGTGTGTGTGTGTGTGTGTGTGCGCTCTCACATGGCTTCTATAGGCATGCATGTATGTATGCATTCAGACGAAACAGAGTGCACTTAGTTGTCACTTTAACTTGCTATTGTGTCTAACCAAATAGACATTTTCTAAGTTTTCTGTCCTTTCATTTTCTGATCTTTAACTGCCACACTTACTGTGCATTTAAGAAGTTAAACTCCATAGAAAAGTCACTAGCGTGGTACCAAGCCCATCTCTGAAATGGTCTCAAGTTATTACACTGAATGTCCTTAAGATTGTTCTGCGCTGAAGCCTCCCAGAGAGCTGACAAAGTGGCAAGAGACAGACAAAGCGGGCCTTGATTGAAGCGGCAGAGCTAACGCAAACACAAACACATTGTGATCGAAAGGTATTGTGTCAAAACCGCTCGTTTGTGTCAGGGTGCATTAAGATGGTAGTCAGCGCACAGCTTGGTTCTTTTGTCTGCTAAAATTACCCATCGGCTGTCTGTGTGTGTGTGTGTGTGTGTGTGTGTGTGTGTGTGTGTGTTTGCACAGACGAGGCGGGCTCGGAGCGGCCTAGTTATAGACTAACATGAGCTGTGTGTCAGTACAGTGTGACTCTGTACCTGCCTATTATTGTTTTATACCCGCTGCGTTTCATCTTCAGGTGCTTGTACATGTGCATGGGACTCATGCGTGTGTGTCTTGTCAAGAAAGAAAAGTTGGCCACAATGTTTGACTGTAAAGCTGAAGCGCTGTAGCTGCCATGTATTATACATTTCTTTGTGTGATGAAACGAGATTAAAACACTATCTGTGGCTACTGAACTGTGGAGGAGATTGTTATTTAGGGAATTTATGTATATCTTAAGACAAGTCTTGGACGTTGTATGTGAAATTGGGTAATTGTAAGTGCATACGGTTGTATATGATTTTTTTTCCTTCAATACATATGCATGCTTACATGAAGCGTCATTAGTCATCTGTGGTGTGCAGTGTTTCGTTTTCAATGACATTGCAGGGATATCTGCAATCATATTCCTCCTGCCTCTCTTTGCCTTTCCACACAAACAAACACACACACTATAAACATACAGTCTCACTCACCTGCTCCACATGTGTACCCAGGAACTACATTACCATGCAGAGGCAAGGACACAAATGGACTCACACAGACACTCGCCTATAAATAAATAAAATACATGATTTGTCAGCAGGCATGCAAGCAGACAATACATTTCTGCGTGTCTCTGTTTCTACATACACATGCAGTCACTGAGAGTGACAGGTGTCCTGTTTGTGAAAGTTAAAGCCTTTGTAAACAAAGTTGTTTGTTCTATATTTAGATCTGCACCAGTCCTGACGTGGGATTGGCTGTCTCTGTTTTGTTCCTATATTCCTCCTTCCGTTGCCGTCTGTCTCTCCCTGAGGTTGACTGCCATTAGCTGCACAGGACGAGGGGTGGAGGGGGGTAAGCAGGTATGGTTGGAGAGTGAGGGACATAATAATGATGATTATGATCATGACTGTCATGATCATGATGGTGGCCCTCCGGTTAGTCCACTTAAGTCAAAGGGAAGGTCCACTTAGTGAAGAATATCTATTGACGGAGATGAAAAGATGAAGAGGGAAGGAGGACTTTAAATTACAAAAGTTGAATTCCCACAGCTCCTTTAGATATCCCTGAAGTCCAGTGAGGGTGAAAGAGATGATGTACATGATGAACTTTTTCCACAAACGCTATTAGGTTGAAACTTTAGCTCGACTAGACAGGAAAGTGTTAAAAAATGCTTTAACAGTTATAGTGGTACACTGCCGGTGCTGCACCAGGTGTGGGATTTATGATCCATAACCATAATAAAGAACCATATAATAAAGAATAATGACACGATAAAGAAATAAAGACGATGCTTCACAGTCTTAATGCAATGGACAATTTACAGTAAGAAAACGTCCAATTGTATTTAATAAAGCAGATAAAACACACAATGTGCTACAATACTAATAAAGCAGATACAATCCACCTTGTACTACAGGACTAACCCTGTTCTATATTAATGCAAGTGTGGGCATGCAGCACAAATAATCCTGTCACTGAGTCTGGAGAAATGAGATCTCTAATAACATATTCAAGACATTTTAATACATTTCTAAGGTCTTAAATTGTAATTTCAGCTGCGATTTTAAGGTCAGATCAGGGCACAGAAACTAGAAGAGAGCGGTAAACCATAATAGGCTGGAGAGAGTGGAAATCAGAGGATTTGGATGATAGGAAAGAGAGGTGAGTAAGAAATCTGTGTGGAAAAAAAGGCAGTTGAAAGGAGGAGCGGTGTGTGTGTGAGCATGCAGGGGTGTGTGTGTGGGTGTGTGTGTAAGTTCATGTGAAGGATGCAAGTCTACGCCAAGGGGTCGTGGGTGCAGTGCGGCGGGAGCAATCAGACCCAGACACCGGGGGGATTAACATCTAACCACCTACCAGGAGAGAGCCTGCAGAGATGGATATCAGAGAGAGAGAGAGAGAGAGGTAGAGTGCGTGTGAGAGAAAGGGAAACAGAACAAGGGAGGAAGGATGCTTTTTAAAAGAGAAGGGAAAATATAAGGCAAGATAAAGTGAGTATTGAAAAAGATAACACACTGAAAGTCCAACAACAAAATGTACATGTGTTTTGCATAGTTGAATATGTAATTACACATAACAGAGAGACAGTATGTATACATGTTGTATTGGGATGTTATATGGGACATCTCAGGTACAGGTACAAGACATCAAAGCCACAACATTATCCCTTATGATCCCTGTGTTGTTGTAACTTCTCCCCTCCCTTTGCTCCCTCTCTTCCCACACCTCTGCTGCTTCAGCCTCTATTGAAGAAACTGACATCCCAGCATAGATCCACATGGGCTTCTTTTAACACATTCATATTGTAATGAGGCTGCAGATTAGAAAAGGAAGAAGGTGGTTTAATGCGAAGCCTGCCGGAGAGTAATGCACTCAATCAGGGAGATTTGTGTTAACCTCAGGAAATCTCAAAGAAAGGAGAGCAGAAAATACTGAGTGGTTAAAAGTGAAAGCATCAGAGCTATCGTTTTAATTACACAGTATTTTCAGTCAACCTGTCATATCCTTCGTTATCAGCCTTCATCATTTCCCATCCAAACCCCTTTACTTCCGTTCTCGTCTTCATCACAGTCTTCGCAATGTTACAGGAGAGAGGATGTAATGCCTTGCAAATGGCTGATTTTGCAGGGCATGTGAACTTACGGCATGCTGGTTAGTAAACCATCATTATCCTTCTCATGATTAACTCACCCCTGTTTTCACTCTGATACGGTGTCTTCAAGCGCTCACCACTTCTGTGATGAACCTCCCTCCCTGCCTCCTCCTCTTCCTCCTCCGCCTCACTTTAACCTTATCGCTGCTTCATCTCCACTTTTTTTCTCCCTGATTCCTACGTCTCCTCGCTCTCCGTCTTTCACCCTCATCATTATAATGTTCCCCGCTCAGGGGGCGAACATTTAACCAATGACCGACAGCAATTAGAGCCGCTGACCTGCTGAGTTAGTGTCCAACTCTGCCCTTGACCAGCTCTGACCACACTGTGAACCACATACAGTAGTGGAACCATGGTTACGTTAGCCTCATATGCACATGCTGTGGATCAAGGTGAATTTTTTTAAGACTTTTTCCCCCCTCCTCATTGAGTGTGTACACACAGTAAAGGAAGTATACACACATACATTAACGTGTGCAGACGCTCAGCGAAAGTTGCAGAGCCACCAGCGTGCATTAGCGAGCCTGACAAAGCTCATTTAGGTTTGCTGGTGATGAAAGGTGTACACAGCCCCGTCCCACTGAGCTTTATGAAAACGTTGTGACAACGCAGAGTGATCCACTTAGGAGGTGCATAGTGCCCCTCAGGGGGTGGCAGCCTTCTCTGGTGGCTCTCTTTGCTATTGTAGATGTGAGCAGTGCACTAAATGCTCCAGCCATGTCCCTCCATGTTCCTCGAGGCATGCATGAAGGAGCAGCTAGAGATAGACGGCAAAGGTGGCCATGTTTGGGATGCTTGCATTGTCATCGTGTAAGTCTGCATTTGCATGTGTGTATGTGAGTGAGAATGCTGTGTGTTTGTCTAATTAATTATGTCTTCTTTTCTTCAGGGCTAAGGAGGTTTTTACCACTTTCAGAGAAAATATCCTCAAATGAACTATACAAGCACAATAAGTTTCTTTTTCCTTTTTCTTTTTTTCCTTTGCCTAATCATTTCTTCTTTTCTATTTTATTTCTGGGCTTCTTTCTATTTCTCTCTTTCTTTTCTTTTCCCTCGTCTTTTTTTTCTTTTGTTCTTGTTTTGTTCCTTTTTCTGGGTCTTTGTTTGTCTATGTATTTCCCAGATGTATCTCTATGAATGGGCAAGACTGTACTGCGTGTGTATTTTATGTATGCAAGTATATGTGTGTGTATATATGTGATCTTAAAACATGCTCTATATTATAGGTATAGTCTGTCCTTCATTTTGGGAAATAGGCTTTTTTGCCAATAGGATAAGCCAGTTAGCTTAGCTTAGCATGATGACTGGAAACAAGTATAAACAGCTCTCCTGGCTCTGTCCATTTCTTTAAAAAAAAACAAAGTGTAAAAGCTACCTGTAAATTCCTGGAGTCTCCGCTGGTTGCTTGGCAACTACTCCTGGCCCAGAAATAGTCTGGCACATAACCACCCGTAAAAACAGCAAATTGTTGTTTTTACACTTTGGTTCTTGTACGGATTACTGTAACCAAACAAGATATAACGTGTTAATTAGTGAGCTTTAGAGGTGCCTAGGTGGATTTTGTTACCTGTAGACAAAGCCAGGCTAGCCTTTGTTGACCCTGTTTCTAGTCTTTATGCTAAGCTAAGCTAACCGGCTGCTGGTTACAGCCACATATTTACCAGACATGGGAGCGGTATCTACCTTCTCATCTAACTCTCGCCAAAAAACCTGCGTAAGCATATTTTCCAAAATGTCAAACTATTCCTTTGAGTTGTTTTTGTTTGTTTTATCGAAAGCACATGAAAAGTCTTTGTCTCTTCCTTCCAGAGGACAGGAGAGTGAGATGTGTTCATCAAGGTGTCTGTGCGACACTTGTGTGCCGGGAGGCACAGCGGTCACAGGGGGTGCAGGGGCACAGATGGCAGCGCAGGTGTGGAGATGCCACCACATCAAGCACAGTCATCAACCCCATCTAAACACACTCTGGTGTGCGTCCATTTCCACACACACTCACACACATTTTGAGATCAGATGACTCGCATCTATGACTTTAAAATCGTCTCTTTTCTGGTCGGTCTTTTCTTCCCTACATCTGACAGGAAGCTAAGCTGTCAGCAGCGCTGTTCTGTTAATAATTAAATCTAAAGAGGGATTGGAATGGCTGTAGTTCTGACACATTAAACATTGATTTTGAGAGTAAATGCATCTTTTATCGTAACGTGTAACAATCCCCTCTGTCCTGCTTCACTTTCACTTCAGCACTCTGGATGACAGCTTTCCCAGAGCAGAGATTTTTTTCGAGCGTTCCTTTTCCAGCATATCACTTGTTTGTCATTTGAACTGGCAAGCATGGAGGAGTAAACAAAACAAGACAGCTTGAATGATACCCTGAATTTGCGTTGCATGGGAGAAGTTAAAGTGGATGTTTCGAAAGTGACAGCTCTCCTGCTTGACATTTAAATATTTTGCATTCTTTTTGGAGTACATGTGTTTTTTTCTAACAACGAATTATGTTCAATGTCCCTGTTTTTGTCAAGGGTGTCTCTTTTACAAGAAAACTTTCTTCATTCCTTTTAATCTACATAATTTATAACATTTGATATGAAATTCCAATATGTCTTCAAGTGGCAATACCTATAGAAGCTGTGTTGGTCTCATTTAACATATTCTTGACCCTTCACCGAAGTAATGAGCAAATGGAGTCCTGTACAGTAATGTGTGTGTACTGATAGCAGCAACAGCATTTATAAACCACTGTAGTGGATTAATTACCTAAAAGAGTGCTCTTCATGCTAAATTCCTAAGAGAACAGGGTGATTTGGTTCATAATGAGGCTTGCTCATTACAATGACAAGTCCTCACGGCTCATCAGCCTGACTTTGAGAAGGCAAACTCAAGTGCCGAGTCTGCAGCCTTAATTTAAGCTTTTATCAATATCAAATTAACAATAAAAGCACACTGACAACTGTGAGGTCTTAGAAGTTTAACCTCCTGTCAAAAATTAGAGTTCTGCCATTGTCAGTAATTCACTGTATATCCGTTTTGATTTAGAACTTTTATTTCACAATTATTATAATTAGAAACAGAAACAAATTGATGACATAGTACGTTGTGTAAAGTGGCAATAAACCTTATACTTGACTTGATTAAACTGCATGTAAGTGCCAAACTAATAGGAAAAGACACCTGATATCAGTTCTCATCTTCACTGTGTAATATTGCAAAGAAAGTAGTAATAACAATCTTGGCAGATAATGCTCCGTGAGCACGCACACATACTTTAACACAGTACCAACTGTACTGAAATATGCACTCTGGTGTGTTAAACACTTTGCCTAATGACTATTAAATGCCTCCTAACAGCTTGCTGGAAACAAGACACATATTACGAGTTCATGAAAATGTATTGGAAGCAACAGTGAAAGGGGACAGTGTAACCACCATGCTGTTTTCCCTTCATCACAGCCAAGTTCCCAGGCTGAGAGAATAAAGGAGAGAAAATCACAATGCCCCTGATTCATAAAATGACCTGTTACAGAGCACTGTTCCCAACTTGAAGCCATTTATAAGAAACGGAAACCTGTGAAACTGTCCCTCCACCTTCATCAAAACTGGATTAAACGTCTGCCTGTGACTATAGGTGCTGAACACCTAGAGAGAAGATTATGGTTTGTGGCTCACACAATGTTAAGAAGAAATTCTCCTTTGTACTTTGTTAGTCAGCCTCCACCAGAGCCCGTCTTTAACTTTGTACCTCAATCTTTCAACCTCTCCTTTCTAATCCATTTCTCCCTGTCACGCCTCTGCTCTTTGCAAATCTTCCTGTCTATACCCTATGTACAGTAATGCGCTGTTATGTCTGTGTGTGTATGTGTATAGAGGCTTTACTGTTGTGTCACATAGCAACCACAGCAGTCGTTTTCCTGGAGTTTCACTGTGTGGAAATAATAGTTATATTTCTAACAACCAGACAGAAAAACAGATATCTCATAAAGGCTTGCTGCAGTGTGAGTGTAGGTCAGCTGAGTAATATTACAAGTGATACGGTGCAGTCTGAAGATCTGTTTCAAAATAAGACACAGAATATTTCTTGTCTTTAGCCATAGCTGTTTATCTAAAACACAACATGTTCTACTTTGAAAAGAATCTGAAAGATTTTGTTAAAACTATCAGTAGGCACAAGGTACAGTAGGTTAAAAGTGCTAGTTAAAATGCAATATTTACTGTAGCTCTACAGCTGTTCAATATATATGTAGTATAGTTGTTTATTTAATATTTCTAATTTTAGCAGCCTGTAACAAACACTATTTCATTAAAAAGTCCAAGTCCGCTGAGGATTAAATGCCACCAACATGACAGACTGAGGCTTGTCAAGTGGCCAGCTTTGAGAATGGACAGAGACAGAGGAGAGATTATACCTGAAAGGTTGTAGAGATGATATTAGAAGAGAGCATGGATAAATATCATGGATAGAGGACCAACAGTTACACTCACATATAATACACACAATGCCACGCTGGTAAGTTTTTGGCCACTCGGGGGCAGCGGAAACCAGCTGTAAACACAACACTGACATATTAGCGCCTTAAAAAGTTGATATGTTGAACTTGTTAGCACAGAGTTCTCTATTTACACATCCAGCAGATTCTCAGCAACATTAGCATTAATTTGGAATCGTGTTTCTGGCCACTTATAAATTCAATAATTCACTCTCCTTTTAGCTTTGTTTTTGGTCTCCACTAACTCCAGAGGGAAATATCTGGCCCTTGAGCACCTAAATGATCCATTTTGTTCACCACCTAGTTGCTAGCTTTGTCTGTCAGGTAGCATACATTGGGTTTGTGGAGTTTTTTTGCTGAAAATTATGCTGATGAGAGCGGTGAGAGTGAAGGACAACAATAAAATTTCAGACCGGAAAACCAAAACAATGATCTGAAAGACACTATTAAACTCCATAGAGCTGGAACTGCAGTGTCTGGTGATCATTTTCTGTGGGTGTATCACTACGAGCGACCCCTTCCAAATACAACTAGTCAGCTTTGGTTTGGTCAACTTTATTAAAATCATGAGGGGTTTAAAGTCATTTATCTTAGAAAATGGAAAGTAAACGTTTTTCACATTTTCAGAAAAAAACAATGAAAGAAACCCTCAATGAGAGATTGCACTGAGTTAGAGAAGCTAGTGGAACAGAGGCTAATCCAAAAGTGACACCAGGACTTATCTTTTAATGTGTTTTTGTTCCCCATGTGTAGCGACAGCCTCAGAATGCTGTGTTTAGCTATCTAGCAAACTGATATTATATAAATGTAAGCATGAAAGTTCATTTTTGACCTTGGACAAAACAATCCCAAGTCAAAGTCCACTTACAACCTTTTTCTAGAGCTTTAATGAAAGCTCTCCGTGATTTCATTCATGTTATGGATGCTCCAGAAAATAAAACTAGTAAGTGGACCTTGTCATACTATTTAAATATAAAACCAATCAATTCTATCAGTAGTGAAATAGTCAGATCAGCACAAAAATTAACCTTATGCTTAACTCTGTGGAAACATTCAAGTCAAAGTGAGTCAACAAGAGCTGTGACTTCCAATATGGCCACCAGAGGGTCTGTTATATCACCTGAAAGTACTCTACATTTGTGTTTATGTTTCCCTGTTGCTTTTTATTCTCTGTCTTCCTTCTGCCTCACCTCTGTCTTCCTCCATCTGCCCACCACCACCACCCGTTCCCACACCCCCCTCCCTTTTCCATCTCCCCTCCAAGCCCTATTGATTCCTTCGATTGTGGCAGGTGATGGCAGAGTGTTGTTTGCCATGAGATAATTGTCCCATCATTGGCACTGTGATGAGTGCTCCACTCCCCCCTGCTTATTTATTTATTAATGTGATGTGTCACCTGCTCCACACTCGAGAGAGAGAGCCAGGCAGGTTAAACAACTGCAGAGCCGTTCCTCATCGATTAGCCGGGGTGGGGCGCGGGGGTGTGGAGGGGCCACGGGAGGAGTGCTTCAGGGTCAAAACGTGGCGTTCAGAATACATATGTGTAATCAGTGGAATGGAAGAACAATTTGCAGGGGAATGGGAGCGGGATCAACCCCCTCATGCTCGCTAGGTTATTTCAGTAATAAAAGCATGGAATGGTTTTATTACTGTATTGACTGGAAGAATTGCTGCATCGACTAAGTGAGGACGAAGACACCAAACGCCACATTGTTTTGTGTCTCTGGGGCATGTGTTATTTTACCCACCGGTGCTAATTGCAGTTTGTTTTTTAGTCAATCAAGACAGACTAGTTTAGGATTTCAGATGTTTATTAATGAATGTAACACACTTTGTCATGGTCTATTTTGAACTGATTATGGAGGAGAACCACATCATTGGACAGCAACTGATTTTCATGTGGATTCTAAGTCACACTGGTGTGATGGCTCTGGTTACACCTCAGACAGCGAGCGTTTGGCGCCTGGCAACATCGATGTTTTCTGTTTTGGATAGGCGGCAGCACGGCACTACGCCACCACCAGCTATCTCCAATCCCACCAGGCTGTACACCACAGGCTGCTGCTATCCACCCACTGTAATCTCATCACACAGCTAAATAGAGTGGGCTGTAACTTCAAATAAAGGAAAAGGTTAGCAGTATGATGCAATTAATATAGCAAGTTTTGCTAACAGTTCAGCACCAGTCAGGCTTGCTGGGATCCTGAAGAGGAGTTTTCTGTTGAGATTACATTACATTACATTTATTTAGCTGATGCTTTTAGATTCAGGTTAATTCGTTATTGTCCTTTATTGTGAAATTTGTTTTCACAGTCTGTACATAAAATAACATTCAAAACAAGGTATAAACAAACAAGAACATTACAACAACACAAGTCTATTACAGTGTGCCCAGGCTATTTTAAGCAGTTATTGCTGAGGGCACAAAACTCCTCCTAAAGCGTGTTGTTGTCTGTATCTGCGGCCAGAGGGGAGGAGGGTGAAGCATGGGTTGAGAGGGTGGCAGGGGTCGTGTGCTATGGTCAGTGCTCTGCGAGTGGTAGCAGTGTCAGTGAGGGCTGGCAGGTTGGGAGTGGGGAGACCAATTATTTTAGAAGATATGTTAGTGATTTTCTGGAGCTTGTTTCTATTCTATTTCTGTTGTTTCTATTTTATCCAAAGCAACTTACAATAAGTGCATTCAACCATGTGGATACAACCCAAACATTGCAAGAAGTATGCAAGTACATCAACAATCATCAAATAAGCTGACCTGCTTCAAGTGCTACATTTAGAAACAATAAGAGATAGAGAAAGAGTTTTTTCTTTTGTTTTTTAAGTGTCATCCGACCTGGAGGCAGTGAAGAGAGCACAGCTGGATAGAACAGGGAAACACAGTTCTGCAACCTGCTACAGGAGAATGCTGATGTGTGCACTTCCACATTGGGCCGTACAAATGTCCTGACGCACAAAATCTTTGTTACACAGGGCTTTCCAATTAAACAGAAGTCATTCAACAAGAAAAAGTGCAACTTCTTCTAAATCAAACCCAGTGCACGCCTCACTCTTTGGGCCCTTCGACTATAAGAATTTACTTTCGAAGTGGAGGACAGGAAGGGCAAATACAAGATTGTTCCAGATGCCTTATCCAGAGCTCCTCATGAAATCACTACCACCAACAGCCTACCATCAGCATGTGCAACCTTGTTGTCAGTCAAGGGGGTTGGGGGAAAGGTTCTGCCCATTTCGGATGACCAGATATGGAGGGCGCAACAGGACGACCCAGTCATTCAACACCCGTACCAGTCTGTAATGGACGTCACGTTAAATGATTCCACCAGATACACCATCTTAGAAGACAAAGCCTATTGAGTGCTACAACTGCCTCATAAGTCCTCATACCTGAGAGTTCTTTGAAAAGGTACACTTAGCCACACATATGTGTCTCTGTTAGCTAAATCATAAATCTGATCGCTATCCGTCATGGTTTTCCCAGGCTGCATGCAAATCAGGGTTGGAAAAAAGACTCTTTTGCAGTTTAGTTACAACAACAACAGAGTAGCTAGGTAGCTAATAATGCACTGATCAAGGGGGAGATGAATGCTAAAATAGCATTTTATACTTTCTGTATGACTGTATGTGTTGAAATTGTTGGAGCTCTTCTTCCCGGTAGTTTATATGTGTCATTAAGAACCATGGCTAATTTAAATGTAACTTCATATGCCATAATCACAGGGGTCAGACACTGTAGAGAGTACTTCCACAGACCACTTACTAATGTCGTTACACACTGGAGAAAACAATTCATATGCATCTTGAAAAGACAGATGCATTTACAACTTTTAAACATCTGGCTAGAATGCATCTCACACCACCTCCTGAGGTTCAGGGGTTTTTAAAAGATTCTCTCCTGGTTGCGAGATTACAACAATCCTACCATGTTATACAAGAAGCTTTAACAGGACACCTCTCGCTATCATACTGTGAATGCTATATGACTTCTGCACAGAACACTGCGGCAGTGTACAACAAATAAAACTCCATTCTGGTTTGATTTAACCTTAGTGAATGCCTTACAGCAGGGACAGTATACAGGTACCATGCCAACCCAACTCTATATTTCAGAGATAATTATGAACTTCAGGCAATGTTTTTATTCACCCCTCTAAACATACACACACACACTCACAAATTGGATCTGTAGCACTTGATGCACTTCACTTAGAAATAGATTTTTATCAGCCTGTACTTTGGGATGGATGGCCATGAAATGAAGAAATTATCTAAAAGAGGCAACATTTCCCATCTGCTCCTCCGATATCTGAGAAACTGTTAATGTGGCAGCTCCTGCCATCAACCTTCCCTGATTAAAACATTAAATATCCAGATACAACAAACTCCTCTAATGTCCTTAGGCAAAGTACTGTACCCGACAGCTGTGAAGAAGTGATGACAGTTTCAGTTGACACTGATTAGCGAACCGCTTTGTTCCACTGTATGTCTGCTTTATTACTATAAATAACATGCAGAAAAGAGAATCCAGGGGAGACAAATTAAACTTAGAGTGGGTGTTTATCCTGAATCCATTGTCATATCAGAAGATACCCTATCTTTTGCTAAGCCTGTTTTAAATTACACTGAAATCATTCAGAGATGTTGGCTAACGTTCCCAATGGCGTGCTTTCCGTCTAGGGATTTTCCATTTTGCCACTGATCAGAGATCTTTATAGAGTGGTTTAGCTGCGGATTTGTCTGTGCTGATCCTTGCCCTGAGGTTGATCCAAGTGCAAGCTTTAGACACCAATATTTTAGTTATTTTGGATGGAGAGGTCAGGATGGTATTCACAGCAGCAACAGTCAGACAAGTTTGAACACTGTAAGTGAAAAAGTACAATTGTTAAATTTGAAATGAAATATATTCCCAAAGCATAAAGCTCTTTTGAGGACTGATAATAATGGAGGAATGGAGATGAATTAGAAGGATGAAACAATGTAATGTCTATATGCTAATGTAATCAGGACACATTAATGCAAAGTTATAGTACCATTTCCATACCAGACATAACAATATAATCTGTGTTGATCATTTTAACCTACACTGATTATATTAGGAGAATGATTTTGTAACATATTTTCATTTTTGATTTAAATTTGTTGGGATCAGCATTTTTTATTTTTTTGCAATCTATTACTATAAGATCTTTTTAGCCACATTAGCGGCATGTCTCTAGGGATGGCAATGTCTGTCGGTTGGTTGGTCACCAAATTGGTGGACTGCACTTTGGTCCAGACTGAAATATGTCAACTATCTCAACACAACTATTGGATGGATTGCAGTTCTGTACAGGCCTTCATGGTCTCCAGAGGATGATCCCTTAACTTTTCATTTAGCACCGTCATCAGGACCATTTTTAATTTGTCCAATACTTTGGTTTATGAGCAAATTCCTGCAAAACTAATGGCATTCTCGTCAGCCTGTACTACTGTGAATAGTGCTAATTACCAAATGTTAGCATGCTAACCTGCTAAACTAAGATGAGGAACATGGTAATCATTATACTTGCCTGTTAACATTGTCATTGTGAGTATGTTAGCATGCTGACATTAGCACTGGGCTCGAAGTCTAGCGTGGCTGTAGACTCTTACTCTTGTTTCTAGTTGCGTTATGTTGCAGGGAGTTGGGATCACAATGCCAGCATGGCTTAAAATGTTCTTACTATCAACATCATTTAACATTAAATGTATCCAAGGAATTTCTAGCAGCTAAAACCAGTCATTTAAGAAGCAATTTAACTTTTCCCGTGACCAAACTCAGTATGCAAAATTGTAAGAAATTAAACTTTAAAACAGTCACAGTCTGTAACATTCACTCACTCTGCTCAGTGAGGTAAACTTCTCCACTGAAATGCCAAGCCTATCTACCCATCTCAGCATCAGAAACCATTTGAATCATTAGAGGAGAGGCTTTTCTGCTGTCAAGCAGCTCTCTGATTAGGGCCCTCTTCTCTCCACTGATTGCTGGTGACAGAGTGGGTGAAAATATGCCTCCTGTCATAATAAGCGCTACTCCTTATCCTTAACACCAGGTATGGCGGTAACATGGGAACAGCATATGAGCACCAATTCTGAACGTCTTGATTCTGAATCCTCCTTGTCAGAGGAAAGCTACAGATGATGCTGGCTGTCAAAGGGGTGGGTAAGGTATAATTTTGATGCACAAAACAGCACAACTCAGCAAAATTCTGAGTCAAAAACAGTACACATGAGAGATTATGAAAAAGTGAAAGAAAAATAGAGTCAAATAAGACTCACCAGCAGGCACTGTGCTTGTATTTATTTTTATTTTTGGGTGGAAATATGATTTTATAAATACAGTTTCTAAAATGGAGGCAGGAATGGAATGCCTAGATGCAATTAGAATAAAGAATGTATTAATCTGCAGCCCACACTGAGGTCAAAGGTGAGAGGCTTAACAAATCAATGTCACTGGTTCACTTGGTCCAATGAAGCACAACAGAGGGTGGATCATTGATCATTTACGCTCAGCACATTAGTCATTTGTTATCTTGTTTTGTCACTTGCCCTCCTACATACTGCAGGGCTGAAACAACCCTGGGTGATAATTCTCAGTGACACCTAATATTGTATAACCCAAAAAAGTTCAAAAAAGTTTCAAAAAGAATCTTAATTGCAGTTATATTATCAGTAACACAATAAATTAAGCTGGTTTTGATTAATGTTTTTAATCCAATAGTTTAAGAAATAAGGCATTGTAGGAGAATAGCATATGAAATAGTGCACTGTTTTCAACTTTAAAGTAATGCCAGCTTTCTGGTTGACTTGAAATCTCTGATCATGTTTATTAGACACACTATCACTGAGTTAATACCAAGCACAGTGGGGCCCAAAGAGCTTAACAGGGTATTGGAAAAACAAGTGGCAAGAGAGCTTAAGTGTGTGTGTGTGTGTGTGCGTGCGTGTGCATGTGTGTTTTAAAAGCACTCTTAATGTCACAGAGTGCATTAACCCTGTGAGGAGCTGATGATTGCGGATGATTTTAAAAACTAAAAGAAAAACAAGGTAAGAATATTCAAGGATAGGAGGCTGAGAATTGTTTTTGAAAAAATATATCTAACCACAAACCATTTTTTGGCTCATCTCAGATTTCGCCTCTTTCCAGTACACAGTAACGGAGTCACGGAGTATCAAAAGCTGTCAGGCGTGAAGAGCTGTTTGGTATCATAGCATGAGAGAGAGCCAAAGCCTTCAAGGCAAACTTACTCCCATGTGAAAACACTCTCAGTCAAACTAATGCCTGTAGAACCTGAAACTTGATGGTTTTGGTGAGTCCTTGAATACCTTAGTGTTAGTATTTTACAACAACCCTAAAATAAGTCTGTGTAGGGTATGACATGCATGCAGAGGAGATAAATCTGCCAAATGGAAACTGAATTATGGAATTGCAAAAACCTTGAGCAAGAAGTAGTTATTTTTTCATTTTCTCCACAAGGTGTGTTCACTAGGAGCCTTATTCAGGTCAGCCATTTACACCAAACCTGCTTCACAGATTAAAGTTTAATTACAGTAGAGGTGAGAATCATGAATCACTTAACATCGTCACCTAACCACTTCGCTGATTTGAATTGCTCCGTTCGGTTCAGTAGATTCATAGTCACTAGACTATGTAGTTTGTTCACATCACCATTCATATGTACTTCATATGTACTTATGTACTCATAGTTAAGTACATACATCAGTGAGTGAACGCAGCATCATTCAAATGCATTTCAGTACTTCCACCCTGTCTGATTTGCTCACTAGACGCTGATGCTCTCCATGTGAGATTGCGTGTGCATTAATATGAAATGGTGAACAGAACTTCCCTCAAGGTGTCACAAATCCGTCTGGAGTCGCTTTTGCGATACAGACATGTGAAAATGTCACACAAATAATGAATGAATCTCTCCAAAATGTATGTGTGAAAAATGTAAAAAGTGTGCAGAAAACCTTTTTAGTACACCTTTTCAGCTACAGAGTTTAACTAAGATGGTAAGGAAATGCCGGCAAACATTTCAGTGACAACTAGAAAAAACCAAGGGAACAGTTTTCTTATGTAACACACTTGTATTGCCTGCTTCGCCTAAATCTATTCCTGTATTGTGTGTTCTGTGTATTGTATATAACTCTTTTTGCAGATTTTCTTCTTGCTAACTATGCTGAAGTAACAGATCAATATTGTGCACAAAATGTGTATGTATTGTATTAATCTATTCAATTTAAACTGATTAATGCTAGTAACAAGTGGATCTTCTTCATGTTGTGGTTGAGGCTCAATTTCCAGATGTCAATTTTTCCCAAACTTTGGGAAACAGGGAATAGACACACAAAAAACAAAACATTAAAATAATAAAGCAACTACACCATGACATTAAAATATATTTGAGAATCATGGACTGAGGTAACTATTCCACACGTACTGTAGGTTTAATGTTGTTAGCTATTAGACTTAGATTGTTCTTTGATGTAATGTATAATTCAAGTGTATATGAGCGAAAAGGCTGTGGGTGCGTCGACAGGAAGCCTTGATCACATCAGGCAAAATGACACAGGAATGGGAAAGGTTGAAAGCTTCATTTTATTCTCGCGCTCTCAAAGACGCCACGGTGCTAATAAGAGAGAAAGGCCATTAAAATGTAATTTGGGCCTCGTGTTCTGTTTCGCAGTCTGGAGGAGTGTACAGATGAGCCACTCGTTCCCTGGCAGGGATGACGCGTACAATTGTGTAAGCGTGTGTACGTGAATGCGTGTCTGTGTCTGTGTGTAAGCGTGAAATATTGATTGCTGATGCCCATTTATTTTTTTTGGGTCATCCTCCGCTCATTGACCTCTGTGTAATTACCTTTGGGATGACTGGGAGTGTTATTTAAACTCATGACACTCTGATCTTGTTTACCTCCCCTCCAAGTGTTAGAATTGCAATAAATGAGCTAATAATAGACCCTAAACACCATTAGAAGGCAACACAATGAAGATTTTCTCTCAATATGTCATTGTCAAATGAACTGCAACCACCTGTACCATGTTCTATTGCCCCTTTGAGGCACTTTGTATTTCTTTTTTTCCTCTCTGCCCACTTTCATGTATAACTTCTCATTTATCAGCAAGGAATTTACTGAGAAGCAAGGCCAGGATCTCTCAAGTTTGATCAAATGAAAGCTTGAAGCCAATCATCTGAGCCCACTGTTTGCAATTATGACAGTTATGTTTTGAATTATTAATTCCCTTTCCTATACCATTATGGGATGTGCCATCAGAACTCATCTCACATCAAGGCATCAATGAGTAAATCCTGAGTAAATGCAAGGAGAGCCTTCATAGAGTTTTTTAAACTTGTTTACTCTTCCATTAATAATGATGTTTCTGCAAATAGATAATGTATAAATGAAACATTTGGACATCTCTTCTTTTTGTAAATAATTTCAGAGCCTCTCAGGGAAATGCTACCACTACTGTACTTCCTGCCTATCTGTAGTCATACTCAGTTTAAGTTGAATGTGCATTAGAACTTGCTAGGTGAGACAGCTCTTATGCACTCTTCACACTCCCTGTGGGAATATTTAGTCTGTGGAAACAAGACACATTTGGGATTGTTGGTTTTTGCTTGAAGTGATATATCTCTGCAATTGAGGGAGCTGTGGTAGAGCACAGGTACCCAAGGTGTGCCTACATTGTGTAACAGTCCCTCTGTGAGACCACAGAGTGACTAATACATTTTGAGTATTATGCATCCAGATACAAAGACGTGACATTTAGAGAATACTAATTGCTTTGCCTGGGTTCCCAGTCATATTTAGCTGTTAAATTGCACTATTTTATCATTAGCTCTGCCAGCCAATTAAAATGCAAATACCACAGACTTCATGCAAAACAGTGGGTAGCCACTGATTTTCTGTTTACATTTTTCAATAGGGCACGTATCCGTAATCTAACCTATTAAGCACACAGCTCAAAACTGTGGTAACAGTAATCTATCTGCCGATTACATCTTTTCATTGTATTAAAAGGACAAACATGACACGCAGAATTAACAGTGTGAATAGACTTTCTTGTAGCTGACACACGTGGTGATATTTGAAGCACTGTGCCAGTGAGTGCTGGGAGTGTGCAAGTTGTCTATCCAACCAATGACTGAATCAAGAGCTTTTTCTTGCTGAGGGCTAGTTAATCAGTGAAATAATCTGAAGTACTGTTGGATATACAAACCTGCAATTCCACTTCAGGAACACCTCACCAATTTCCAATCTAATTTTTATGTATTATCAGGATATATGTTTATTTAAGGAACCCCATTAGAAACCACATGGGTGTGCCTCTAGTATTAGCATGTCTGTAGCTTCAAAAAATACTTGCAAATCAAATGATGTGTAAGATATTTAGCCTGTCCAATGAAAACCATGCATCTCCAAATTTGGAGGATAGGTGTTTTTTGTGTGTCTTAAAACAATATGAACATTGAAACAGGTTTTGCTTATTGCAATCATTCCTCCTGTTCATTCTGGCCATTAAGAAATTCCTACCTAGTGCGCTTTTAATGTTAAAGTGATGGGGGACAAAATCCACAGTCCTCATTCCCTACAAAAACACATCCCAAAGTTTATCTGAGGCTAATATGACATGTCAGCAGTCTGAGTTGGTCAAATTAAGTGTATATCTTTCAAAGTTACTGTCTTTTTAGCACAAAATTCCGCAACTCTCCCTCCCCCATAGCTCAGCATATAAACACTATCCAGGAAAACACAAATACAGGGAATGTCATACTAAAACCACTGTAATGTTGGAGGATATTTACTTGATTTGATTAACTCAGAATGGTGAAGCCTTTGGAATATATTTTTGCACAGAATGAGGACTGTGGATTTTGTCCCCCATCTGCTACATTGGAAGCTCATTTGGGAAGAATCTTTTAATTGCCGGTATGAACAGGAGGAATGATTGCAACAAGCAAAACCTATTTCAGTGTTCATATGGGAACCTGACTATCATATCAAGACAAACCTTTTGAGCCTATCCTTTAATGTTTCAGATAAATGCAAGCGTTCCTTTACGGGTTGACAAAATTCTCCTACTTTTTAGGCTACACAAACCATTTGTGCATTGTCGCAAAGCTGAAAACCCTTTAAGCTACTTATAGGGAAACTCAGGGTTTAAAAGGTTACAACATGCAAGAGTCAATATATTTGAGCCAGAGGGCCAAGCTATGAGGGTCTTTCGGCAGCCATTCCTGTGTCAAACAGTCTAGCCAGATTGCAGCCAGATCCTCTGGCTACAATAACTAGTTACTAGCTACTGAGACAATGAACACTGAGCTACTTGGGAGCCAATACAGCTGGGCTGGTAGTAATTGGGCACCAGTTTTGACCAGTATCCACTAAAACCCAGTCACTCTGTTGAGCTACATCCTTTGTGTCAGATTATCTTGCCAACACCAGTAAAAATGGATTGCCTCCGTACAATAGAACTCCATTGTCATCCAAAAACTATTATTTTTCATCTACTCTCAAACAGGTTCAAACTTGTTTAGCTCCAGATTTGTTTTCCTTGCAATACAATGCCTATTAAGCAGGATTTTAGTATTTGTTAAAAGCCACATGATCCCTGACTTAGACTGAGGGAAGTACTGGAAAACAAAGGCTCCTTCTGCAGAAAATGTATTTTAATTATTTTCAGAGCACTCAGCGATGAGCTTTTAAAAACAGGCATTTTTCTCCCAGCAGGTACACAGCAGCACACATACACACACAGACACATAAATATGTGTACATGAACAAATGCAAAGTGCATGTGGATACAAACATAAATACAGATGCACTTTGGCACCATACAGACATTGTAATCAGCACCCTCTGTCTCAGTCATACACAGTGTCTCATTGGGCTTTACAGGTTCCCGGGCTAACCCTACCTCTTCTTAAAAAGCCATAGAACACCTTCTCCAATTCAGAAAAGTATAAACAAGGAAATGTACGTGCTGTATCCTTTTATATGAAGAATTCCCACTGTTCAGATGGTGTGTGCTGCTGGATTAAGAACATGGAGTACATTCAAACACAGCAGAGAACGCTGAAAAGAGTGAGAGCACCGAGTCTTTTGAATGCAAGGCCACTTACAAACAGCTGCTTTGATTGCTTACTATGAAGAAAGAGCCTGCAGCCCTTTCAAAGCAGTGAAATACATATTATGCCGAGACTGACTCCTCACAGAGCAGAACATGCATCCAGCTATTAATGCTCCCTGTCGTCTGTGATTTGTATCTCTGCTGAACATACCTGTGTACACCACATGTGCCCATATGCTCCAGTTTCTGCCAAAAGCAAAGCAACTAAATGAATGCATAAATAAAATCTAAAAGGGTAGACGGCTCATAACAGCACCGCAGTCTCTTAGATATAAGCCTGTGCGCGCTTGGGTGCTGAGGAAGTGAGCGATGTGAGTTGGTAGAGCCTCACAAAAGGCATGTACCCACCTAAGCTCACACACGTGTTAATCGTTTCATATTACACTTTTTCAGAATTGCACCTGCGGGAATGTAATTTTTAATCTGACAGGATATAGCGTCTTTGGCAATGTATTACATGTTCCATTTCACAATGTGCTTCATATTCCACATGCATGTCCTCAGGCCCACATGCCTGCATGCTGTACACACAGTGAGGTGATTGAAGATTGAAGATACACAGACTCGCAATTCATCTTTGGTGCTTTTGCTCCTGCTCCCTAAAACCCAGTAGTTTTATATCCTTTTCAAAACTTAAAAATAATTTGGGCTCTTATTAAAGAGCCATTTCGCTGTCATTATTTTGGGTACCTGTATAGAAGCAAAACATTTTCAAATCCACCCCCTTGTCTCACAGCAGCACTCACTTGATGCTGTTGAAGCAGATGAAATAAAATAGCATACAAGTAAGCTATTATTTTCTCCAAGGAAAAAGGGAGTGAACATGAGACTAAGAGGAGAAAAGCCACAAAGACTCATATAGCAGAATCAATACATGACTCACGACAGTTTAGACCAGGGATGTAATGTGTGCTCTTAGTTCACATTCTACTTTAAACAGGCCAGGATGAGCATTTTTTCCATAGTAACTGAGTATGTTGTATGTGTGCACGCCTGCACGAGCTCTTCAGCGCTGCCACAGCACTCTCTCTTGATGGATGTTCATTTTCATCGGCTTGCTCATGCTTAATGAACCCTGCACTTCATGTCTTAATTGAATGCTTTTTATGCTCTCATGTTCTGCACTCTCCTCCTCCCCCCACCAACAAGTCCCATCATCCCTTTCTCCTCCCTGCCCCTCCTTCCCATCTCTTGTTTGTTTCTCTCACGTCTCGCACTTCTTATGAGGCCTCAGGGGCCCGCAAACAAATAATGACACACGCAGAGGAATACACACCTACTCACATGCACACACATAACACTGAGGGGGGAGAAAGGCCAGCAGAGTCATTTTTGCATACCAAAATGCTGACTTTTCTTTCATCTTGTTGGTTGCATCCTTTTCTGAGGAAAGCCCTTGAAAACCATCAGCAAGTTCATGCGCATGGTGGGGAGCTGGTGCTGGAAATGCCACGCTTTTTAAGGCACAGCCCTCATTAGGTAATCTATAGTATATAGTATTTCACTTGATTTCCACACACAGACCCCAAGACACAGCTAAGTCTGAGCACTTCACTGCAGTGATACTGCTGCACTGCTTTCTTGTTTCTTTCTTTCGCTCTTTTTGTTTTCTTTCGTATTCATAGTTTTTCTGCTGTTTTGTGTCCTCTCTTTGTCTCTCAATGAGTTATCCTACTCACAGCAGGTCAGTTTGTCCTCCTGCATGTACATGGACATTCAAAATCATAAATGGTGTCCTTGCTATATTGCAAGTTTTTGAAAGTTCAGCTGAATTTATGATTTTTTTGACCATGAGAAATAATGTTAGCCTTTACGTTAATTTTCAAAGCATCTGGTGCAAGTAAGTACAGCTGAAACCAATTTTCACTGCTTGCTTGTGTAATTCAAAGAGGCCTTTAATGGTCACTGCGCTTGCCTCCATCAGGGGGGTATTGTGGAAAGAGTGGACAGTGGAAAAAATATTCAGCCATTAGCTAGTTTCATTTTAAAAAGCCAGAGGATTTGAGGACAACAATCACAGTGCAAAGCATTGTCAGTGTCAATGTATGAGATGATTAATACAAAGTCCCCAAAATCACTGTTAATGGTGGCCATGCTTTTGAGGCTCTAAATCATTCCTGCCAGCTTCCAGCATCTCATCAGCAACTTCTCCATCTCAGTCTCCATCATACAAATCAGTCAATTTGTCACTAGTCAACCACACCACTGAACAAGGGCGTTAGCTGTAATCATTTTAAAAAGGGACTGTTAATCCATGTATTCAATACGCAAGTTGCCATTTAACATACATTAACACATAATTAAAGTGATTATCATGCAATATGTATTCAGAAACAAAGGTGAAAATTAGCTAAGAGCTTGTTACATGCTTACCAGCTGTGAGTGCCTCCGCAAATTACATGAGAGGGAGAGAACTGCCATTATATCACAAGTGAACTAGGTGCTCGAGTGACAGAAATACAAAGGCCTGCGTATGCATTTTATTCAGCCAACTAATTTCTGCACAGAGCCTTCATCAGGGCTTTTTGTTACAGCCTTAAATAAGAAAACCCATTAACACTGAAGAAGCCAAAGAAGCTATTTATCAAACTTCTAATGTTGCAAAGTAACACAGCTTATTAGAAAACTAATTGTAAATTAATCTTGTAACTTGTTAGAAAATTACACAACAATAACAAGTTTTTTTTTTTTTTTTTTTTTTAGTTCTAGTTACAAATAAATGGACAAACAAGAAATCGTCCAATACAGAACAGAAGTGAGAAATTGCCACAACAGGAGCTGGAACATACAGTCCAGCTGCTGGCCTCGAAGAATGACTTTGCATTTCAGACAGACCAATAGACAGGTTCTTACAGCCCTTTCAGACAGAAAAGTGGTCAAAATGATGTTAATGATGTTAGAAATGCATCATTTCTAGCTCAATGCTAGCTAACACTGCCCTTGGCAAGCCATCAATTTGCTGGCTTGCACCCCTTTATACAGAAATCATTACCTCTCTTGTTGCTAAAAATGCTATTGACATGCTCAAAAATATAATTGACAGTGATCATGTATTTTATGTGGTGTGAAGTTGTGCTACATGTACTGTAACACACACCTTAAGGCCAGGAGGGGGTATCATGTTGAAGAGTGACAGTAAAGGGGCTGGGTTCAACTTACCATACACCATGAAACCTGGTCATTTCTGATTGGCTTGACAGCGTAGTGGAACGTGTCATAACAGCATAAGTGAGTGATGTAATGTGTAAGAGAGCTGGCTTTTCACACAGCTGCAAAAACTGGCTTGGACCTGGACTGACCCTGTTGTAAAGGGCCAGGTTTTGTTGTCTGTGTGAAGAGGTGGTTTTTGTAACATCAGCATGCTTATCCTCCAGGCTAGTATAAATGGGAAAAGGTGGTTTTAGCTATTTTGGTTAATCAGTCCCACCAGGGTCTCTTGGAGCTTTTTTTGCAATTATTGCAGGCAAATAGCATTTAATTCACAGCACTTTTTTGGAAGAAATTATGGTGTAGTTAAAACTTTTGTGTATGTTTTTTAGCAGTAAACCGTAGTGATACTTAAAGAACAATATACGTCAGCAGTGGTGTAAAGTAACTAAGTGCATTAACTCAAGTTCTGTACTTTGTACATATAGCTACATTTTTGAGGCATTTTTCTGCTCTTTTATTCTTTTACTCAACCACATCTCAAAGGGAAATATTTAACTTTTTACTTCACTGCATTTACCTGACAGCTGTAGTTAGTGGTTACTTTTCAGATTACGATTTTACATACAAAACATATGTTCTGTTTATAAAATATAATGCAATGTTACAGATTAATCTACAGTTTATGAAACTGAGCTCCACTCATCCAAATTCAACATCAAAGTATTGTTTACATAATGCATCAACAATAATGTTGGATTTAGGATTTAAATATTTCTTCCACCACTGCAAGTTAGCAGGAAAAAATTAACAATTAAAAAATAGTTCTTAACAATTTACGTGCAGAAAGATCGGATTAACTCCATGAATCAAATAATTATTTTTTTAGGTAATGTGCAAGAGGTGGTCCAGTTCAGGCATAAGGTTAGAGATGGTTTTCTGAGATTTTAAATGGTGAACCATGTTGGGAGCTTGTCAGTAAGATGAAGCCGATTTAAGGAAAGTCCCTCAGGGTTATTTGCAAGGTTGCACTGAAGGTGGTTGTTGAGGTTAGGTTCGGTGGGCCTGTAACTTAAGTTTTAAATTTAAATTATTTTTTTTATTTACAAATGTGCTATTAATGGTCAGATTTGCAAGCACTCTTGTGCCTATCCCTTTTTATTCATATCACTATGAAAGCAACAGTTCAGACTTGAGAAGAGTGTGTGAAACTGCTTCAGTCACACCGTTTCTTGTTGTTACCCAAATCAGCTGCACCTGGGCCAATATTATCAATTTGAACACCTGCCACGCTGGCATCCCAAGTTGTGAGACAACAGAAGCCTTGTTGGTATTCAAATACGAGTGTCAGTGTAATGAAATGGATATTGTCAAGATGGAAGACAATTTGTCAGGCGCTTACTCAGAAAGTGCAGATTTTATTAGGGAGAGTGGTCTACAACCTGATTGGCACAATGAGGTCAATCAGAAAGTGTCAGACATTTGTTCTGCCAGTTACCAATGGACTCTCGTACCTCAAATATCACTTCACTTTTTACTTAAAAACTTGGCTTAACCATCGTTTGAAGTCATATTAATAGCAGGTCCTGACCAGATTATATAACCTCCTTTCCATGACAGTTGGTAATGATGCATATGAGACAAAAGATATGCAAAAGAACAGAATGAATATCACAATAGATCATTTTCCGTCACACAGTGAAGTCAACGGCTGTGTTAATCGACCGTCAGACATTATATCTCAGGTGACATCACAGACATCACAGGCCTAAATTTAATGAAGCTTGGAGGGATGATGTATCAGCACTGTGTTTTGGTGTTATAACACATTATAGTAATTACCCTGAGCGGGGGCACTCTAATTAAAGAGCAAAACGTCTACGCCAAAAATGTTTCATATCTGATCTGATTTTGATAAATCATGGAAGGATGCTTCATCTTGGCACTTTGTCTCAGACTTTCAAAACACCTGATGAGGCTGTTAAAAGTAAAGGACCAAATATAAACCCATATTTCAGACACCACAGGCCCAATTTATTATAATAAATGTTGAACAACAGATGCTTTCAACAGTTCGGTTAAATGCAGCTACTTGACTCAATATCCATTGTGATAGGCTGTCTGTCAGTATGGATCAAACTGATAATGTACAGGGTGAGACAGGTCCTTTGAGTTTGTGAGTATAGTTGACAGGACTTTCTAACTACCTTCAACTTGAGCATAGAAAGATCCACAAACTAAAAAAAAAAATATTCAACACATTCATGGGATTATTCAGAAAAGTGCCTGTGTTTAAAAGGATTTAAAGAAAACTTGTCCTTGGCCCATTATGCACAGTCTGAATGAATGCAAAGGATGTGTTTAGGTAAGCTTAGTTCTTCGTACTAGTGGCTGCCACTAAAATGCTCATATATTTAAGTTATGTCTTGTCAGTTTGTGTCTTCTTTCAGCACTTTTGCAGTTATGTCCTAGTTGCAAATAGCAATGTAAAAGTTTGTTGAGGATAATAAGACAGGGAAAGAATAGATTTCTTTTAAGATGATACGCATCTAGGGAGAGTAATAGCTTAGCCTATTCATTGTTTAGCATAAAAGAGATTGGGAGCCTGGGGAAACAGGTAGCCTTCCTCTTTACATTTGGACAGAGCCAGGCTAGCTGTTTCCCCTGCTCCCAGTCTTTATGCTAAGTTAATTGTCTCCTGGTTGAAGCTTCATATTTAGCTTACAGGCATGAGAGTGGTGTCAATCTTCTCATATAACTCTTGGCGAGAAAGCTAATAATATTTCCCAAAATGTCAAACTATTTTTTTAAATTAGAGATAACAGCCATATTGGAGTGTTTTCTATCAATTGCGGTGACAGTTATTTGCATTGTCAATTGCATTTCCCTGGAATCTGTTCTCTCAGCTGCATGTCTTAAAGGTGCTAAAAGTAACATCACTTGCTCATCTGCCAGAGGGTGACTTCTTTTTAAATGACAAAAATGTTTAAGACAAATGTCAGATTTGCACCACATGTTATGAAACTTTTATAACCTTTTCATATTTGGCAAAGAATAACTTTTGACATGCAGGTGAAAAGTGATCATTTTTCATTAGCTGAAGATTATTTTATGACAAGACAGCACCATAAAAATAACATTCAGCAACTTTGTGACAGAGCAGAAGAATTATGTAAGGTTTCAGAACAATGAACTGTCATGTCTTTTCATTCTGACATACGATTGACGGGTAAGAAGCAGACCTTTGCTCCTATATTTTTGACTCAATGCCCCCCACACACCTCTCTCTCTCTCTCTCTCTCTCTCTCTCTCTCTCTCTCTCTCTCTCTCTCTCTCTCTCTCCTCCTTCTCCTTGAATTTCTCATCACTCTCTTCACCTGAATAACAGTTGACATTTGAAATTTGGGGGCAGAGGGAGGAAGGGAAGATGCACAGTTTGAGCTCCTCTAATTTCAATCAGATGAGTTGGAATGAGCCCAACCTGCCTGTTCAGTGCTGGGCCCTCTTATGGATCAATGGCCTCTGAGCCTTGATAATCTCTTGAATTGATTGGTTGCCTCATTGATCATTACTCCAGCATTAGCCAATCAAACATCGCTCCTGTAAACAAACACGCCAAATAAAGACATCCCCGGAAGTTTGGTCCCAGAGGAGGCACGAGTGATGTGAAGAAAATATATAAACTACAATTCCCCTTTGGAAGAGAATATCAAATCATAAGAGTGCTTAATATTTCACTGACTTGATGAAATATGCATTGTAGCCCAGAATGGAGGAAAAATGCAATGATTTGGATGCATTATGTATGAGAAGGTCCGCTGGCGAAAATGACTGCACTGTTGAATAATCGCCATTTCACTATCACCACAGCACAATGAGATTTTGTTATTACTACGCATCACTCAATTCATTTGGAAAGTGCATACACTTTGCATTTTGTAGTTAGGGCCTAACTTGTGTGTGCACAGCATGCAGATGCTCACTAATGAACTTAAAGCACTGACTGGGATGTGTCCTTTGCCTCTGCCTCACTTGATGAGTCTCGCTGTGGTTCAGTCCCAAAAGAGCAGTGCATTACTCATAAAGGTTAACTATAGTTGTATGAAGCAAATATTTATTAGGCTGCTAACAGGGGCAAATAACGGAGGCTAGTGAATTTTCATAACGTCCAGCAATGTCTTCAGTAGAAACACAATTACTTTGCGTCACACTGGCTGTCATCCCACGTGGCTGTGTTTAGACGGGTTGCCTCTGGCCTGAAAAACAGAAAGAGAGAGATTTGAGTGCACATGAAATTCAATGTAACCTGTTTTACGCACCAATACAGAGTGTGATCTTTATAAGTAAATAGCCCCTCTCTTATACCTTTTTGAATTCCAGAGTAAACTTTAAGGATCATTCCATTTTACATTGACCCAGGTGGACACAGGAGACTGAACACATAAATATAAAGTAGCCGGTGACTCGTTTGATGTCATTTAACTGGCCTGGGCCCCGTTTCTCAAAAGCATCATGAGCGCTGACGCTCTCTGTTAAGTGACATTTGATGTAAAATGAGTGATGGTGTCTAAATTAGAAAATAAGAAAATAAAAGTCAACTGCTGACCAAAAGAAATTAACTGAACATTTGATTTTTTTTTTGTGCAATTGATCTTCCACTTTCTCTTGTCATTGTCCTCCCCTCTCACCTTCGCCTAATATATTCATCTCTTCTGGCTGAAATGCCACTTTTTCTGTGCTTTCAGTTTCCATATGTTCTCTTTTCTTGTTATTCATGGTCTGCACTCATATATGCTGTAGGTCTAATACAGTAACATGGATCAGGCAGCAAGCTGAAAGCTCTGTACAGTAGGCTTTGTTTTTACCACGTTACTTTAAAGTGTATTCAGCATATTCAGCACCGCAGAAAGCCAGCGTTAAGATGCTCTTAACAGCGTGCGCATTTGTAGAAATGCCCGTAGAAAACACTCTCTAAAATCGATCATTATTGGGAAACCGGGCCCTGGTCTAGTCCACTAAACCACTTTCACTTATATGCCTCATGATTTGATTTAACATTACCTTACTCCTTGATATGTTTCCTCTTTAATAATAGTGTTGCAGTAGGACATAACATCGGGAAGGATCATTTAAAAGTGTGACCCAAGCAGAAATCATTAAGGCAGAGAAAAGCTTAGTGCTCTTGTTTATGGTGTCCCTGTTACGCTACCAACTGAGCAGGGTTTACACTCAGTACGGAGCTGGCCTCATTGCCAGCAGGCTCCTGAGTTGACCACTCTGAACCCTCAGTAGCAAGCAGCCACAGCACAATGAAAGACTGAGGACAAACAACTGGAAGTAAGCTTTACAACTCACTGTATCACAAGCCACAGAAAGATCACAGTCAACAGTTGTTACATTTAGTTTTCTAATAATAATCCATGTTTTCTATAAATAAAAAGTATGAACATCAAACATTTAAAGAGTAGAATTAATTAATCATAACTTAATTCAGTTATAGCGTGGATTTCTTCAAAGGTCTTTGTTTTAACATTTTAGCCACTTTGATCATTTCCTCTGACCAGCAGCGAGTAATCGTTGTTTAATATGTAATAATTGGTTTGATATACCTCAACCCACAGAGTGCTGAATGTCAGAGTTCAGAGGTTGGAAACTTTATTCACACCTACAAGTGCTGCTTAATGTAATTATTACAGATAACAATTTTGTCAGGAAGTGAATGAGATTCTCCATTTGATTTGGTTTCTAAATCACCAAGCGCAATTTAACTACATGAACTAGATGTGGTGACATTATTGCAAATAGATCGTGACATCCTGCACAAATTTCTAAGACATCCTGACACAAATACAAGTTAAGGGATGCCACACATGGTGTTCAGCGTTAAAGCCGCGCCGCTTCCAACGTGTTGATATTTGCACACAAATCTTTTGGACAGGAATTTTAAAAAAGTAATTGCGTCAAAGCAGGAGGCCGGCTTTGCTAGGCACAGGCTGCAGTGTTTGCCATGGACTTGTATACCCAGCACAGTGCTTAACTCTGAGTAGCACAAACAATGAAATGCCCTAGGCTCAAACAAACAGTTTTATCAAGGCAGTGTGCAGGGAGCAGTGTAATTTGATGTAGCATGTCTATCCTGGGCACGTCTTTTTAAAGGGACCGGTTTCCTAAAGTGCACTACTCAATGTTTTACAAGGGTGACTCCTCACTTCCTGATTTAAACTCTGCATCTCCCACAGACCCAGACAAAAGAGCTAACTGTCTGGAGTTCCTGGAGATGTCTGGAGAAACCCAGTCAACTTCCAGAGCTGGTATTTTCCGTTTTACTTAATAAAATCTCTACTTTTGCAGCTGCTGTTTTCTACAGGTTTCATTACATGGTGTCACTCTGTGAATGGACGCGTTCAGAGGCGCTGTGCAAACACGCTTGAGATAGAGTATGTGATTTCTGATACAAAAGCCACATTCAAACCCAGTAGTGGGTAAAAAGAGGGTGTAAAAAAGCAGCACATCCCAGAACCATTCACACTGCCTCTTGAATCTTATATTCATGACTTGTAGAATGTGTATATTCGACCTAAATTATTTGAGAGATCCAAATATTTCACTGCAAATAACAGACACATTTAATAACCACAAGAGCTCCATGGAAACATAGAAAGTACTCAGTGCTTAAATGCTTTGGCAAATAGCAAATTGATTTTCCACCAGAAACTTAAACACAACAGAAAAACGTCTGGCTTCCAGCCACCTCCCTAAATATCATTCAGAAGCAGCTTCTTCCGAGCCTGATCTCGGCCCTCCTGAGTGCCAGCATTTACATTTGTTATTTCCCAGTTTAGCCTCATTTGTCATAGATGTTTTGTCGGAAATATTTTTGTGCGTCCAAGGTCTGGAAGTCTAGTCTGTGGAGGGCTGGGGTCAGAATATGTGGATAATGTGCCATTTTGAAATTATCTAATTTGTGAGTCTTGGCATAAGCAAAATGCTACAAGGAATAAACGTCAAAAAAAGCATCAGCAGATAAAGATGAAGGCCAGTATTTGTTTTAGAGCCTGAAGATATGGCTACTAGGCAATAAATGGAGGCAGATGTTACATTCCGAAGTGTAAAGGAACCGACTGTGCGGCTTGGTCTCAGATGAGCTCCTTGACAGACAGGCGCTTCAGAGGTCTGCGTTCAGGCTGCCTTATTACTGGTTTCACTTTCAAGGAGAATAAGACACCACCATAAAAAGGATGCTTCAAACTGGCTTTTTCGCCTGTGAGTGTCAAAGACTAGAGAAACAATTTTCCTGAAGTAACAATCAGAAGATCACTCCGTATGTCCACAAGCAATCTTCTACCTATTTTGAATCAAGCCGTCAAAAAATGGAGCTCGACTGTACAATAACCAAGCCATAAACTACAAAGGGCGCTGCTCCCGTCTTTGGTTTCTGAGATGAGTTGCTTCTGACTGCATTCTGCTGCTTTTTCATGCCCAGTCTTTTCTGTGCGTGTGTGTATATGTGTGTGTGCGCGATTAGGGGACTGAGATCTGCCTCATTGACATTCATGTATGCATTTGATGTCAAACAGTCTAAATATTTAAGACACTAGAGGGCAAGGGGAAGAAATCTGGGAGCAGTCACAAGATGCTGGATTACTGACTGATTGTCCTCACTCACAGTTTGCACTGTAGTGTAGGTGCTCCATGCACTTGTGCACACGTATCTGTAGGAGTGATTAGCCACGTGTAAATGCTTATGAGGGGATGGCTGGTGTGTGAGTATGGGCATGTGCGTTTTTGTGTGTGTGACACAGAGAGAGATCTCATAAATATGTATATCTGTGTATGCGTGTGTGTGTGTGTGTGTGTGTGTGTGTGCCCGCGCTCACGTCACTGCGTGTGTATGCGTCCACGTCACTCTGTGTGCGTCTTTGTGTCTTCGCTCACGTCCAAACGATGAAATTCAAATAAAAAAATATCCAGGCGAGGATAACATTTGGATGCTATTTGGATGACAGGAAAATATTGGCCTGGCAGTGATATGCCTTTTATGCCGTCACTTTGATGGTCAATGGGAAAAAAATCCCTCCCTTTCTTATTCTCACTTCCTCACAGACAAAAATCCCACACTGTTTTTCACAAGCTCTCTTGCCAAAACCCAACTCTATCCAACAAACGCAGGCGTCAGAAATAAAATCTCATGTCAACTTTCTATATTGGAATCTAAACCACTGCTTTGTATACCAGGGTGTACTTCTGCAGTTGCAAGGGGTACATGCTCATCTTATAAACTGAACTAAACTCAACGAAAAATGTTTAATTAGGATTTGCTTAAAAAATATATCCACATATTTGTGTTACGAAGGAAAATAAACAGGAAAATAGGATTACAAATAGGTGTGATGCTGGTCTTTACTGTATTTACAATAACCAGTAAGCTGCCTATCAACCTGAGTCAGTTATTGTTATTGTCACCACTTGTTGCTATTGAGAGTGTTTAAACTAGTTAGCAAGTGGGCAGAGAAGTTAAAACACTTAGCTAACAGCTATGGATAGATAAACAGTTTTGAGATATTTAGCTAAAGATAATGGATACATGTCGGAAATATTGAAAGTAATGGATACACAGTTGAAGTGGTTAGCTAAAAGTAATGAATAAACAGTTGAAATAGTTAGCTAAAAGTAGCCTAAAGGATAAGCAATTCAAGTTAGCTTAAAGTAATGATTCTGAATAAACAGTTGAAATAGTTGGCTAAAAATAACAGATAAACAGTTGAAATAGTTAGCTAAAAGTAGAAGATAAACTGTTGAAATAGTTAGCTAAAAGTAAAAGATAAACAGCTGAAATAGTTAGCTAAAAGTAAACAGTTGGAATAGTTAGCTAAAAGTAGAAGATAAACTGTTGAAATAGTTAGCTAAAAGTAAAAGATAAACAGCTGAAATAGTTAGCTAAAAGTAAACAGTTGGAATAGTTAGCTAAAAGTAAAAGATAAACAGTTGAAATAGTTAAAAATAGCTCAAAGTAAAGGATAAATGGTTGAAACGTCCAGCTTCTGCCCCTCAAAGTGATAGTAGTACAAATGCAAACTTGAGCAAAGCAACTTATACATTGACAAATCTGATGGTATGAAATATATTGTAACAATATCCACTATTAGTTAATGGTGTTAAATAACATCCAGTTTATAACCCACTCATAACATATTTGGAACGAGTGGGGTCGATGAAGAGGAACCACTGAACCAAGCCGTCTGTATGCACATTGTTATCAGCAAACTAAAATATGTTGGAATAATATGCTGTCTTTCAATGATGCATTTGCCGGTCTCACAGATTCAGAGACACAAATGAACACATGCTGTTGAGAAAGGGACAGGAGGAAGAAGGTGTGAGGCAGATGTATTGTAAAGGCAGGTCACACGAGGCAAGCAGCCCCAAAAAAAAAAAGGTGGCAGAAAAGAGAGACGAGCATGAAGACTGAAAAGAAAGGGTCTAATCGCTGTAAAAAGCCATGTCCCTCTTTTCATTTTCTTTCTTCTCCTTGCGTTCCCAAAATGGCACTGCTGAACCATAAAATGCTGCAGCGCTCACCTCTCACCCTGCCTTGTGTCTGACACAGATCGGGTTGCACCAGTTTGACACCGATAGTCACCCTCACCGTTTGTTGTGGAGTTCCGGTTATCAACTCCTGCTGCCGTCAGCCTCCATCCCACATGCTCACTAGAGGCACACAAAAGGAGGCAGAGAGAGAATGGCATTTGAAATTCGGAGAAAATAGAGTGGCACAAAGAGACTGTTGATGAAAAGCATTGCGAAATTTAAGAGGGATTGAAAAAGGTTGAACTATTTCATTTCAAAGACATTTTTTGTTCTCTGCCTTTGATGCAACTGAAAAGAGCTTCCCTTGATGATAGAAAACAGAATTGATTCCTAAAGTTCCCTTTTCATGAAACATCCTGCTGCTGCAAATAATGCTGCAATAAAACTAACCTTCTGTAAAAACGCAATCAATTGGACATTTGCCTTCTGGCCTATTTCTTTCTCCTTCATCTTTAAGTAGTAATCCATTTCATGTCAAAAGAAGTACTTTTGCTTTCTTTTTGCTGATTGAACTGTGCACTTGAAGTGATTCACCTATACCAAGTTTATTATATTTCATGAAAATCTTTTACATTTGCTGCTGTAAATAAAAATCATCTGGCACAAAGGAAGCAATGTGCTTTACATTTCGGGTTGGCATGAACATCAACAACCGATGTAGCTAAATTTGGTTTTCAGAAGGTTTACGGTGGAAATGGCTTTGCCAATGTGTGTCTCTGCGAAGGAAATGATTACTTTCCTCAGATTTCCTTAATGTTGTCTTCACTGTCAACAATCCCTACTGGTATCAGAAACTTGTTGGAGAAAACACTAGCAGCCCAGGCTGACCAATCACAGTTCTTGCAGTCCCCACGTATTTAGCCCCGGTAGCCCCGATGTGTATTTAAAAGCAGGCGCACGTCAGCTAGGATGTAGCTAGGGTAGCTGCATGCGTATAGCTCAACTATAAATCCAGCTTTAATGTGGACATTATTGCCTCTGACCTTATCTATGATGATACAGTATTAGCCCAACAAGTCCTCCAAATTAAAGTCGTTTGTAACTGCCCCTAGCCACACAGGTGTTCTCTGGGAGATGGGAAAACGTTGATACTTAGCTCCAGGATGTCAACAAGTTCACAAAAAACAGACTTTACATATGTTTTTTGAACTGTGTGCTGTGGTACCAAGCTCTGGGACCTTTATGTTTTAGAACTGGCCTAACTAGGTGGATGTGGTAAGGTAAGGCCAATAGGAGTTGTTGGCATTCAAGCTGTTAACGGTGACAGGGCTCTGCTGGGGCCATGAGGTCCCATGTGATTGTCAATGAAGAACAGATAAGAGGAAAAAAAGAATGAAGCAAATAAAACGATTGATAACACAATCTAAACAAGCAGGCAAACTTTTTATCATGCAGAATGCAGTAACACTCTGCTTGAGATAAACGAAATCAGAGCATCAGATAAACAAAGAGAATGTTTTGGAGTAATCTTCTAAGCATCCCACCCCCTTCTCTTCCTCCTCACCTACACGTTTTTTTTCCTCATCTACATCATCACTCTCTTCCTGTGCCTTCATCTCCTCCCCCCTGTCTTTCGTGTGAAGAGGTGGGTGGAGGCATCCACACAACTGTGACTATATATGCTGAGTTTTGCTGTGCTCCGTGCACCTCCATGCTCCACAGGGTGCATGTTTACTCATTTAGTATGTCAAGACATGACATCTATCCTACTAAGTTATGACATCAAGGGACCATGTGATCCATGGAGTACCTTACATGGGCTTTATTTATGGAACATTAACGAGTACAGCATCATTATTCCAAGTGTAAATGAGTATCTTAGAAGCCAAAAATCCAACCATCATTTATTCCTGAGTTTCAGGACTCCAACCGTTTTGCAGCCTCAAAATTGAAAGCCTCTCCAAAAGGATCTGCTTTGCCTTTCTCCTTTTTTCCACTCATTTACTTCTCTGTTGTTCCTCTCCCCCTCTTTTGGTTCAACTAGGCAATGGTGCCATATAAGTTTAAAGAGCTTTGTTAAATATTAATAATGGGTTTCATCGACTCAGTCAAATCTTTACTCATTTCACCACAACAAGGCATATTTCTGCCTCACTAAGAAGAGAGGAGAGGAAAAAAAGAAGACAGCGTGAAGCGCGTGTGTCCTTTGAGCAGCTATTAGACTATCTGTTTGAAGCTAACTGAGAAATGGGCCCCTCTGGCAACTGCTGCTCACCACACAAGGTGAATCAGGCCAGTGTTGGAGTTCTTTCTAAGTTTTATACCCACCTATCAGCTGCACAATGCATCACAAGCAGACACATACAGACACAACTGCACACAAAGGCAACACTTAGTGCGAGTAAAGACACAACCCACTGTGGATCAGCTTTTAACTCACAGTAATTACAAATTATGAATATAAATGACCACGGCTAGGGCACATTTTTCAGGATAGAGTCATAATTTAGCGAACAATCAGCATGCAGTGGCTTTGAAGGTGGAGGCTCCATGCAGATACACTCACATACACGCTGTGCTCTGCGGAAAATAAGCTGATTCAAAGATATGCACTCAATATTTGTACCCAGACACATTAATAACAATAAAAACTGTGAGGTTTTTACTGCTGTGAATAAATGGCTTTATTTTAAATGACAGAGACCCATCAATAAAGACACAAATAAGTGTCATCTTTGTCCTTTTGGTAGTTGATAAGCCGACAATTGGACAGTACGAGCAACAGGGGCAAAGTCACAGCTAACAAGAGAGCGAGACGTGTTATATCTAGAGATGTAACATGGTATAGATAGGTGACATGCACCCTAGTCTGTGATCACAGCCGCCTACAGCTGGAGGCATGGTGATGCTTCTTGCCATCGATGTCATTCAACACTTCGAATACTGTGTTTCTTCTTGGTGTTTTTTTCCCTCTTTGGCTGTATTGTGAAAATAATAAGCACACAGTTACAATGCAAGACTTACTTCTTTCAAGTTCTCTCAATTACCCCTAATGGTATCTAGCAATTCAGATCCCATGCATGATTCTACCCCAATACAAGTGAAGTGAGTGTAATTTTGATTGTGGTCCTCACAGCACTGAAATATTATTTTTAATACTTTGAATGGCAACATGTCTTCCCAGGCAACAATGGTTATGTTATTGTCTGTATAATCCACAGACCTTGCTGTGGACAGTTTTTGTTGGGACTACTTTTTTTCCAATTAGTTCCTATGAGCATAACAAACAAAATTACATTCACCAGAAATCTCACAAATGGATAACCTGGGGGGGAAACTATTTGCATGGCCTAATATCACTAGAGATAAATAAGAAATTATTGCGTTTTTGTAATTTGGGTGAGTGGACCCTTTAAACCTGTGTATATAGCTTTCACTTTTGTTTGCCAAATTCAGCTTTGTACATTCACCACGAGGTTTATGCACTGCATCCACATTGAGTGAACACATCATACACACTAAGAGATCTAGTGATATTTACTCTTATACATAACAGACATTTTTATGGTGTGATTACTTCCTCTTAAATTTTGACAAGTCATTCTTGCTGTAATGCAACAATTTAGTTACAGTAGTGTTAAATCTGGAACATAGGCAGCACATAAGCAAATTAGCATGGATTTCTTTCACAGGCTGTATACACTGGACACTTTTCCCGTCACACGTCTGACAGAACAGGTATCCCTCTGTTTACATCAATACAGCTGTTATTACCGGCCATGTGACAGCTTGCGCTTCACACTTATGCACATAACTACAACCAAAAGCAGAGTTTTATACTTTATGTCTATTTCCTTCCAGCGCACAGCAGAACTGTGGCTGAACGCATCCAGTGCAGAATCTGTCAAAGGTATGACGCCACTGCTGTACTGCTGATAGGCCAAGGTACAACATTAACTTGTTTTTTCATTTTTATTTTTAATACTGTGCCCTGTAACAGTACACAATGTGACCGCACAAAGTGTTTAGATTTGGGAGGTGTGGACATCAGCTCCTCAACAAGCCTCTGTGATCTACGGTTGCCCATTACAGTGGCCCTTAGGTAGCTGACCTGAGGTCATTCAAATGGGGACAACGTTGAAAAATATATCAGCAAACCCCTCACACTCACAAGTTAACCTTACTCACTGGAAAACATAAAGCTGACCACAGGTGCACAATTTGCTCCGCTATTTTGGAAGCAGCGGAGCTCTTTGCTCAACGGAATTGGACAGAACCGCCAAAACAACATGGAGGAGAGCCTAGAACAGCCTAATCTAACAATGTGTGAAGATGTGCACACAGCATGAGACATGTTCCACTCGGAGAGCTCGTCATGGCAGCACCCAAAAACGGCTTACATCCAAAACGTTACCCTCAAAGATGGAGGAAACCAGCTGTTACCAAACCGCTGAAAAATAATACAACAATAATGTGGCCTTAAAGAACCTCTTCACTGATCATCCCCATGCAGAATGTATAGTCTTAAGAGTGGAAAATCATGGATATATGATGGTGGAGCAAAGTGTTCTAAAGCTCTGCCATTCTGCATCGCCTTGTGATGGTCATAGGACTTATTATTAAAGACAGCCTGCCTCCTTCTCTTCACTAGGACAGAACAGACACAACATGTGGCAGCATGAAATTCACTGTGACACCACTAGCTGCCAGTGCCAACAAAGAAAAAGAGGGGAAAAAAAGAGTCAGTGTTGGGCTAAGGGAATAAAATATGATGGAGAGGAAGGGTAAGGAGTGGGAGGAAAGATGAGGAATCCCTGATTGTGCTTGTCTTATGAGGAGCATCCATCAGGAGTGACACCTGGACAAATAAAACCCTTTTTTCCCCATATTCAATTACATAGTGTGAGGCAAGTTTTTACACACGAATGCACACATATTCACACGCCCATACATACACGCAAAAAACACAAGCGTACATGCACATACTCACACATTCCTAGAGACACATGCACACATATACCTTCACCTCTGATTCACGTGTGTGCAGCGTATTCCAATCTGATGTGATTTATATTTGGCATCATTCTGACAGAAGATTGTTTAATCTCTACTGAGGAAGATTTATTGCACAATGGCAGCACCTTTATATGTAATACAAGCTGACAGTTTCATGAAATAAAATAAGAATCAATGGAGAACTGAGTCGCAGCTGCAAGCGTGCATGCACAGACTCCCACGTAAATTACAGTTGGACGTAAATTCAGCAACGCAGATTAGAACTGGCTCCGAACTTCAGGGACAGGGGAAAATTAGGTTGTTAGCGGGCTCACCTGTTGGAAAGGAAAACGGGGACATCTGAATCCTGGAGGACAGTTGGCTCGATGCGCCTGTGCTCCATGATGCTGGAGGAAGAGAGGAGATTAAACAAGTGATTAGAAGAATGTAAACAAGTGACTGAAGGATGGAGAAAGGTGGAGAAAAAGACAGATAAAAATATGCCTGAGGATGACAAAGAAGGAATCAATGTTTAACTAGTTTGAAAGCCAAGAAAATGTCAATGAGGAGTAGGTCTGAGGTATTCCTTCGCAGATAAACAATCTCACCAGGTTGGCAAACCGAATGAATAAGTAAAGAGATGAGTTCAGTGAACTGTCTGTGTGTAATATTTCAGAAGTACAATGGAACTGGAGCAAAAATGCAGCAATATTTTCAGGAAAACAATTTGGACAAATTGCTTTGGAAAGTTTCCATAAAGAAAGGTAACAAAACACCTACAGTGCAATATCACAGAAATGCCAATGGTGCTGAAAAGTCCTATAAAGTTGTCTTGTCACGACAGTATGGGACACTGCTGGAGTCTCTTGCTGTTATTAAAAGGTGCCATTTCTTGTATGGAAGTAGAACTATATTACAGCTGAACTGAATTAAAAATGAATTGTTGCTTAGAAATCATTATCCTATATGTTTGTTTTACGTTATATGTTTTGGCTTGTGTACTTATTTGGCCAAAATTGTAATTACCAAAAAGATGTTTTTGTTTTTGTTTTTTTGCAGTGGGGGCGAAAATGTTTGGTTCCGACTTACAATTTCGGTGCTGTAATTTGATCGGTGCAAATTCTGTGTGGGCGAGCAGCAACTAAGTAATTTGTGAAATCACTTCGATTTCAACAGCCACAATGCTGGAGGGCAGACATTGTTAGCTGTTGCTTTGTACCATATGTGATTTGAACACTCCCTACATTACGTGTAGTACTCTATGTAGTGAACTGACTCTCGGAGAAACCTTCAGAGTACCCGTTACTGTGAGTTTTGATGGTCTGATCATCTGCCATCACCATGTCTGGGCCCCTTTGTATAATTTATGACAAACACAACAGAGTGCGCAGGAGCTTGACAACTCAGCAGGTGTGGAAATAACACGAGTGAGAATGTCTACTGCAAATCAGCGCTATCATTAGCAAGCTAGGCTAATCAAGCTTCCACCTTCTGAGTGGAGGCTAGTTAGCCTACCTTGCTAACCGAGTGAAATAAAAAATGAACTGCATCCTTTTAATGGTAATGACCAATGTTTGTAGGTTTTCAAGGGCTACAACATACTCCAGTCAGGTGTGCATTACAGAAGTCGACATTGCCTTTCCTATCAATGCCGGCATTCAGATGTCAGTCAACTGATGCCATGGGAAATGCCCACCCAGAGGCTTAGATGCTGATTTCACAAATACGTCCAAAAATAGTTTTATGTTCTTTTGACAGATGGAATAATGTGCACAATAGCGACAGGATACTTTAATATAGTAACAAATATTTCTTCATACTTGATAAAGCCCCTATGTGTAGGATTTGAACATTTCTGAGTTTGGAAACTCCTGGATTGTCTCTCTTTTATGCCATCAGAATCATTTAAAAGATATTATAATCGGGAAAAAAATCTGCATATAGCAGCTTTAATCCTTTAATTTACTGTAGAGACCCTTTGAGTGCAGAGAGGCAAGGCAGTATAGGGCTGGATCCTTACATCTCAGTGGTACCATCAAATGTAACCTGTGTGCCATATCAGATACTTGAAGAACCATTATAAAAACCAAGAGGAACCATTACCCTTCTACAGGAATGATCTGTATTATATATGTAGTACCATAAGCAACAGGTATTAGTCATGTCCATGACTGCCAGAACGTTGTTTATTTAAAAAGTGAAAAATAAACTAGTAGTTTGAGTGGCGGGAAACATAATTTCTCTAGACCCTGCTTCATGCAAAGTCTGCCTTTGTGTTTGCCACAAACCTTCAGAACATTAGCACAGTAATGAATGGCTTACTGCTTTTACAGACCTGTATTAACACACTATTATAATAAGAAATAAGTGCAAAGTTCAGTTATTCTTTTTGAGTAATAATTGTCATTAATCAAGGTTTATTATATATTTTAATGGGCTGTAAATCATATTAATCATAAAGTCACATTTCCACCTTAGAGATGAGCAAATTAACTAATTAGAGCAGAGATCCAACTGACAATTGCAGTGAAGATGTAATTCATCATGATGCAAAGCAGTGCAGTAATAATAATAATAATAATGCTGCTTTGTCATTTGCATTTCGGCTGGAGAGTAAAATGTCTTGTGATGCCAGGAGCTCACTCATAGCACCATCCTCCATCTTTGAGCATCTGAAAATGCCAGAGCGTGGGCGGGGGGGTTGATCCAAAACAGAGTGCGGACTGGAGAGTGAGCTCTGAAAGCCAAAAACCTCAACACTTGGCAAGTTATCTTTGAGTCATTAGTAATGCTCGACAAATCCCCATAAATATATTATGGTCACTTTGTGCTTTGGTGCAGTGAGAATCTTACTTATTGTATCCTTATATGTTGCACCGGCTTCTAGTTTGTTTTCTAGGCTTTTTTTTTTTTTTTACGTTAGAAATATTTTATGTGAAGCTCAGAGAGGTCTCGGGTATGTTCTCCTGGGGACTGAAGGGTTAACATGGGGGCTGGAAAATAGAGAGGCAGGGAGCAGATTTCCTGATTATGAACAAACACATTGATTGGACCCATAACCAAGTCTGTGTCTCTCGTGCCCACCTCAAAACCAATACATGGATCTCTCTCAGAGAACATTAGGCTTCTTCTGTGCTAGCTCTCTCTCCACCCCCATGAAAACAGTCACGGGAGGGCCAACCATCCCGTATTCTTTAGGGACTGAATTATTTTCCTATAGAGCAGATATCACGACACACAGAACCTTATTTTGTTGCCTAGTTACAAGATTTTTCAGCCTCCTAAAGATTGCCTCAGCTGAATGAGTTCACATAAGCAGAATTCACACGCTCGCGATCAAATGGACATGCTGCTAAAGGAATACACGAGCTAAGGTGTACACAAACGCATCTCCTGCTTGAACAGGGCGCTTACGCAAACACACACATAACGAAAGGACAAGGATCTGCAAAAGCAAAAATGCAAGACAATGTGGTGAAGAAATAGCACTGACGTAATTCATGGATCCTCTGGGTCAAGCTCTGATCATATTTCTTGATCTCCGTTTCACAGTTTGCTTTTCCGTCTCTTTTTACATTTCTCGGTTTACTTCAATCTCACACTGATATCAAATATACACGCACGCACACGTGAATTCATGCACGCACACACACACACACACACACACACACACACAGACACAGAGTTGAAGAAGGAAAAGGCCACCTGTCAGAGAATAACAACAGACCTGTGTAGCCTAGCAACAGCTTGGAGACAGGCTTATTAGCTGGAAGAAGAGAGACGAATGCAAGAGGGAAAACTTTGGCTTATGTCTCTGCCTCTCACACACTTACACAAGCTGAAGGGCACACAGGCTCAAATGCACAAGCCTCATTCCCGCCAACCCTCCTCCTCTCACATCCCTTCAAACGTGCCTTGCTTCTGACAATCCTACGTTTACAGCAGACCATCGATCAGGCTGCTAAACCAAACGATTTGGCGACTCACTTCTTTTTCCCCGTCTGCCAAGAGTGGAACATTTTTAATTGTCAATTTGTTGCTCTGTTTTTTAGTTTGGATGCTGTGGCACCCAACTGCCAGCATAGGTATGCCAACTCCCCAACACAATATAAGGGGCTTCACTTAATTGCTCTCTCTTAGAGGCAGCATCTAATATCTTGGATTTGATTACTGAGACAAAAGAGGTTTAAATCGATGCTAAACAATGGTTAGGGTGGCTGAATGAAAGCCTGGGAGAATAAAACACTCAGAATTCAGAACGTGGGCATATAGGACCTTGGTTCTATCTGAGTGGCCTTGGTGTTTTTAAAGAGAAACCCAAATAGTTACTATCACCCATTCACAGCACACTCTCCTGCACACTCCTACGCTTGATAAAAAGCTCTTTAGCTTCTCCTTATCTGATTTTCTTTTCATACTCTACCCTTTCTCTCTTTCCCTTTTAAAACTTTAATAGCAGAATATTTAGGTTATGGTCAGCGCCAGAACAAGAACAGGTAGGTGCATGTGAGCCAGAGCCTCCGTGTGTGTGTGTCTGTTTGAGAGAGAGAGAGAAAGAAAGGCAGAGAGAAAGATTTTAAAATGTGTCAGTGTCTGAAATAGTTCTCATAACTTTTTCACACTCTCTATAAACATTTACTTGCATCTCTGCGTCAGCTGTTTTGCTGCCAAAAATAAAACTTTTATAATGTCTCTCTCCATCACCATCACGCACTTTACAATCTCTCTCTCTCTCTCTCTCTCTCTCTCTCTCTCTCTCTCTCTCTCTCTCTCTCTCTCTCTCTCCTTCTCTTACTCAGGCTTGCCTCCTTGCATCTCATTTCTCAGCTGACACCAAGAGACCCCCATATTGCCACTTCCACCCAGGGGGAATGTGCATTGCAGCTTCAGTAATTATCCTGCTGGATTGGAAGTGCTGAGGCCAAGGGGGCAAACCTCAGAGTGCAGTAAGCCTTGCTGTCACTGTCACCACCGCACATGGTAAAAGAAAGTGCAACCCAAATTTAAATAGGTCATAGACGGAAAGGGCAGAGCGAGGAGAGACTGAGGAGGAGGAAGAGATGGGGATGTAAAAATTATGGTGTTTTGTTTTTACATGGAGTGAAGAAAATATTCTGCTTACCTGAAAATGCAAACTCCCCACTGAGTCAAGACAAAAATATAACAAATGGAAAAAGAACAGTAGGAAAGTACACTGAAAAACAGGTTTTTATCCGGTCATATATTGGTCATTTGAGTAAGAGCATTTTTACAGGAAACACTGTCAGGGGTGAACTTCCAAAGCTCTCTCTAATAAACATGTTTGCTGTGTGTTCACAGATGTAATGTTGGGAAACCAGAAACAGAGTAGAATGGTGGTGAATGAAGTTTCAAAATACTCCTTGCTTCATTAAGCAACAAGTTGTCTTTTCAAGGTTTTTGGATGGTTGGTAAGATAAAATTTGTTTTTCATTTTCCTGCTGCAAGTTAGATGAGACGGTCAAAACCATTCTCATGTCTATATGCTCAATGTTTATCTAGAGCCAGCAGATGGTCAGCTTAGCTTAGCATAAAGACTGGAAGGAGGGGAAACAGCTAGCCAGGCTCTGTCCAAAGGTAACAAAAATGTGCCTTACCAACACCCCTGAAGCTCACTACTTTTTTTTTTTTCCTTACGACAAAGCCAGGTTAGCAGTTTCTCCCTGTTGCTTGCTGAGCTAAGCTAACAACCTGCTGGCTCTACCTACATGTTGAGCATACAGGTATGAGAGTGGTAGCAATCTCCTCATGTAACTCTCAGCAAGAAAACAAATAAATGTTTCACTATTCCTTTTTGGCATTTCAATATGTGCTCAGTGTCAGAGCCCCATGTGTGCATCAGTGTTCAGTTGGAAGACAAGAGGAATCATAATGCCAGTTGTGATTTTGAAAATGCATCTAAAAAACATGAACAAGCAGGTTTACTTGTACCTTTACAATGGTATAAGTGGCAGTGGTTCAGATAGTTTAAATGCCTCAATTGTACACATTTTATATCTCAGCAACAAGCTGGATACACTTCTTGCTGTGGGAGACTCACCATTGTTGAATGACACAAAACCATAACCTTAATTGCAATGGCATACATTATCACAAACTTGCATTGCTCATGCAACGCTTAGCTGTGCTTAGTCATTATAAATATATATAAATATACAGTAGATGGATCCAGCAGTATACTTGTTTCTTATAATTATATGTTTACACCTAGCTGCTGCAAAGTTACACAGGCTGTTTCAATAGACTGAATTTTAAGATGTTTTCCCAGCATCAGAATTTAACTGTCAAGAGTTTAAGTGGTCTTCAGGCTTAATTGAGTACATGTTAGAAAAATACAGTTATAGCACTGTTCCAACTGCTCATTGTGATTGGCTGAAAGGTACTCTGATGTGTCAGAATCTCCCTGATACTGACACCTTGAATGCATGTCTGTAAGTACCACTTTGCCTTGTTGAACTTATTACCCCTTAACTTGTTGTGTTTGTTGCAAAGTAATCAGGACCAGCATTTTGCTACAAGTACATAAAGTGTATGTACTTTGTCAAATCTGTTTGCTTTCAACAAATCTGTTTTAATTTAATATAGTTATAATAATGAACCTGAACACAGCCAGCACTTACCAAAATTAATGTTCCAAATGAATGGTTTACTTCACTTAAGAACAAAAACAGCATTCATTTGAGTTTGTTGTTACTTTGTCATAATTTTCAAGGCTGGCCAAGAGATATTACATTTAGAGGTATTTCACACACAAACACACACAGTTTGGCTTAATGATAGAGGAGAGAACACATGCTCGCCTAAATCAATGGGTGGGAGCATGAGCACACCGAATCTCATGCCAATCCAACCACTAGTTTTTGAGACATATTGGTCACAGACAAGCTAACAAATATATGCACAGCAGTCCTAATTACCTCAGTGGAAGCAATGAAGATGTGGGAAAAGCAAATGTGTGATAAGTCTTTTCCTGTGTTGCTCCTATGGTTCAGTTACAGTAAAAATGGAGAGGGAGAGCTTTGTTGGACTGAGAGCTGGGTTTAACAGCTCTTTGAGTGAGCCTCTGATCAGCTGTGAATGGTGTGTAACTAAGCAATAATACAGGATAAGTAGTGCTGTGATGGTGTGGGACACTGCAAAGTTAGATCTACTTGAAAAGCAAATCCCCCCTTGATTACTGTGTTAAGATCTGAGGAATGAACGCATATAATCAGCAAACCATTACACTTGGTAATCAGATAGATTTAGCCATTATAACTATTCAGATGTAGGCTTCATCAAATCAAGTGCATGCACAGAATATACAAGAGGTAAAAAATGCAATGTTATACTGCACACATCTGAATAAAATATTCACCTGATGGGTGGGAGGGTAACCAGGTCTAACAAACCGCTTTGGGTTGCGGGGTCGGGGGCCATGACACACAGCAGTCGCCAACGGACTGGCTGCCTGATGGGAAGGAGTCACTTTGTTGGCGAAGTTCTGAGAGGCAGAATACCCGACTTTGAAAGGACAAAAGAAGTACAGGATTACAGAAAAGAAAAGGATAAAGCTATGAGGCACAATGTTTAGTTACTACTTTGGAAAAATCTGACTGTCAAGTCTGTCCAAGTGAATTCCCAGGTGAATATCTAATGGACATATATTCATTTAAAAAAAGATACACTCTTTAGTATTGGGATTATTACTTTGATGATACACAATGACACATAAATTAATTGGCCATTGAGGATCAGTAGTTCTCAGATTTGTGTTCCAACACTCATAAGGATGTACATGCATTTAACTAGAGCATAAAGAAGTTGCTATTTTTCAAATGCACTAATTGCCACAGTGGTTACATCACTGCAACTTATAAACACTTTGGTAGCTTGTCTTCTACTGCAACGCATTCAAACACACATGCCACAAAACAGAATTCCCCCTCCCAATTTAGACTATAAATATACAGTATCAGAGAAGCAACTTCTCCAGAGAGGCAACTGACTGGATCATTACGTTTAGGTGATGGTATATCCTCAGATTTGCTCATTTGATCTGGCAAATTTGAAAACATAATTTGACAGACTGACTGTACACAAACCTGTCTAAACTAATTTACAATTGATAAGGTTTGAAAGCAAAGTTTGAACATTTTCCAGTCACAAATAAGAATGTGGGCATAAGAACTGCTGGGTAAAGCCATATTTGACTTGCAACATCTTATTTGAGACAGAAAGCAGGAGGATGTATGGAAAATATGACGTGATAATATAGAATATAACCTCTTCTATACATTTCTGTTCGATCTCTGCTTTAAAACTGACTAGATTACCTGTCAGTGTTGTTAAAATGTCACTTTATTATTTATATCAATATCAGACCTCCTCAAACTGTGCCAGAGATCTGTCAGTGTTCAGTGTTGAGCTTGATAAAAGGCACAGATTAATTAATGTCACAAAGAGTAACAATGCCACTGGTGTGAGATGGAGACCACCAGTCGTCTCAAGCGCAGCCTCATTTCCATCCGGTAAATATACCAAAATATCACAATTAATTTGACAATGATATATTGATGTTTAAAAATGCTACACACAGAACCTTTGAAGCACAGTGCATAACGGGCAAGAGGATATGCTGCAGCCATCAGCTTAGTTTGTGTTGCAAAATAAATGCGCTCAACCGGTGATGATCATGATGAATTCTTTATGTGACCCACCGTGAAACATAATACCTATCCCCCTGCACACACAACTCCCAACACACACACACACACACACACACACACACACACATTGGATAAAGATGCCAAGGTATAAACTTACCTTTGGCTCTGTTAATGGTAACTATCTGCTGAAAGGTACAAGGTCTGGCTTTCTCCTGAGGGGCAGCTGCCTGCTTCATGCCCGCCTTGGCAGCGCTAGCCCAGGACCTGGCATTAACACCCACGCCATCTGTACCTGCAACTGCAATAGGCACAGCAAGGAGGCAAGGATTAGCACTATACCCATTTCACATGCACACCGTCTTGTCTGGCCTGTGTCATGTGAAGTGTGATGCGGAGGGTAAGCTTAATAGAAGTGTGTTCTTTTCCGCTGCGAAGGAATTTTCAGCAGTCCCCCCTCAGGTGATCAATAAAGTGCTATTGAATCAACAGGGCCATGCTATCAGAGGGTAAATTCTATCATATCAGCACTGACTGCAAACTGCTGGAGGAGTGCCAGCAGCATGTATCACATATGCACATTTATTGAGCAGAGCAGAGCTGCCTTCAGCTAGATAGTCGTGCACCTGTTAAGAAGCAGAGGGGGATTCAAACAGAACCACATATAACCGAATCGTATAATTTTATATATATTCAGTTATCCTGGCATGAAAATATGCCCAAGTTACACATGTTTTTTTTTAAATTCATAAATAGTTAGAATAGCAAATGTATGACCCCACTGTAAAGTGTGTAGGAGGTACTTTATGTATTGTACAGGTATTACTCCATACCAAAATTAACAGTGTATTTGAGTTGTTGTTGACTTAATTCATATCTGTGTCCGCTGTTCTGCACCAACAGCCAGTATGGAAGGCTCACCATGTAATTCACTTTGCCACTGCACAATAATCCCCTCATTATGAAAACATTTTCCCACTGAGTCATCCGACTGAGGAAGTACTTCTCTGCAACGCCGATGCAGAGTCACATTGTGTTAACACCTACACAAAGAGACGCAATGTTTGCGTGTATGTGTGGGTTTGTATGTGGGTGGGCGGGTGGACTTGTCAGGGATTACAAGTGGCACAGAGCAGTGCCCCCTAATTGATAAGGTTGTTCTGATTTGGCTGTTTTGCTATCGACACAACTTAGGATCGAGAAGTAGGTCTCAAGTTCAGAAAAGTAAACAAAGAAGTGAAGCTAGGCCATCTGCAATGTGGCAGAAACAAAAGAGGGTCATTAAATTAGTTTTTAAAATGGCTGAGGGAAAAAGGGTAAAACTTTGTGAGCTGGACAAAAATTTGCACTCAGCAACTTCCGAGAGCCAGCGTCTCTGCCTGGGACAGGTGCTGCTGCCTCTCTCATGCCTTTAATTAGCCGAGTATGACGGTGTCATTAATATCAATAATAGATTCTCAAACAGGGATGTTTGTGTGCGTTTGTGTATTTGTAGCTCCAGAGGGTATTAAGAATGGCATAAAATTATATTAATGATGACCAGATTATTTATACCAACTGATAGAAGGAAAGGCATACAAAGATCATAGCTAGGCAGAGACACATGGCAGATTTATTACCTCTAGGAGGCGGCTGGTTGTTGGCCTTCAGTTCCTCACCACTGATGGTGGGAGAGTTGCGTTGGCTGGCCGAGCCAAATGTTTGAAGGTCCAGCACAGATTTCTGATCTCCTGCACAGATGGAGGAGACCTCGTGGGGCACATTTTCCATCCTCCTCTGATGGGAAGCCCCATTCTCTTGGCGGTGGTTTGGTGAGGGAGCAAGCCCTCTTTTCCCCGTTGCATTTTTGATCTTGGGATTCCCATTATGCAATACACCCAACGTTAAAGGTATCTTTGGAGGCTGGAGAGCTGGGAAGTCAGCCAGTAGGTCATAAGCCTCCTGCTGCGCTGGGGCTGCTGGTGGTGCGTTGGTTTTCGAGTTTGCTTGAGGTGCTTCTGCTTTGCCTTGGACAGGAGCCTGCGCATGGGCGGGCACGCCACTTGCCAAAGTGGCAGTGGGGATGTCATGTGGGTGGAATGAAAGGGGAATCTCCCACTGGCCGTGCATCTTCCCTGAAGGTGGATGCTCTATGGGACATGGTAGAACGCCAGCCTTGATGGTAAATAGTGGAGGAAAGTCCTTCTCTGTGGTAGAAGATGTGGACTGCTCGCTGTCAGAGCTTAATTCATTACATGAGTGTGGAATTTCATTTTCTTCTCCCTCGCAGTCATTGTTGTCATTCGCTGAGTCATCATCGCTGCTATCAGTGGCGCAAGTTCGCACACCGGGTAGAGTCACGGCATCGTCATCACTGCTAGAACTGCTGTCTGAACTGCTTCTTATATTCTGCTCATCCTCGCTTTCACATGTATCCCTCGGTAGCTTAGAAGGAAGAGGAGGATCTTCCTCTTCCTGCAGGTGTGGGGTGAGGTCTTCAGTGGCAGAGCAGACAGGATTTGTCGCCAGAGGTTGAGGTTCAGGTGCAGAGCTCTGTTTCTCTCTTCTGCTGCTGGATTGGGCGAACCAAATCTTCTGAAGGGAATTTTCAACACTCCCTTGTATATCTTCTGTGTCTTCCTCCTGACAGGACAGTGAATTGTTAACAACAGAAAATATTGCTATCACTTAATTAGCAGGTTATTTTTGGCTTTAAAAGCAGGGGTTAACTAGACTACTGTAAACCAACATTGAAAACAACTTTAGCCTCAAAAGTCATCATGCTCACCAAATTTCTTTTCCCCTCTGCCTCCTCATTTCGTTTCATCTCTCCTTCCATCGCAGGACTCGGTACCCGTGCAGGCTTGGCAACATGGGGACGTCTGCGGCCCGAGAGATAAGGGCAAGGAAGGGTGAAGTCAGTGTGGTACTGCTGCATGTCCTCCTCCCACTGTGTGCTCGGACCCAAATCATCTGCTTCTTTCTGCTGCTCCTCAGCCCTAGACATGAGAGAGACACAGACATATGTGGGAGTGTGGCAGGGTTAACACATCTTTTATATGTAACAGACCATCACATCAAAATCCCTCTGACTTCAAGGTGAACTTGCTCATGCAGTCTTGTATGCAACGTTTATTTCATAAAGAAAGCAAAATGTCTGATAGTGGTGTCAGATAAATTCACACATTTCCAAATATAGTGAGGCTTTTTTGGGAGTTTCAGAAGCAGGTGACATTTATTTTAGAATCTGATCTCTGAGGTGATCATGTAGTATAAAGAAAAGGTCACTTGTATCATGAACATGCTCAAAACCGGTTTAATTGGAGGCACTGGAAGAGTTTTCTGCTTTTTTTACATCATATTTGAAGACGTACTGCACCTCTTGGTAAAATGAATCACTTTTTGGTAGTGCATAACATTCTAACCTAAGCTAAGGGCCTATGAACAACATAGGTTAATCAGTTGATACTGTATACTGTATGAGTCACTATCATTTCATTGCCACATTTGACTGGACTTTCAGTTGAACCCAACATTTTGCCTCAAAGAGCGTGCATCATTGGGTCCGTGGCTCCACCCTGTATGTGTGGTGCTTCACCCACTTCAAAACATGACTTTTTAATGAGGCTACTCTTTAGTCACCAGCCTGTCGACTGTCGAGCCGCGATGCAGAACAGACGGTCCGATGAGACCTGGGACGGTTATGATAACGGAGATGTCATGGAAGCTCCGGGCGGCCGGTGAGCAGATGGTGTACGTTAATATTATACAGTGGGTCTCTGACCGCACGGCAGCCCACCTGATCTAAACTTCTCATCCAACCTCACATCAATTCTTCCATCCATTTTCCATAGGCCTATCCAATTTAGGCAAAGAACGTCTTCAAAAACTTCAGGATGACCTCTACAATGGACTATCCATTTATTGTAAAAGAAAAACATGTATTCATATTTTTTTTAATTTATAGCTGTAGTGAGAAACTCATAACCCTATATTAATGACATGATGGCCTATTTTAAAGTGAGAAACTACTGAGCATTTATCAATGGATTACCAACATTTATAACTGCATTACTACAAAATACAGAGGATAAACACCAGCCAAAGGGATTTTTCACAACCTTGAAACCCAAAACGTCTTCCTATTAATGGCTTATACCTTGTTTATGCATTATTAAATAATTTTTAAACATTAATAAATCCACGTTTTGCTAAACTCTTAATAAAGGAGCTCCATCCATAGTCACCGGACTACTTCAGTTTTCCCTAATCTACACAGACACACTACACTGTATTCCTAGAAATACAGTGAAAACATGGGATAATGTATCATTGACATTATCCTAAAGTCACTATATTCTACTTTAATAATAAGATGTAGGCCTTATGAGTACTCTACCACATGCATTATTTAGGCAGACTGTATAGGCCTGCAAAGGTATAGCTTATAATATGAGACATACTGTATTGTAAAACATATAATAACACAAAGCTTACTATAGTTACTTTCATAGACCCATTTTAAGGCACATTCATTGACCCATTACATCGGATAATAGGTAATGTAATTGATCATTGAGTAAAGCCTAAGGTACAGTTTCTGTTTTTTTCTATTGTGTGTGTGTGTGTGTGTGTGTGTGTGTGAGAGAGAGAGAGAGAGAGAGAGAGAGAGAGTGTGTGTGTGTGTGTATGGATATTATAATGGTTCCCAGACTTTCTGTGTGTCCATCTCAGCCTTACCGATGACTTGGCTTGTTGTCTGGAGCCGTGCGGTCTTTGTTCTGCTGCCCCTCAGGTGAACGCTGACCTCTGCCGAGCGCCTCCTTGGCCTCATTTGCTCTTCTCCAGATGTTTTTGCAAACACGATCAAAGTTGTCATTCGGCACGTGTGGATGAATCCACGTGGAGCGCGGAAAAGGTGCGAATGCACTCACGAACGGTTTTGGACTAAGTGGCATCCAGGGATCTTCTGGTAGCATCATTTTCTCTCTGTTGCTCACACGCATGTCCTTGTCAGACTTGTTACATCGTTTAGTTGTTTATTTTGAACCAAATCTTTTGAAAGGAAACAATATCTGGCGTGATCTTGGCAGGCTGTCATAGCAACCGGTCCGGTGATGATTCAACGGTAGATTAGACCATTTCACTGTTTCCAACATTGTAAATCTGAGTTTATCCCTCCAGTTATTTCATGTTATAGTGTTTTTAATGTCAATAGCTGACAATAAAATAAGTTGTTATAGCCTATATGACACTTCAAAATGGGCATTATGTAGGCATTTGTATGCAAACATGCTGGACTGTAGGCCCACACGCCCACACAAACCTAAAACTCATTGGGCTTTCCTATAATTTACCAGTGCAAATCATTCAGTAAGTCACAGCAGGCAATAGGAAAGTTGAATCTATTAGAAAAGATGCACCGTATGTCCCAGAACAACCTGATCAAGAGGGGCAGGAGCAGTCCAGCGTTCGCAAACTTTCATTTAATGTTGCGGGAAGACTATTTATGATCTCCATCATATATGTAGGGTTGAAGGCCAACGCGCATTTCATTAGCCAGGCCGTTTCCACGCACGGCGCGCATTGCGGAAAACTAATTACACCGGTCATATGCAAAAGTGGAAATGACATTCAAATTTACTGGCGAGGGTTCCAGCCTGTTAAGCATCAATTTCACGTTTAGTAAGCAGGAAGTGGACATCTATGTTAAATTGCCGGGCAATCCGATGATTGGTCTTAATGGATGGAGACAATGGCCTCGTTGTGGGCCCCTAAATCTTAACAAATTGGAACAAGGTGGATTTAATCCTTCATATATTATTATTGTTATTATTATTATTATTATTATTATTATTACATGCAATTATTATTATTATAGAAGGATATTGATTTAATAGAAAAATAATAGTTTATAGCTTAAAAAGTCGGTTACTGACCATACTAATTTACCCAATGAGTTAATCTCCAGTGAAAAGAGTAAGTTAGATATATCTGTAGGCATATGAAATGACAGGAGAGGGTACTGAGAGTGGGGGAGAGAGGGAGGGTGAGAGAGAGGGAGAGAGAGAGGGAGAGAGAGAGAGAGAGAGAGAGAGAGACGCACAGAGAAGGAGCAGGTCTGCTCTGCAGTCTGAATCTTGGCGTCGCACAGACCCGAGACGACGCTGTGGCCAAGCGCTGCGATACTGGGAATACATACTGCATATTTCTCTCTATAGCCTACAACACGATCACTGACTGCACTCCAACGTTGGCTGAGAACTTCTAAAACGAGGCGATTTTTCTTGGATCCGGATAACCGATCTGTGGCTCTCCATCATTCGTCGTTCGTTCATCCGAATCTCGGTCTTATGGCGAGTTTAAACGTGGATTATCGGCACCGCAAATGTTGTCTTTAAATGGAGATAAATTAAAGAGAAGGGCAGATAAGTGCTGCGGGACAAACTGAAGGAGGGATCTCCTGGTTTTGGACGTGTGTCTGGTAATATCAATTACATATGTGGAGCGGACGAGGGATTTTCGTGATTTCTTACGCGTGCGGGGTAGATCAGTGACCACTTGAATCACGTCTCCCCTTTGGTTTGCCTTCCCTCCTTTATCCCCCCTTTAGGTGTGAAATCTATCTTCTCAGACAGAGACTCTGAACCCCTCGGTCCCCGCATGACATGGTTCAGTCCAGCTGCGAGATCCGAGCCTCCTCCATGCATTGGGATTTTTCTCAGCGCCGACACCGAGTGAATCTCCCTTTTTTGACCATCTGAGAACTATCGTGCCTGCCAGACCAGAGAAAAAGCCCTGCCATGACCGCCGCTTCAAACCAGGACGGGGCAACGGGACTTGCGAGGAGACCGGAATGCGCATGCAGGAAAGGGGACGGAATACGGATTTTTGCTCTAATGAAGGCGGGAGTGCAGGCGCACCATTGGAGCCGGGTGCTGTTCTTATATATGGGGCTACTGGCCGCCTCAGTAAAGGGTAAGTCCCCCACTCTACAGCTGAAGACATGCAAAATGCAGCAGGCTTACCCCACTCCACAGCCGATCCCTGACTGAATGCAAATTAGCATCAGCAACACACACACGCACTCATCCTAAAGGCGCATTTAGGATCAACCTGTGCTGTGATGTCGCTGTTCTAGCACCCAAAGTTATTAATAGAGGAGGTGGCTGGTTGGGTGGCTATTTTGGTGACAGCAGATCCTCAGGAATTGCAACTGAGCTTCTGTCTATCCTTGACTCTGTTGATGCGTTACGTTACAAGGACTGTGTTGGGTGTTTTTTTGAGGGAGTGGGTGGAATAAATGAGCTGCAGGGATGTTTAAATAAACACCTTGTGTGAATGTTGCTTCCTACAAAGGAGGGTTTTCAAGTGAAGAGAAACGTTAGGCTGTGTGCAGTGTGAGGAAACCAGTTGAGGTGGTCAAGCAGGTGGCTGGTTATGATACTGAAGTGCAGAAGGGTGTGTGTGTGTGTGTGTGTGTGTGTGTGTGTGTGTGTTGTATGTAGAGGGGGGTGTTCTTTCTGAATGTTCCTTCTCAGCTTCCCAGCTCAGACCCCATAAGACTCTCCAATAGCCCAAGTAAACATCAATGAACAACATTTTGTGTACAGTTTCTCTCCCTCTCTTTCTTTCTATCACTCTATCTATGTGTGTGTGTGTGTGTGTGTGTGTGTCTGTGTGCGCGCGCGCGCGTGTGTGTGTGTGTGTGGGGGGGGATAGGCCTAATTAACTGGCTGGGTTTTCTGTCCTTGATTAATTGCAAATGGAAATCTCGCAAACGGAGCTGGGCATTCAACAGATTATCATTACTATTAATTTACTTTCACGTCTTCGCAACCTAATGTGTTTCTGAAAGGAGATACTCGGTTACTGATCCGTGATTTTTTTTTATTTCCTTCCTCAGCCGTGGACGTTCATTACGAAAAGCTTGTGGCGTTATTTAGAGCCCAAGCTTTTCGGGGAAGAGCCGCAATGATTTTTGCCATCCCGAGCAGGTCCTTTGGCAAAGAAAGCCAGCCGTTTTATCACTGTCTTGGCTCCACACCACGGAATGGGCACTATTTTTAGCAAAAGCCAAGAATACTGCCACGGCCACAATATGAATTTGACAGTGAGTCATGGCTCTGGGTTCGCCCACTCATACCTTTGGTTGGACAGCACAGAATCCACGAGTGAGTGGAAACTGGGCACATTTTCAGCATCACCAAAGCAGAGCAGAGCCGTGTCGTCTCACAGTGTGGAAATGTGGTTTGAGCTTGAGCATTACTATTTTACAGAAACGTCACCCCCTCGTGTCTCCCACCATATAACTCCCACTTGTCACCCACTTTTGATCAAACGTGTCATCAACCACGCAGATGGTTTCGGTGAGATGTAGGTTTATCACACACACATTCCACAAATCTCATTGCGGCTGTATTCGTTGGAGGCTTCTTGTTTTATGTGCGTCCAGGGAGCTTTTTTATTGCCCACTTTCTTGCCGTTTGAGTCTACTTTTGGAGCCAATAAAGCGACTCTAACTTATTGCACATATTTACGAAGAGCAGGGGATGGTAGACTATCTATCTAGCCCCCCACTGTAACAACGTTTACTTTAAACGGTGTCAGTAAATATGTTTGAATATCACACGGCGGCGTTGAGGTGGTCTGGCGCGTCCCTCGGTGCTGCAGCCACCAGCAATTGCCCCATCCTCCCATTGAGCGGCACCAGAGCCTCACGCTATGCTGAGAGGCGGAGCGGAGAGGGAAGAGGAGACCTGGGGTTCATGTCTCATATCTCTACCCACATACTTTACCAAACTAAAGCAAGACTTGCCAATTAATGTGTGTGATATTGCATGTTGGCCAAATGAAAAGGCTCATTTCCTGGCTATGCTTGATAAGCGTCGTAGACATGTCTCCGGTGTGTGGCAGTGCTTTAATACTGTCTTCATTTGTCAACCAGTCTCACTTTAAACAATTTCAGCCTCTCTTGTAACCCTATTACCGTTCCCATGGGCCACACAGACAAAGACAGGGATGCGTGGAAGGTTTTTTGACAAAGAGATATTCAAGAGAGAGCAGTCCCTGTCTCCCTGAGATCAAAACCAGCTGTCCCAGTGGACTCGTCGCTCAATAAACGGTAATCAACCTCTATTCATTTAAAACGTACAGAGGAGAGGATGCAAAGGCCAGGGAGGGGTGGGAAGAGAAGGGAAGGGCAGAGGAGGCAGATTGAGGATGACGTGCCTTGCCTATCTGGTGCGTGTTTTCGGCACTCCACTCCAGCTCGACCGGCGTTAGATCATTCGTCAGCGGCGCATGAGACAGTCGCTCAGCGCGTCCATTTACACGCAAGCTCACGCGTCGTCGTCTTCTCCTCTCAGCCGCGCTCCCCTTTATATAAAGGCGCCGCGTTGTACTCATGATGCAACTTGCAGTAATGTTATGAGGACTGGAGGGCTTGATGCCCCTTTCCGTTTTATCTTTTTTGCTTCATGACGTTTGCTTGTATTCACACAGTCATGAGGCTCCTGAACAAAGAGACAGGGCCAAAGTGTGTGTGTGTGTGTGTGTGTGTGTACGTGCGTAGAAGTCTAGGGGGTAAGGAGTGCACGGGTGTGTGTGTGCGTTTCCAGGCAATAACACAGGGAGAAAAACATTTGGTTTGAAGTCGTTTTTGAAGTTAAAAAAAAATTAAATTAAAAAAAGGCAAACTCAAACTGATGCAATTTTAATTGGGAACACCTATTTGGAAACTGATGATGATGATTCAGTAATGAATTATCTATTATATCTATTCAATAAAATGAGAGTTGAGAGTGGGAGCTGTTAGTTTGAATAGACTTTCTCTTATACTTGTAGGACAGGGATGTTCGTGGCTTTGTTATATCGAAATAAATTATTCATAATTTTGCTAGGGGGTGGGGGTGTCTCCAGTGACCCATGGGAATCCCAAAAACCCACTATATGGTGACATTTTCAGCACCCCGGACAGCGAAGGGCGCAGCTGAAGTTGCCGCTCAGCAGCTTCTCTTCAGCACCACGGACAGCTCCCCCAGCCAACAGCCTCAGCAACAGCTGCTCCTCTGTGGAGGGCTAGCTGGCTCTATAAATTGGGATTTCTCCAATGTTTTCATGGCTTTGAACCCTCAATTAGACACTTCAGACCCCGATTTGACCAGATCATATCACAAGGTTTCTGCTGCTGGTTTTATACTGAATTTAGTAACTGTTCTATCTTTTATGCATTGTGGGAGTGAATTCTATACAAAGAACAGTCATACTCATACATTATCTCATTGACATAGTATGTGGAGTTAAAATGATAAGTCTACTGGCAGAAAAAGTCATTATTAAGGCAAAAATACCAAATATGACCTAGTTCAAGCCTTTCAAATGGGAGGATTTCTCCTGCTTTTCTTTGTTGGTTGGACAAAACAAGAAGACAAGATGTTAAATTGCTTTAGGAAATTGTAATGGCCATTTTAAACCTGTTTCTGACATTTTAAGAAAATAACCGGCAGATTGATTGATAATTAAACTAATCGTTAGTTGGAGCCTTTGTATGTAGTTAACTAAAGTGAGATTCCTCATTTTTGCTTGGAACTGCTTAGGATCCTCACTCAGAGATCCATGTGTGCATCTCAAACCCCACGTTGTAAAGCACCATCATGGAGGCACGGCGTTGCCTATCTCATGAATGTTGGCTAAGATGTGTGGAAGCTAAACTAGAGTTGGTTTAGTGATCTTGTGAACACGTGATCACGTGGATACAAATGTTGTACTGACTTCCTGTAAGTCCTTTAAACTTGGCAAACACAGAGTCCCTTGTGTCTTATGTTTCCCATATGTGTTTTTCATGATGAATATATGGGCATCTCACCTCCTTTTTGTTTCTCACCTCTCTCCCACCCGTCTGCCTGCTACTCTCAATCTCAAATCCTCCACTACCTGCACGCTCTGTTGCTTCCTATCTCCCATCTGCTCTCTACATTCACCGTTGAGCAATAAAGGATGGAATGGGAGCTGAGAAACAGATGACATTATCTATTTACTCAAAACAGAGAAATGCCTGGAATGCAAAGCAGATGTGTATTGCCGCAACGTTACTTTTCCTACTTGAGCGAAGGAGAAAGAGCCGCGGAGTGGGAGAGAGAGTGCTGGTCAAGATAAAGATGGAGATCGTAAAGAGGTGGCACAGGGAGGATAAAAACAGGAGGACAGATACTGTGAGGGGAAATAAGAGGCAGAGAGGGGAGAGGACTGTTGGAGTAGAGGGGTGATAAGCTTGCACCAGCTGAGAGATAATCTCAGACCTACGTTTCTGTGCCTTTTGAGTGCTGGGTGATTTTTCTCTCTTTAGTAAATTATCTATTTGGAGGGCTCGTTTTCTTATCAGGCATCAAGCAGACTCCTATTTCAACAACTAACAGTGTGTAAGTAAGCTTGTGGGCACGTGTGTGTGTTTGGATGAGTCTGTGAGTTACCACCCCCATTCACTCTAGGATGATTAGACTAAAGTGTTGACAAGCAGGTCATTAGCTAGCGCAAAAAGGGCCACTGAGAGACGGGATATGTGTGTCCATGCGTGTCTGTCCAAGGGTGCATGTGAGCACGTACGCAGCTTTTTAGACGATGCAAACGCTTCGTTCTCGTGAGCACCTTTATTTCCCCCACCCACCTGCTGATGTGTCACCCTGCTCCTCTCTCCGTCTTCCCCTTGTACCTTCTTCTTCTATCCTCCCTCCATCCATCCCAACAACCCCCCCCCTCCTCCTCCTCCTCCTCCTCCTCCTCCTCCTCCTCCTCCCCCCTCTTCTTCCTCCATCCTCCTCTCTGGTGATTCACACTGTCATCTGTCTCCAGATGGCCAGAGCTCTGTCACTGTGCTTCGTCACACTGATCACAGTGACTCACACACACACACACACACACACACTCTTACTCACTAATTCATGCACAGTCGCAGACTACCCCCCCAAAAGTAACATTCCTAAATGTGTTCATGCAGCCATTCGCCAGTGTACACAGCTTAATTGACTTTTCACACACAAACACACATGCACACACACAAACCGGACCTTATGAACTTAGCCAAATGAACTTTTGCAGAATTTCTTGATTAAAGTGGCACTCAATGAGATGATGAGGGACATCCTATTCCTTTTTAATACAATTCATTTGCTTCCTCTGCTATGTCATCTGTTAAACACTCAACAATGGTATTAGAGTTTGTTAGTATTGCCATAGTAAAATAGTTTGCTTTCATTAAATATAACGCATGCACATACAAACCGAGACATTTATATTCTCTGGCTGTGAAGTCTATAGTTCCAATCTGACACAAGCAGAGGAAAACCTGGTGGAAAACAAATGAGAAATACTGGTTTCCTTCAAATATGACTCCCAGCAGGTCCCTGAGCACGGCGTTAAATTAATAAATGTATATTTTGGCTGCTTTACTTATCCAGAGAATATAAATCTAGCACTATTGCTCTATTCTGGCAGTGCTTATGCTTCACATTCTCAACATACTCACCTGCGATCTTCTGCTGTTAGTATTTCAGCAGCTCAGCTCCATTAAAGACACTGGATGGTGGACGGGGTTACAGCAAAGTGCCTTGCTCAAGGACATGTTAATAATGATTCTTGAGAAGAAAGTGGTTTTCATTTCACTTCTCCTACCCACATATCCCAGTAGAAGACATTAGGACAGCACGGTTGTACCGGGCAGCTCCCAGATGTGAATATGTGCAACTGCTGCAAGGCAAGACATGTCAGGGAAAGAGCATATGTGCTCAGTCAATCTTCCCTGGATAACTACAGGTGAAAATAAATAAATAAAAGAAAAATCCAGAGCTTACATCACCCTGAGCCATGTATGGGTGCAAAGCTATAACAAAGAAGTCTCAATCTTGATTCAGATCCTCGTCTTCCTGGTATTATCAGACATGGGAATTTGCTCCAGCTACTGTAAATCCCCTCAAAGTGAGAGACAGATTGTAGATGCCCTGTCTGTCTTGTATAGACACAAAGCTCAGGCAGGGGTTTCTTTAGCTTCCTGATTTACACTGTTCTTATCAGATATCAGTGATCCCAGAGATTGAAGATTAGATCCTGGGCAGGAGGTATCTTGTCCTTGTCCTTGTCTGTATTTCCTTTCCTGTACTGCTTCTCTCTCTCTCTCTCTCTATTCAACCTATAGGCACTCTGTCAGTGGTCTTTTTTCTGGGAAAGAGGCATTATGTGGGGAGAGTCAATATGTGTGTGTGTGTGTGTGTGTGAGTGAGAGAGAGAGAGAGAGAGAGAGAGCGAGAGAGAGAGAGTTTAGCATCTAAAGCATATTTATTTTCACTTATATCTTTTATGGCTCAGATTTAGATTTCAGATTTGTAGGATTACCGTGGCGTGGCACTTGTGTATTGTAGTCAGAACTCATGGAAGATTAAGGTTTAGGTAAGGGTTCAAACTTCTAAAATGTAATCAAAGAATAGTACTAAGAGACTGTGTTGTGCCTATTTGTGCATTCACAAGCATTGTTACTTTGCGGCCTGGGAATAAAGGACACTACTGGTCTGGAATAAATTCCTGCAATGGGCCAAATAAAAACAATGTTTTTTTAAAATTCATTTTTAAAAAGTGATGGTCCAGACGTTTATATTTTCACAAAAGCGGATGTTCTCTTTAAGTGGAGTGAGCAGTGGCTATTGTGTTTCTGTTTCTTTAAAGCAATAGTTTAACATTTAAATACACTTATTCGCTTTCTTGCCAAGAGTTAGCTGAGAGGACTGATACCACTCTCATATCTGTGTGGTAAAAATAAGGCTACAGCTAGCAGCCGGTAAGCTTAGTTTAGCTTAGCATAAAGACTGGAAACAGGGAAACAGCTAACCTGGCTCTGTCTGAAGGTAACAAAATCCACCTACCAGCACCTGTAAATATAAGTAATTAACCTGTATAATATCATTAGTTTAATCTGTACAAAAAGGTCGAGGTTGTGGTTTTATGGTGGATTTAGTGCTGGACAGTTTTTTGGGTGGGTAACTTCCGTGGTAAGTCCAACAACTCAACTAACTCTCGACAAGAGAGCCAATAAGTGTATTTCCCTAAATGTCTGACTATTCCTTTAAGAGAATGTTGTGCTATAGGTGGTTTGTAGCCATAATGTTGCTAGGCTAGCGAGCATCTATCTAAAGTCAGTCTAAAGTGTGTCTGCTGGAGTTAATCACCCTCAAAGTGTCCGGTGTCCAAACCAGTTACGTTACCGCAGTTGTCAGCTGGCTCACGTTACGTGTTTTGCTGCCACGGAGAAAATAAATTCCTAATGAGTAGAAATGAGTGGAAAGTGTCTCCTGACGTCTTTACCACAGAAATGGACCCGACAGAATTATCTGTCAAGCAGAGCAAGAAATACACTGTCATAGAAAGTCATGTTATAAGATGGCAAACCCAGCAAGACACCCCAAAATGGCAGGAATCTGTTATCTCATATCTGGGCAATCTTTTATCTTATATTTGGGCTAAATGTATAAAGCTACTTTACTACTCTTTCAATGATATTCAGGAACAAAGAGACTGAACATCTTTGTCTGAATTTTTATGCAAATTAAATGCAACCTTGTGCCTGAAATACATTAGGAAAATGATTTAATGTTGTTATCAACTGTATTATCTTAACTAATTTGGAGATTAAGATTTGCTTGCCAATCTGACACACTGCCAAAATCAGCTTTTTTTCTCACAATCTAAATACCTTGAAAAAATAATGACATTGTCTTTAATTTACACACACATAGCCAATGCAAAAGTTCCTAATCTAAAGCTCTCAGACGTGTGGAAATGCAACATGCAGAGGCAATAACTTTTTTCATTTAAAATAAATTCTCATCCATTTGAGAGTGATGCATGCAGCCCATTAATAAGGACTGTGGTCTACAGCTGACACTTGAGCCTTCCTGGGGGGCAGTTAGGAACTGAGTTGAAAGTGTACTGCAGTAAGCTGAAGTGAACCTGATTGATCGCCTGCTGCTCATCCATCTCTCAGTGATAGACGAATAGTCCTGCTGGGACAGTCACGACCTGACCTTTGGATCAGTGTTTCCTCTCTGGTTTAATTTACACTGCTCAGAGGGGATCAAATGTTCATGAATGCCCACTCACTAAGACACACATAGATCAACAACATCTCCAGGATGATCATCTCATACATTTAACGCATCCATGATTGCCTTACCCCACCTCCTGTGGAAGCTATTGATTGGTTAGAGTCCAGAAAGCATGTGAACACATGCGTGTAGTTTTCACTGATTTCTGGGGCAAATACACCTCAGGATGTAACTGAGATTGGCTCTTTAGCATAGGTTGAGTCTAACATAAGTCAAAAAAATCCAGCTGTCAGATGTGAGCAGAATGAAAATGAGGTGATAATTGACTTTAACTGTTTCGCACGTTAGTGTCGCACAAAATTGCGCTTTTCCTCATAAGTACTAGGGAGACAGGAAGAGAAAGCTGAAATTATTTGAGGCGTGAGTATGTATGAATGTGTGCGTGCATTTGGATGTGCATGCCTGTGTGGTGGTGTGTGCATGTGTGAGTGTTAAGGTGGACTCAAGCAATAATAAATAATAGAGGAAAGGGATTTGTCTAATTACGGTATGTGTTCTCCTGTTTTCTTGTTGTCATAGGAACAACATACAGCTTCTGTGACAGGAGCAGTGAATGAGGCTCTTTGAACTGCACTTCTCTCCTCTTCTCAATTCAATTTCAATTAAATTTGCTTTATTGGGATGAATGTAACAACGACAATATTGCCAAAGCGTCAAACGCCAAGCGTCTTCTCTCTCTGTTTTAATTTTTACTCATAGAGTAGAGGAGGAGGCCGGACCCCTACTTACAAATGTGCTCAACCTCCAAAACACACACACACACACACACACACGGCAAACCAAAGGGATGAATGTGCAATTACCACCACCGTGCAGGGGGAGGAAGGACCCACTCATTCAGCAGGCACACCATGAGATCTACCAGCAACTATATGCCCTATTATAAAGACAAAAAAGGTTAAAAAAAACTTGACTTTTGACTAAAAGAGCTACGAATAAAAATCGCAAAATTAAAACCCAGAGACAACCAGCTTAAAACTGCCCATCTGCTAAAATACAATATAAACCAAGGCTAACGGGAAGTTAAAACAAAAGCCCAAATCAAAAAGACAAGATAAATATTTCATATAAAAGAAAATAAAACAATATTACAAGAAAGAAAGACAGCAGTGGCAGGTTCCTACAATATAAACACAATATGAACAATATGAACCCTCCGTCTAAGCAGACACACAAGAAGGTTATTTTAAAAAGATAAAAGGCAATGGCAATTAGAAATTTAAAAAACAATAAAATACCTTTCATTAGCTATGTGACATATTCACCTACTCAATGTGGCTTATCACCTGTAGCAGAAAATAAATATCTGAATGCATAAAAACAAATAGTTTAAAATCATTCCAAAACTAAAAAGAACTCCAAACATGCTTCCTAGTGGCTTTTCTCCCTACCACAGTCTAACCTGACTAACTGAGCATGTAGCTATACTGTAGTAAGTTATTGTATTAGTTAGTTTGCTTAATAAGGAGAGTGTTTCCAGGAGAGGGGAGGGCAGAGAGAGAAACAGGCAGGGCTGAGTACTAGAAAGCAGGGCTGCGTTCAAGTGCTATAGCTCTATCACAAATACAAATGGGTGCGCATACACAAACATAAAAACATACAGACAAACACACATATACTTTTTCCCCGGCATCTAGCCTTGCTGTGTGCTATGTGGGAGGCCCATTTGTATCAGTGCTGAATAAAGAAAGACAGGGGTCTTTCTGAAAGGGAAGAACATCAACATGCCTTTATGTAACATGCCTCTGACTCTGAATGGGCTATTTTCTATTGATCAGCTTGAAGCCTTGATGCGTAGGTTGCCCAGGAGATGTTTTGTTCATAGCAACACCAACTTACCCTAGGGCTATTTAAATGTATTGATAAGAACAGGAGGTATTGATGAAAATAATACCATGAAGAATACACAAACTATAGTATCTCTGTTGAATCAGTGTTTGAACTGGGTAAAATGCGTTTGTAGTTTTAGGGATGGGCTGAAAGTGTGTGGGTGGCTTTTTTTGGGTGGGTGGTTGGGTTGCAGGTCTCTTTGGCTGGCACGATAATACTGCTGGTTAAATATGACCCAGCTGGAGGGAACTGCCTGGCTCCCCCCTTCTCTTCCTCTCTGTCTGAGAGAACACATGCTCCATTGTGCCTCTGTTGCCAGCCCAGATAACAGTCAGGAACATGTGCATGCACTCATGCAAGTGTGCATTTTTGCATGTACGCCTTCTTCTTCGTGCTTTCTTTGATGCTTTAATCTTTGGCTGCATTTTTGCATGTGGGTGTTGTTAATTTTCTTACCCTACACATTCAACCTCCAGCTATGTTGCTGTGACAATGTGTTTTGTGTGTTTTCGAATCTGTGTGTATTAACTATGTGTTGCCACACTCGTCAACAAATCCTTGTGTTGTGAATGTCACAACTGGCGTTGTTAGCATGCTTTAGACGTATGGGTTCCCTGATTTACAGTTGAGTGTATGTTGGCATATGCATTCACATATGTGTTTGTTTAAGCATCCTCTCTGTATGTGTTTACACAGATCACTGTTTTGCTTCACACATTCATGCAGCAGGAGGCCATTCCAAGCTTCAAATGTGCAGCGTTATGGAAAAGCAAGCTCCATTTTTCTGCCCTTTTAGGGAAACAGCATTTAACACTCAGTCCAGTGGAAACAAACTGTGTGTGGGGGGACTAAGTGGGAGCAAGCCTATCGCAAGTGCCTTCCGCTGCATTTGGCTTGTCTGTTATGGCAGACGGTGTCGTCCTGGCCCGGACATTAGCCTAATGTATGGAGGCGAGTGGGATCGCTGAGCTCACCCATTTCCATTTTAATGGCGGCCATCTAGAGGTTAATTCGGATATGATGCGGTCAAGGCGCGCATATGCGCTGACACGTCAAGAGACAAATAGTGGTGCTGAAAGGATCTATGGGGCGGAAGGGTTTATCTTCCCACCAGGGAGGCAGTTACTGGCACACACACACACAAAACATTTGGTTGTATGTGTTAATGGATAGCTTTGTTACTCAATAAACCCCAAGAGATGTACTTATTTGGATGGAAATTATTCCATGTTTGCTCCAATGGGATGCTCATTTAGTATGAATATAGCCCCTGATAGACCACATGTATGAAGGCTTTATGGTTTCTCTTGAGAATAAGGAAAAAGCTGAACTCTTTTATTTTAGCTATGTGATGGGGGGGACTTGGAATATGGTCCTATATCTCAATTTAATGGGTGAGTGCCTGGTTCTTGAGGGTGAGGTTTCCTTATCTATGCTGTACATGTTATGGCTAGAATTGGAACAATTACACAGTAATTTTCTGTTGAATTGATTCATCATTCCAATATTTTCTGAAGTGTTTCCAAGCTGCAGCCTTACATTTATGGAAAATGTCATAGACACACTGGGCCATGCTAAGAAATATTGGAATTCCGAAGGACCTTTCTCAAACATCAGCCTCAAAGTTTCATTGTCTGCAGTTGTATTCATCATGCGCAACATAAGACGTAGGGCACTTCTCTTATTGACTGCAAGAACAGGATGGTCTCTGTATCTTTGTCTTTTGTCCAAAGGCAAACTTGAATCGTAGATGAGGAGACCAGACAGAGGCGGGATGGGATAAAGAGATGGCAGTCCAGAAAGGAGATTTGCAGTTTTGTATTCCAAGTATTGTTTGTGTTTTTATAGTATTAGCTGAATGTAATGTTGGGATTATGTTCGCCAAGATAAAATGTCCTCCCAATGAGAGTTACTGTAGTCAGTGTAATTGCATCTAAGCCGAGGAGTGACACTATACTCACCCAGGTTATAGGGATTACACTCATACATGTGCAGGCAACTGATACCTCCATACGCAGACGTGTGCGCACTTTTCTCATTTCACAAACAAAATACACGCGTACACACACACTGCTGAAGCATCCCTCCAAATAGACCTCTAGGATTCGCTAACAGTGCAGATTAAGCGCTATCTTGCTGTGAATGTCACACTGGCTGTCTGCGAGCTCAGCACAGAAGGGCAACGAGATGCAGAAAATAGGTAAAAAAGCTTTCCCCCTATATAGTCTTTCTCCTCTTTCCAACTCATTTACTCCCATTGGCTGTTGCTCCTCCTCTCGTTGACCTTCTAACACTTCTTTCTCACGCACTTCCTCTCTCTCTTTGCCTGGCTGCTGCATTATTTTATTTATCTCCCTAGCTTGTCCCTCATCTCACCTTTGCTTCTATTATTCCTCACGTCATGTCTTCCAAATCTATTTTCTCATATGTCCATACATTCAGTCAGCCAGTCACTCTACTTTGTGTCTGTCTGCCCTCCCTCGCCCTCGCTCTCTCGCTCTCTTTTGGTCTCTCTCTGTCTCTTTCCTCCGCTCTGAGGGGTTGCTGTCCTGCCGGAGTACAGCACAGTGACCAGCGATTCATCAAAGTGTCACAGCGTACTGCCGCAGCTCTGTATGCCCGCTACTAAACAACTGCCCTGGCAAAGCAAACAATAGCACAGACACACAGGTAGAACCTGGAGTGCTGCCCCAGCAAGGTCATACCTCTCCCTGTACACCCATTTGGCAACGTGCACACTGGAGATGGTTAGTGCCAAGCGGATGCTGCCAGTGGCACAGTGGGCTCGGCAGTGGACAACATATCTGTTGAACATCCACAGATATCAAGCATGGTTAACATTCCAGTACAAGCCAATGCAAATAGTTCCCAGAGACATACTGAGGGAAAAAATACACTAACCACGAGAACAAGTTAGCAATTTTCCTAATTGCTGAACCAGCATATTTGCTACTATTCCATATTCATAATGGTTCACCTGAACTTACACAACTTGAGAAAACATGACCTTCTACTTTGCCGGTGGTCTAGCCGGAGCTAAAACAGCATGGCCAGCAGTCTGTTTATGGGGTCTTTATGGTGTGTCAGTGGGGTCAACTGCAGGATGGGCTCTTCCCCGCAGATTTACACTGAGGGGCTTCACAGTAGGTCACCAGCTCCCAGCAGCTAATTTCATAATGCACCTTGGGCGAGGCTTAAATAATTCAACTAAGCCCCGAGCGCAGGATCTACTTAATCAAAGGCTCTGGGTTTTCAAAGAACAGAGAGAGCAGACGTGCTGTACCTTGGTTTACCTCAACCGCACTTGTATCTTTTGGTGGTAAACTATTTTGTGCGTAGTTGTGCAAAGATCCAAGGAGAATATGAATTAGTATGTCTCCACACTGTAGTGCAGCAAAACCATCCCCGTTATTACCTCATAATGTGAAAATCAAACTTGATGATGCTGTAAATCGGTCCTTAATGCTCACAAAAGTGCATTCTCAAGTGAAGTCTGATGTGTCTGTTTTTGTCCAATTCAATTCTGCCCATCTATTTTTCAGGGAGCATGAAATGTTTCTGGCCACAGCCAAAAAAGCAACCTCTCTAAAAGCACTATCTTGGTCTTTTATCCCAGATTGTGCGCGTCATTATCGATTTAGGAGTTGGTCACTTGGCACAGGTGCTCACACTTTCAAAATAGCATTCATTGGAGCTCTGGCAGACTCAGTAGACTTATTCCCTGTCATGATTTTATTTTTTAGCTTCGCTTACTTGTACCCATGAAACACGGAGTCTGCTTTCCTGCCTGGTTGATCACCTGTCATATATCAATATGTACTTCATGTTCCGTCCCTTAATAACACATGCACTTAGATGATATGAAAAAAAATCATACTCCTGTCATTTTTTCCGCTTTGTAGTGTTTTCATTTTAGCTGCTAATACTGAGGAGGGCAGTTACGCTCTAAACATGTTGATTTCTAACATGAAAGATTTGACTGTTGAGTGTCTCAGTCACAGACTTTCTTTTTTCTAGCATTTCAGTTTGATCCTGAAACTGATTAATAACAATTCAGTTGCTTTAACCTCCCTGGTATTGTTTTGTAATTCAGCCCAGCCCACACATCCTGACTCATTACCTATGTGCAAGAGGTTCACAGTCCACTCTGACCCCTATCAAGCTCTGCCATCAGGCCGCTGTATGAGCCATTGATTGGCATTTGTCTGATAGAGGCCTCGTAATGAAGGAGATGATGAGGAGATTATTGACCAGGCTGTGTATATGAAAGTCAGGTAGGAGAGGTGGATTTGGAGGTTTTACCTGGATATTAGTATTGACCTGATGGTAATTGGGAGGGTGGATGCTCATTTGTTGGCCCCTTAATGAAAAATCAGATGGAGATAGCTCTCGCTTTGTTCTTCTCTCTTGTTACTGGTTAAAGATGAGGACTAAGAAAAGACACAAGGAAGAGGAATAGTACACACTGTGACGCTCAGTTATTTTCAGCACTCTATACAGTATTACGGTCATATTTAGTTACTGCTAATCTCATTTTATACTTTTTTTTGTATTCATTGTATCGCACAGCTTTTCCTAAGAATTCATTATAACACATGCAGATCTCCACAGCAAACAAAAAGCTTACACTCTCAATGCAACATTATACACCTAACTAAAGTATATTGAAGTGGCCAGGGTTCAAGTGCACACACATTAGCATCTTTTGGAAGAGGTCAAGCGCATATGAAGCGCTGAAAAGTGACGGCTGAGAGAGGCTCCTGCCTGTTTTTCGACGAGACAGGCCCCGGGGAGTCAACAGTGGCATGATGGATATACTGTGACTGGAGATGCTATTATCCTCCTGCTGCTGCTGCTGATGCCATCCAGACAGTCTGGATCTTTACCTCCTGACACTATCTCCCATTTTTCCCCACCCCACCCCAAAAAAACGTACTGTGATACCGTTTTGCTGTGCTACCTGGAACAAAAAGCTAATATTGGTTTTGTCAGCATCTCAGAGTTCAGAAACACCCTGATGTGGCACGTTGCCGCTGAAATCTTAAACACTGGGCTTAATTATTGCTGTGAAAACAAATGCAGCATTCACTCGTCTGGCAAACCAGGGATTATCCATGTCCATGCTTAATTTTTTTGTAATTTCTTCTCTTTTTCTCTCAGTACCTTCTTTAAAAAAAACAGTTTTTATTTATTTCGGTTGTGAGTAAGACTGAGAGGAATGAAAATTGCCCCAGTTTTTTCTTTTTCTGTTCTCTTGTCTTCATGCTTGGTGCCTTATTACCTGTAAATCCCTGCTGGTTTTTCACACAAGGCACGCTTCAGAGTGAAAATTTGGACAGAATGTTAGCTTTGGCATTGTTCTACCATCAGAGCACACAAAGAGAGGCACATAATCTATATGTTTCACGTGCATTCAGTAAGGGATACACATTCACCCTGGAGGGATTTAACAAAGCAGGCTTCACTCTTACATGTTTCGAAGCTACGTTGTGTTTACTCAAGATTCTTGTTTTTTAATGCCCCGTTTTAATGCGCTCAAGTAATGTAGCTCATCTCGATGCATTGACTTATCCCAAACATTTACACAGTTATGAGTATGGATATAAATGAACAAAACAAAAATCATATCTACTGCGAGTGTTGCATTGTTTGTGTTGTTGAATAATGGGGGTTATGCAGATAACAGATGTCCTCCAATTATACTCTCCTAATTACATTTTAATCAGGCTGCATTATGATTCAGGTTTGTGGCTGAAGCAAACAAAGGGAAAATACAGATCATTTGTATAAATAACATGTATTGTTGCAAGACATTCTAATTCATTCCCTCTATGAGGACATTTATTTTGCAGGCTCCTTTTGTGTAACCTTAACTTCACTTACGTTAGGTTTCTTCCACAAAGGAAAAATAATCCGAAATATGTTGCATTCCTGCTGTCTTAGTTCAAAAGCTACAACACATGAGGCAACTTGTGAAAATTAACTTGAACATTAACCGTTTGTGATTGGGGGGGATAACCATCACCGCCTAAATATGTCTAAGATCGGATGAGTGTGTTATTAACTACAGGGTGATATCCATACATGCACATACAGACACTAATTTGTATATCAACACTGAAAACGCACACTGACAACATGTAGAGCTACACAAACTATAAGCGCAATCACACATCAGTCCACATTAGGGATTAATTACAACTAAATCCCTAACATTGATTAAAAGTCTCAGCTGTGCTCAGATTAGTCGAAGACAAGTCATTTAGCTTGGGGATTCAAAACACACGCACTCATAGCTCACACTCCACACATCTACCCCAAGCTCAGTGCTGATGGATGGCAACACATGCGAGTGAAATTTAAGACTGAAGGCAGTGCGAGTGGCTGCTGACAAAAATGCAAGATGAGTACAATGAATGTAGTACTCAAGTGTGTCTCTCATCTTCTCTCCTCCAGCCATGTCATGCATTAACGTGGGAACCCGTTCCTAATGTGGTGAAAAGGGCCAGTGAGCGAACAAGTGTGTGATGATGGAGGTGGGGAAAGCTGGGAGAGGGTGAACCATTTAGCACTGCTATATTAATGGCTTCTGCTGCACGCTGTAGGTGATAATGGATGTTGCAACATTCGGTGCAAACTGTTTGACTGTGGGTGTGCAGTTGTGTGCGTGTAAGTGTGTGGATTTGTATAATTTCCATTCTTGGATGTAGAGGACTGACTTTTATTTGGTTTAATAGTCTTTTAAAACTTTCTCCACTCTGCTAGCTGTTCTAACACGCCTTACACCCTTTTAATAACCGCCTATTTCTTTTTCTCTTCACAGCTCAGAACTGCAGTTACACACTACACAGTCCCAATGGGACGATAGAAAGCCCCGGCTACCCCTACGGTTATCCTAACTATGCCAACTGTACATGGGTGATAGTGGCGGCGGAGCACAACCGGATACAGCTGGTGTTTCAAGGCTTCGCCCTCGAGGAGGACTTTGACATCTTGTCTGTATATGACGGGCCGCCCAGCCCAGGGAACCTGCGGACACGGTAAAGATGGCCTGTATTTTTTATGTGTTGGTTTTTATTATGTCAAGGGTTTTATTTGACTTGAATGCTGATTTTCATAATGTTGTCATGAAATCAACAATTTGACATTTGAAGGATAGTTCTAATTTGCTAGTGAATGGCAGTTAACGGATGCAGTATGTTACAATCACAAAGGTAAGATAGAAGAACATTTAAAGGATAATTCTGGTTTATTACAATATTGGTCATAGATTCAAAGATATGGAAATCATTCCTATTGGTGACACTGTACCCAACAAGTTAACCTTCCCAAATTGACTATTTTTGATCATTAGACACTTGCAAAAAAGGACATAAATTATTTATTATATTGTTTGCTTGTCAGACTGCTTTGTAGGTAGGGAGACACCATACTTTTAAGGCTTCAGTTGTGTACCCTGCTGTGATTTCTATCTGTTATTTCATCTGAGAGGGCGTTCTTTTTGAACTAAGCAAAAAAAGAAGAGAGTCGAATCTACTGAAACATATTTTGTCTATATATTCATACTACTTTTTGTAGTGCTAGCAGTCCATGAAAGTTCTACTTAGTGCTCGTGTTCCACAGGCAGAACAGTGGGGGGTACAGAGCTGAGATCTGGGAACACTGATATTGCCAAAAAAAAAAAGAAAGAAACAGGAGCATTCAGACAATCAGACACAGTTTTAAACAAAGCCCCAGGTTAGCCAAACTTATTTGGAAGAGAAAATCTGTCTGTCGTAAACATCCATCACAACGTTGAGCTATACTTAGCATAGTTGAGTGTGCACACAACATTTTAGGTTTACTCAGTTGTGGTTTTATCTCCATATAAAGTGGTAGCTAATCTGGCTGAACTGTCTGTCTGTTCGTCCGACCTCTCATCCCTTACACCACCTTGTTGTAGTGATGTCACTGTTTACCCAGATCTCAGCAAGTACTGCAGTGAGTTCCATTAAATTAAGACCCAAGTTGTATAAAACTGAAAATGTCCTTTATATAGTCATTTGGACTTAAAGGGCAACTCCCGTATTTTTAAACCTGGGCCCCACTTTTAGATATTTTGGGGTATAAATGACTAATGGGTACAAAAAGTTTAGGAATTTGTCCTGTAGATCGCCTCAGCCAGCAGCCGCAAAACGGGCTGCAATGGCTGCAACGTAATCCTTGTGGGCAACTGTGGCAACTGTGGACGTCCACTAAAAGTGCTTGTTTTTGCTACTGACAGGCTCAGAATGTTGTTCTAAGGGTTCTAACAGAGACAGACCTTTTTGATAAAGAGTTAGATCCTTTTTGTTTAACCAGAAACATTGTCGTCTTCCTGCGACAACTCACAATTTGCGAGATTTCATTGGGAGACTTCTCCTTGAATGAGACTTCTGTTTCGGGTTAAACAAAAGGGATCTTACTCTTTAACAAAAATGTCTATCTCTGTAGGGATCCTGTCCATAACATTGTACATTGGACTGGAAACTGGAAAAGAGGCAAAACCATAATCAAGACTATAATCAGTGATGCATTCAGAGGAAGTTGAAGCAGATCCTTTAGTGACTAATACAAGACTGTGACTCTGTGGACACTATGACAGCATCCAAGGTTATTCACTGGGATTCTGGGCACATTTTGTGCTTCAGAGCTGCTAGCAAAATGAAATGAAGAGCTCACTTGGGTGTGGAGACTCAAACAAACAATTTCTGAGTCAACAGTCTATCCTCCCGTACAACCATCAATTTAGCAGCCTCTGAAAGTGCAGATGTGCTAACATCGCAAATGGAAATATTGTCTCTGTGGTTTGCAGAGTTTCACGCTCACTAAGTTTACACATTTTTAACCATTCGGGATTTTAGACATAAATATTGTTTGGCTGAATTGCCATCTAAAGAGCCAGATTTACTTGTATTAGCTGCAATTATAAGAGCTGCTATTCACTGATGCATTTATGTATTTCGGGATATTATTGCTTGCAGTCTAATATCTGTCAGACCTCTTGGCAGTCCTTTACTTACAGGCTAACTCAATTAGTGACCATTTCTGCATCTGATCAGTTGCAGCTGCACCAAAGCTGCTTTTAATTCCTGTCACCTTCTGCTATGAGCTTGGCCTTGCAGATAATTTAAAGCATATGCTATGCAAGCCCTCTAGAGACAGGTGAGAGAAATATTCTTAAAGGCTGTTTTGAGTGTCTGTCGGCCTCTCTGTGTCTCCCCGTCGATATCTCTCTCTCTCTCTCTCACCTCTTCTCTGCCCCCTCCCCTTCCCGCGTCTCTCATTCTGTGCCAGTGGTGCCTCCACTGCATCTCCCTGCAGAAAGCGAATGAAAGAGAGAAGAAAATCCATTATGGATTGGTGTTGCGCTGTTCTCCTCAGCCTTTCTCCTGTTTGGACCTCTGGGCTCTGTTGTATATTGATGCTCCGGCGGGATGGGGGGGTGGGGGTGGAAGCGGTCCACTCTCTCTGTCTAAGCGCTTTGAAAATAAGTGAGGGGAAAGAAAATGAATTTGAAAAAAAAAGAAGGGGAAAACGAGGGTGAGAAAAGAGAGAGAAGCAGAAGGACTGTGGAAGAGTTTGTAGGGAACACAGATCTTTAGATTCTGCTTGTGTTGTCTTTGACTAGAGTTCCTCTATTTTCAAAGGAGGCATTTTGTAAAAGTGAGACTTCAAGCTTTATCTGTGAGTGAGCTTGGAAAGGCTGGGAATAGCCCAGAAGCAGCTCTCGCCAGTCAACAGCAGTCTGTCAGGACATGCATGTATATTTACACACACACAAACACCCCTATCTACACCACACACACACACACACACACACACACACACACAGGCAAGTGTTTATACACACACACAAAGATGCACGTCTGATAATTCAGCCCTCCCTTTGCTCTCATATCCCGCTTGTGTCAAAAGTAATTTTATTTCCATCTCTCTTGCTCTTCTTCCTCCAATTTCTCTCTACCTTCCCTCATTTCCACCTTACCTATTTTTTTAATGTCTTATCTCTTCTGCCTGTTCTCCATTTTGTGTCCTGCATGCTGTGCTTGCTGAATTTGATCAGCCTTTCATGTATGGCATGCTATAGGTTGTGGAGCTTTGAATATTTCCTTTAATCTCAAGTAGTCATCAAAAATGAATGTTTTGCTTCACTTCATGTTCAAATTGATCGCCTTTGATTTCCTCTTAAAAGCAGTGACTTTCCTTTAGATGTGTTCATTAATCCATTAATTTATTCATTGCTGTCACAGCAAAGCCAAGAAAACTGTTGTCATCAGGCGAATGCTGGCTTACAAATCAGTTCAGCTATATATGTGCTTGCGTTCCTAAGTATATATGCACCTTGGTGTGTGTTTGTGAGTGTGTGTACTCCTGCAGCAGCTGCTTTATGAGTCACTGTCACTCCTTAGGAAATTCATATGTGAGTCAGTCTGTTGCTGCAGCACTTCATTAAACTGCTGATCCCAACTAACACCTGGGAACCAGACAGAAAATTCGATGGATGTTTCAATTGTTTGAAATGGAAAAAAACAGAAAAGTATATGCAGTGATATATGCCCCAAATTGCAAGCACAAGCTGCTGTCGATATTTGATTGCTGTTAATTAAGGAGAGATGGTGTAGTGATTAACTGGTTAAATAAAGTGCATCTGGCGCCCTCAGTGTTTGGGAAGCTATCAGTTACTTCAAACAGGGAGAGGCTAAACTGCAGCGAAATTAACCTCAAGGTGAAATCAGTTATGGTGACTTAGTAGTAGGTCAAACATCTATGTAAAAAAGTTATCCTATCAACCTTTTTGCAATATCATATAAAATTGATTTATTGCAGCAACATTAGCATGTTAACACATTTTGACACACTCTTGATTCTGGATGTAAAATTAAACCTAATAAACTCCTTCAGACGGAGGACCGTACCACTGGTTTTGCTGGGAATATTTAACATTCATTAACTGCAAATATTTGAAAGGTTAGCTTATCATTTTGGGGGAAAAATTGCTTTTTCTTGGAGCAGATGTCAGGACATGGTTAGCCTAGTTTTGCATAAAGACTGGAAGCAGGGTAAAACAGCTAGCCAGGCTCTCTACAAAGTTAAAAAAAAAAAAGGCCTACCAACATTTTCAAAACACTAATTAGGATGTTGTATCTCATATGTTTAATCCATACACAAACAGAAATGTAAAAATGAGAATTTGTTGGTTTCACTGTGAGTTACACGCTTGATCTAAATCTCATCAAACAGTTTATCCATCAGTACTTCTGTGCAGCGTCTACGGCTACAGCATGTGTTGCCAAACACAGCCGGTGAGCGGTTTTGGTATCAATCTCTGTACAGGCACATACCAAGCCTGGCAACCTCACTGAGACAACATAACTCAGTGAAGCCTGGTTCTTGTTCCTCAAGAAAAGTCACACCATATAAATAGTCACACCATAAAATCACTGATTTCACTTTTTACATTTCTGTATGTGTATGGATTTCATGAACAAGACACAATGTGTTAATTTTCAAACTTTGGACTGAGCCAGGCTAGCTGTTTCCCCCTGCCTCCAGTCTTTATGCTAAGCTAGGTTAAGGAAGCAATTGGTTTCCATCTATTTCAATACAGTATTAAAATCAACTTGCCATGACTTGATATTAGCTTAAGATCTGTCATCATAACAGTTTTGGTCACCTTGTCATGTGGTAGCTAATGCAGCAAACAGAACTCTTCATGTTGAATGGTGTTTCTTGAGAGCCACTAACACATCCTTGTTGACATAAAAAACCTTGAGATTCATGTTATCCTTTTCACAACATCCATGTTATTGCTTATTGTTTGTCCACAGGGAATGATTTTACAACAACATACCTTGTGAATTTGATGCTTTGCAGCATCTGACCCTTACCTCTGTGATGAAGGAGTATGCTTGAATGCATCAGTTGAATGGACAGTTTTCAAAGTGGTCCATCTGCATTACAACATAATAGTGCAACCTTAGAAAATGAAATTGTTACTGTGATGGATTGCCTGCAAATAGTTTCTGCAAGTTGATTTGAACATATAAATTTATGGAAATGAGTGGCTGCCTGCAGAAAATAAATATAAATAATTGCGGCATCTTTTCAAAAAATGGTCAGTAAAGTAGTAAAGTATGCATGAATTGTAGTTGCCAAGTGTAGTTGCAAAATTCCTGGTATGGTCCTAATATTTACCCCAATTTAACCTTTAAAATCCCCTTCTTGCATTTCTCCCCATCTGTAGTCAAAATTGTTAGTGTTAGCAATAGTTAATTACGTTTTTAAAATGCAGTGAAATGACCAGTTTAATGATTATCTGGTCATTTATCTGCAGTAAAATGATCATTATGGAACGTCCTCACCACTAACCCTGGTGTCCTGGGTTAAACACAGTCTGTGGTTTTGTAGCAGAGTAGTTAGAGAAACCCTCCCATTACTAAAGCAACAGCCAGACACTGAACCTCTACCAGCTCACTCACTGTCACTCTGTACGACAGCGCATATTTCTTACTTGTAAAAAGCAGTCTTTTTTTCACGTTTGTGTCACATTTCACCTTGTAACTGCCAACTGGGGAACACTGAGTACATTTCAGCAGAGGGAAAAGCTATTGGGGTGTGTGAAGGCATCTCTCCACATGCCTCCCTCGCAGTGATGGAGCGATGGAACGGAGGGACTTAAGGCCTGGCAGTCTGGCAGGGGCGGGGAAGTGAGAGAGAGAGAGAGAGAGGAGGAGGAGGCGTGGAAGGGACAGATTTTCAGCCTGCAGGCTCGATAGGACCTAAATAAGGAGCACTAGTGCATGGTGCTGGGAGTGGCATTAACACTACAGTCAGCCCTCAGTGCCGTGAGGTTGGGGTGTCACAATATGAGTTTGTGTGTGTGGAGGCGAAGGAGAGAGGCGGTGTATGCGTGTGTGAACAGACTATGCTTACAGAGGGGGATCTAGGCTAGTGTGCAGCCCATCCCAGCAAGCTGATTCAGTGTCAACAAAATCAAGGTTTATTGGAATACAGATTAAGTGAACACCATACTCACAAACACACACACTCAGACACACACTTTTAAGTACAGAGTAAATGGCAATGGGCTGGAAAACTGTTGGCCCTGTAATTTTTCAGACACATAAGGTTTCAGAGACGTTTCTGCTTTTTGGCAAGCACTTGAGAGCACAAGTGCTTGTAGAGTATTTGTATGAGAGGGAGAAAATATTATGTCCGTGCTTTCATATTGCTTCCGCTTGTTGTTCAAAGGTTTGATTTGAGCTACTTAATCTCCTATCTTAAAAACAGACCATGAAAGCAGACTGTGAAGGAATACTCCCAGATGTCTGATTGACCGTTTGATCTTTTAAGCAACAAAAATATAGACACCGAAATAGGGCTTAGATGATAGTCGATTAATCGATTAGTACATTGTCACAAAGGTAGTTGAAAACAATTTTGATTATTGTTTTAGAAAATCAAGTGAAAATGCCAGATATTATCTGGTTACAGCCCCTGAAATGTGAGGACTTGCTGATTTTCTCTGTTGTTATATAATACAAATGGATTCTGTTTGGATAATGGACTGTTGGTTGGACAAAATAAGCAATCTGAAGATTTCACCTCGGGCTCTGGGACATTGAGATGAGAGGGTGTTCCTCATTTTCTAACATTTCATAGATTAAATGATTCATTAAATGTGCAATAACTAATTTATTTTTTTGGCCACTTGGGAGCAACAGAAACAAGTGAATATAACTGTGACATATTCACCTTTTAAGTTGATTTGGTAAGCATGTTAGCAAACAGTTGCTTATTTACACATCCAGTGGATATGGAGAAACATTAATTTGTCGTGTTTGTGTCTACCTAATGAATGTAAGTCAACTCTCTGTGTAGCTCTGTTTTCCTCTCCACCAAATCCTGAGTGAAAAATAACTGGCTCCACTCTGTTCACCAGCTAGTTGCTAACTTTGTTTGTCTGCCTTTTGGTGCTGGGTCATTAGCACACTGTCAGTTTTTTAGAGCTTTTTTTTACCAAAAACAACTGCCTGTTGCGTCTGAAAAAATGACACTAATGAGAGCGATGAGACTGAACCAAACAGTAAAGTTGCGGGCCGGAAAACCAAAAACAATGAGCTGAAAGATGCTTGAAAAGCTCAGGTGATAATTCTCTGTGGGCTCGTCACTACGAGTGACACCTTTCACATTACACATAATCATTTGATCCATTGTTAATATAGAAAATGTTGATCATAACTGCTTTAAAGATAATTAAAAAAGGCACCTGATTAATCAATAATGTCAAACAGTGTTAGTTGCAGCTGTACACTAAAATTATATGTCTCCACAGATAATTTACTGCAGTATTCCTTGATAAAACTGCAGTTGCATTACACTTTTTAATAACAAAAGACTGTAACAGATTTTTATTATACTGTGGGTCTACTGCATTATTTTCTCATCATATTTCTTTTAAACGATACCAGCTGCTTTCATAAAAGAGACAGTTGTGTATCATTTAATATTCTATAACACTCATATTTAGCTTTAGAGCAGCTATAATTTCTTATTTTATCACTTCTAAGTTAAGTTAATGCTCGTCACATACCAGAGATTATTATACAGTACAGTAGTGAAGGCTAGCATGGATCATCAAAGCTGCTGTTAATTCTATCTCCTGTCTCTCCCAGCATTTGGTGTGTTAGTGTGCATCCCTGAATGAGTACAGTGTTATAGTCAGTGAGTCAAGCTTGTAAAGAGCCAAAGTATGCGGGTCAGGGTGAGAGTGGGTGACGTACAACGGCACTTCCTGCCTGCACACTTGCCACAGCAGTAATTCTTCTTCAGTGAAGGCATGGCTATCAATCTCTCACAACACATACTTTGGAAAATGACTCCAGTATGTAATGTATGACAACAGTATATAACACTGTGGTGAACACATTTTTTTTCTTTGTCTGTTCATCCCGAGCCACACGTGCTTATATGCTAACATGGTGTGTGACATCCATGCAAGTAGTACATATCCAAATGAGGAGGAGGAGGAGGAGGAGGAGGAGGAGTGTTTGACTCTGTGTGTGAGAGAAATATGGCTTCAAGGCTGCATGGTTTTATTTGTTTGTGGTGATCATGATTGAGCATCTTATTCAATAGCATCCACACATACATGCATGCACTCTATGTAGATGGATTTTTTTTCATACACACCCCCGGACATGTGCGAGCAGACACACTGAGACACACACACACATACACACACACTGTAGGATTTATGATTCCTTTGAGTCTGGGCTGTTAATGGAGAGACTGCCACTTATCAACGCCAGCTTTAACGACAGTCTGCTAAAAACAGGAGGAAGAGTGATAGTTTGTTTTTCATCATCTCGTGCTGGGAAAAAGTGAAACGATGTTGGGATTTATGACATCTGCTCACCTGTGAGGCAGAATTATTAGGCCCTGTAACCCCAGATTAGAGAAATAATCAACTAGATGGCTGTGAATTTATATCCTACATCCTGTGTATCACTCATTGTGTGTATTGCTATTGACATTCTCCCATCCCCAGGCCTATCAATGTTCTTAACAGGATACACTTCAGCAGCAGCATGAAATGAAATGTTTTCCTGCTGAGATAAAAGATTAAATACGCAGTGCACCCTTCAAAAAGATGTGTCATCATCAGCCCTTCTGTGCTTGGGGTCACACTCATTCGAGTCGAAGGAATGGATCAAATATTTGGGAAGCCAGCCTGTTGAGCTGTTTAAACCCTCAGGGAAGAAAACATGATCACTACAAATGGAGGTATAATTACGCCCAGGTAGTGCTCCAAAATATTGTTCTCAAAATATACATATTATACCTTTTGCCTTGTGCAGCCCCAGTTCTTGAAATATAAATTTGAACCGTTTTTTTTAAATTATATTTAATAATCTTAATTGACAATACAGCAGTTCTGTGCAAGAAATTGACAAAATGTGTACAAAATGATGTGATATATTGTTTTGTGGACTACCAAGGACTGATTTTAAAGTGATAAGCTATGAGTAGCACAGCAGCAGAGGCCTGTGACTGCTGCCCTTGCCAGCAGATGAAGATGCTCATGTGAAATATTTCCAAAATTACACTTGGCCAGATAAGATATGAGTTAATAATGAAAATGTTGTGATCTACAGGTCACATAATCAAAAATGAAGTGACTATATACAGCCAAAGTTAGGCATTTTTCACTTTGAATAATCTTTGCCAATTAGTCCTGGATACAAAAACCTATTCTCTAAATGTTTGTAGTAATGTTTTTAACTTGACAGATTCATAAAGTATTCAATGTACAGAGCGATAGCACATATAGTATGACAGGAACTAAGACAAAGCCAAGAATTGCATGATATAAATTGATAAACACTGCCTAACAAAGGGATGGTGGGAGGCGGATGTTATGCTTTTCTCACTGCGGGGAATTCATTTTGTTGATTTGCATGACAACTTATGCAAATCACGTCAGTCACAATTTTCCAATTACAACACCTAAGGCACAGTACAACTCCTGGGTGTGCATGTGCAGCAGCTTTAACATGTGCGGCATGTCTGGATTTAACGTTGCAGAGGGGGAAGAGCAGACTGGGAAGCAGGCTTGTCACAGATTTTTCTCACTGCTTGCATGACGATCTGCACGACTGCTTCTCTTTGTTTCCAGTCATTTTGGATTGATTAAGCTGTAATAAAGAAGCATTTATAATTTTCAATAATGATGACAAATATGACTTGACAGTCTATAATTATTGTGAAAGAGAGCAATACTCAAATAAAAACTGTGTCTTTTTTGCCTGTGCAGAAATTGCATAGCAGCAACAGTTTTGGTGAAACGGTATGTAAACGGGACACCCTGTTCACTGTCTCTTTTTTTTGGCACATTTTATTTTTGTGCTCCACCTTTACCATTGCTTAAAATACTAAATAGGGCTACAATACGGACTGCAGAAGGTTTCCCTACCAGTAAAATCACTATTCAACCAATCATAGACAACCTGTTTTTAACTAGCATCAGATTACTGCAGGTCAGTGATTATTAGATGGGTTAATGCCCACTAGTCTCTGTTTAGCAAAAGAGTACATAAAAATACACATTAAACGCCCTCGTCCTTAGAGTAATAAGTAAGTCTCTTTGTCACATTCAGATCTGTGGCTGTCCTCTCCATAGATAATAATGCCAAGAAGTCGTTTAAGCATTGCTCTAAGCTGAAGCGCTCATAATCTGCAATTCATCACTGGGATCAGTTTATCTAATAAATAAGCTACTTCTTTGCTTCTTTGTTTTTTTGTTTTTTTTGCAGTGATTTGTAGTTCTGGGTTTGATATTCAAAGCTTTAAACTAAAGTCGGAGGCAATATGCCTGCACTGCTTATACATAATGGTGCCTCTCATGCATATACAAGTAGTGATGAGCACATATCATATGCATGCTCTCAAGCACTATCCAAGTCTCTGCAGCCTTAAACATTTGAAAAATGACAGTGATAAGAGCTCTCCAATACTAAGTTTCCACAGCATACAGACGTCTAATGTATTCCTTTATTTTTTATGTTGCTATTTCCAAATAACATATGTTCTGCCATTTGTTGTCATGTATGTTGTTAATAATGTCTTGCTTTGAAAAGTGACTGAAATATCTGGTGGTCTGATAATAGAAAAAGATACAACCTATTTGTTGCTTTACGTGGGTTCTTGTACACAACTTCATGTAGGGCATCCAAATTTAACATAAATATACCTGAAAGCAGCGACTTCAGGAGAAAAATGAATCAAGCCGAGCACACACCACACAGCCACAATGACGACTCGTCTACCTGCTGAGCAATTTCAGTCATGACTGGAAGAAGAACTGCGGACCTGCAGCCCACCTCCTGTTTGTGTCTTCACTGCCAAATTGTTCACCACCAAGTAGGGTTAAAGAAAGGACATAAGTCTACTAACACAAACTGCAGGAATATTTAAGCTATTCACTCAGCCACTGTAAGAAGCCAATCAATATACTCCGCTGTCTGGGACACGTGAGCAATGCAATCACTTTCATGAGTGCATGCACTTGAAAATTCCCTGCTCACCTTTGGATTTTTAACCTGCCAATCTGGGATAAGATGTGAGATGTGACTGCTGTATTGAAATTAGGATAAATGGAACCTACACAAATGTAAATTATGTCAACAATTTCTTTGTTTGTTTTACTTCAACCACAATTTTCACACATTTAAAGTATGTGTTAGCGTCTTCAAATGGAATGGTCAAAGTTTGAGATTAGCTTCTTCAAATCCATTTTTTATATATATATATATATTTCAGATTCTCTTGTGTACTCACAATACAAGTATCCTGAAGGCACTTCTTTCCACATGTTGACATTGTAGAAGAAGAAAATACTATATTTATAAAACTCAAAATGGTGGCCAAATGTATTCACTGAAAATGACCAGACTGTATTTGCTGGTCTTGACCTAAAGAATTCAAGGGAAAAGAGCTTTGTTGATTCTGCAAAAGGTTCAAGAGTGACTTGCCAAAATGTGAATTGACATTTGGGCTAATGTTGGCCCTTCTGTGATTGTGGTACATGTGAAATACTTTCTCGGACTGATCTCAATCAAAGTACCAATTTTCAAAAACATTTGGTCCTTTGTGCTAACACAGACTCTCACTGCAGAAAAAAAGAAAGAAAAACTGAAAAAAAAAAACCAACCAACAACAGAAAGACAGCCAACAAAAACAATATGGTGGCAGAGAACCTTTGGTATTTTCCCCCCTAACCACACACTCCAAAACAGAAGAAATACATTCCCTTTAGCTGTTATCTATGGGACTGTGAAGCACAGACATTCTCCTTGTGCACCATTTGTTTCCTGGCTTAGGCAAATCCCTGGCATATTTTTCCAGCCTGTGTTGATTTTGTTGTTTTTTTCCCTCAGTGTTGCTGCAGTCACGTTTTTCTTCCTTGATTTCACCCTTTCCTTTTGTTTTCTCCCGTTCATCCCTGGGAGACACAGAGCATAGCAGTCTAATTAGTTATCCAAACACCTTGTGAAACGTGATAATGGATAAAGCGCACACACACACACACACACACGCACGCACACACATACGTACACACTAGCCATGCTGTGTCAAAAGGATTTACCTGCCATGTAATTAGACACTTGTTGCATGTGACCAGTTGCACTTGTGATTATTTAGTGGTTGGAAAGGCAAAGGTTAACACTTGATACTCTGCTGTAAACATACTGTCATCGATTCCATCATAAAGGATGGAAATCAGTCTATAGACATTAGTGCCAGTGCCAGAGTGCAGAGCTGCTGAGGACTGAAATAGAACCGATTAATCCAGTCTCGACCAAAAAAAGACACGTAATTAAGAGATAGAGGGCATTAATGTTGAGATCTACGGGCAGAGAGGGACTAAAGGAGAGATCATCTACAGTATACAGAAACAACACGAATGGCATACGAGTAAGTCAGTGTTTGTGAGAGCCTACAGCTAATTCTAGATCAGTACCACTGCTGTACTTCAGTAACACACACTCACACAAACACACCACTGCCGTCCCCTCCTCCTCCTCCTCCTCCTCCTCCTCTCTCTTTTCCCTCGCTGTCTCCTTCCCTCTGCTGCCCTTTGATCATCATTGCCACAGGAATGAAAGAAGAGCGGCGTGTATAAAGTAAATAGCATTGGTTGGGCGCTCCATCGGTCACTGTGTCCCTGTTAGCCCTGCTGGCTAATCAGATCTTCTGCCCAACCTTGTTTTGGAGTTTATTAGTGGCATCCCTCTGGAGGAACTGAAGATCACAGCGAGCGGGGGAGAGAGAGAGAGAGAGAGAGAGAGAGAGAGAGAGAGAGAGAGAGAGAGAGAGAGAGAGAGATAGCAGTACAAATGATGAAATTCTGAATACAGATTCAGGTCTTCATGAAATGTCCTTGGAAGAAATGGCTTAGACTTAAAGCCTTGTAGCGCAGATATGCATCAATGCACATACATGCAAACACGCTCCTTATCCATAGTCATTATATGAACAATCAATGCCTTACACCACATGACCAAAAGTATGTGGACACCTGGATATTACACCCATATGTGATTGTTGAACATCTCATGCCAAAACAATGGACTTTAATATTCTGCTATAATAGCCTACACTACTCCGGAAAGACTTTCCACAAGATTTTGCAACCTGGCTGCAGGGATTTGCTCACAATTAGCCACAAGAGTGTCAGTGAGGTCAGGCACTGATGTTGGGCAATAAGGCCTGGTTCATAGTTGGCATTCCATTTCATCCCAAAGGTGTGTGGATGGGCTTGAGGTCTAGGATCTGTGCAGGCCAGTCAAGGTTTTCCAGACCAAACTCAGAAAACCATTTCTGTATGGACCTGGCTTTGTGCACGGGGGTACTGTGATGCTGAAACAGGACACTGTTGCCACAAAGTTAAAGCCCACTACTGTCTAAAACAGCATTGTATGCTGTAGCATTAAGATTTCCCTTTATTGGAACTAACCATGAAAATGTATTCAGTGATTCAAATAGGTCTGGTGGTGTTCCCATCGATGGCTAAACAGTCGACCAATCAGAGCTTTAGGATGGGCACGTCACTATTAAATGGTTAGGGAAAAGCAAGACAAAATACCCTCCCAAACACACGTTGGCTAACATAAACACAATGTGAAGCTGAATGAATGGGGTGGAACAAAATGGCACTTCAGTCTGACTATCTGGCTAATGAAAACCATTAGGGGAAAGGGGTGTCCACATACTTCTGGCTTTATACAGTAGTATAGAAAGGGGCAGGGGGAGAGGATGAGTCAGAGACAGAGAGAGGAAGATGCAGTATACAAGGAAAAGCCTCAACTGGTGAAAGATGGATTGCGTGTGTGCTATACTAAGTGGCAAATGGATGCTTTTGATTAAATAACATATCCTTTTAATCTGAGAGATTCTGGGAAAGGCAACGTTGCATTGAGCCATTACCCAAGTGTGCATTAGTGTTTTGTTTGTTTGTTTGTTTGTTCTATCACTTCCATCGTGCCACATTCCTCGCACCACTACACTTACGTCTGTTACGCTTCAAAATCTTGATGTTTGTAAGGCTGACTCATCGACACATTATTTGATCTTCTTTGCGCTATGTGTTATGTAACCTGTTTATTTAGGCCCAACTGAACCTTCACACATACTCCTGTTGCTAGTGTTGTCTTCACATGGATGAGTCTTTACACAACAACAGTGATTACTACTACAGCTATCAATAGTAGCAAAATAATGATCATTCATTTGTGCAGCATACTAAAAACTGTTACCAAAACAAGTATGTGAGGTAACACATAATACACATATTATATATATACACACACACATATTATATATACACACACACACACACACACACACACATATATATATATATATATATATATATATATATATATATATATATATATATATATATATAACTAAATATCTAAAATGCAGGATAGCTGTATAATGTTTGTGGTCATTCTTGTAGGATTTCTTTCACCTTGTTTCCTTTCAATTGGGTCTCTCATGTCTGTCCTTTTTCTCTCCTTGATCATTTACTACATCCTTGTGTGTCATAATTGCTCTATGTACTCACGCACACAGAGACATGCACACCGGTACAGGCGAGTAAACAACATTTCTCATGGCTACCACTTAGCTTTGTCACTTTCCTAGGGGCGAGAGTGGCACAACATTGAATTAGTTTTATTTTATCCCTAATTGTTTTTCTGCCTGAGGATTATTGCAAAGCGATTTGTGCGGACCGTGGGGGGAAACACAGTGGACGTGTGTGTGTGAACGTCACCTTGTTTCATTTGTCAGCCTTGATTTGTTTGCTGTAAGTGTAATTGACTTATGTCTCTACAAAAGGGGAACAAATGAACAAAGAATGCAATTTCTTTTGTACTTCCTTACGTCTACTGTCAGAGCCTTCATGTTGTTCATTTGCGGATTCTATATTGAGGCTTCCAATTATGAAGCTTTTTATGACATATATCATGTCCATGAATGCATATCTGTCAGCAAACCAAGCTTAGGATTGAAGTATTTAAATGATTATTCAAGCACTATACATGAACTTTTGCACTTGCATTATCGGCTGAATATTCTGTATGTAATGTTAAACAAGAGGGATTGTGCAGCCCTCTGTGTTGCCTCACAGGTATCTGTGGTGTTGTGCAGATACAGATAGCATCAGGGCAATGTAATACGCTGTTAATGGAGTGCAGATAGCCTGAAGATAAACCAGTCACATCACTCACTCACTCACTGACCGGCAGACACTCCAGGGGAAGTAAAGTTGTGCGTGTGTGTGTGTGTGTGTGTGTGTGTGAGAGTGTGTAAGCCATAACTCCATACTTATTCCAACCCTTAGGTAGAATTAGATTTAAGAAACAGATATAATTTAAGACTATGCAGCAGTTATCTCTGGTACAGTGTTCCATTACTTCTCTGCTCATTCCCACGCACACATCCTTTAATTTAGCTGGTGATGACTTTAGCTATTCTGCACAGCAAATGACAACTAATCAGTCCTGTGTTGCCATCCGTGTCTTTTTATGGCCCAAAAATGAACACAGCTGATGAGTAAGGCCCTCTATCACTCTTCTGACACTGTAAATTATTCACTTGTTTTCATCATTGCATCTCCACCCCTTATTTCTCTCTCTACTCAGAAGTTCATGTTCCATTATTTTGCGGTTTAAGTTTTCACATTTTGTCTGTTTTTCACAGCCACCCCCCTACCCCACGACACACACACACACACACACACACACACACACACACACACACACACACTTCCATTTAGCTGTTCCTATTTTCTCTGGAGTACTTCATCTGTTCAAATCTCGAGTCACTGCTAATATTTTCTCCTCCCACTCCTACCTTCTTCCTCCTCTCACCTTCCCTTATATCAGCCTCTCTCCCTCACCATCTCTCCCTCTCTTTCTCTAGAGACACTGGTTTGTTAATGACTTCACTGCGGTTTGTCTCTCAGTTGGCGCTGGCTGCGGTTGATTATCTCACCATCAGCATTCGCCGTCAGAGACGTCTGAGAGACTCTCCCGCCCTTGCCGTTCAGCCGCGGTGTGCAAATACCCTGTGATGTCATATTGAATATTAACAAGCAACCACGCGCTACAGCCCGTCTTTCTTCACGAGACAGGCAGAAGGAATTAGCCCCTTCTATTCAAAATGATGTCAGTCTTGTTTGAAATATTGATGGGTTGTGGGATCTGTGGGAAGCTGTGTATGAGATTTACAAATTGTTGCTGCCTCCAGCTAGACTCACCTTGGCTGTGGAGCTGCATGCTTTCTGGACAATTTGATGTGATGATGAACAGCCAAAACTAGCAGAAATATGTTAAAAGAAATGAAAATAGTTGCAAATTATAAAGTTTAACAGTTCTAAACATGTTCGAGGCTGCAATGCCTTCATTCCCTGCATACCTACTAACCGCTATGATTACTGGTAACACATTTGCAGGCTTTCAGATTGAATAAAAGGAATTTAAACTGAAATTGAGAGCTCTGAAGGCTACCCATAAAATTCTATCAAGGCCAGATCACGCCCTTGGGCAAAGTGACGTGGCACATTACAGCTTACCCGACAAGAAAGGATAAGAAGGCTGATAGAAATACAGTCTAATTGCTTGTGAAAGTCTTCCTATTAGCTGGAGGAATCAAATCATGTGTGTGGGAATGGAGTGCCATTTTAACCTCCACTAGGCTTCACGGTCAGCTTTTTTTCCCCCCTGTAAGTAGAACCAGTGATGAGTCACACACACACACACACACACACACTGAACGGAAAGAGATTGGATGCAAGGGAGCTTTTTTATGTGTCCATTCTTTTAAAAACAACAACGAGAAAAGGAGTCTAATTTAGCAATGGAAGAATATTTTTAACATATGGAAGAGCTGGAACGGGAACCATTCGTGTGTGTGTGTGTGTGTGTGTGTTGCAATGACAGAGGCAGTAGTTCTCAGCATTGCTTAGTGTGATAGGCAGTCAGTGGAGTTAGAGCTTACAGAGCACAACAGAGCATCAGCCTCTGTCCTTGACCACTGACAAGTTATAGCTGCACAGGGTCTCGTATAGAAAGGGTACACACACACAAAAATGCACATAAAAATACACACATAGTTCGCTCTGCACTTCAGCTCCCTCTCTCCCTGTCCATCTCCTACCACCCATCATTTATTGGCTAATGTCTCCCTTCTACTCAGCCATCAAAATCTTGCTGCTGTATCTATTTTTCTTTTTTTCCCCCTCCCTTCCTCTTCCCTCCTTCTGGGGGAAAATCAGCTGTATCAGCACTGTGCTTACCTTCCACCCCGAGAACACTCACATACAGTACACACACACACACACACACACACACACACACACACACACACACACACTCTGACTGAGTGAATAAGATTAAAGGACGAATGACCTGATTTAGTCTCTGTCTGTTTACAGCTGTAAACACGCATATATTTGGGGGGTAGATCACAAACACACACACACACACATGCAGGAAAATGTTCAAATTAATAAAACTGCATGTGTGCGTGTGTGAGAGCATGAATCCCTGAATAGCTGTAGAGCCTAATGAAGGAGTTTCTCACCATGACTCATCCTCACTCAACTCATGGTTGGAGTTTTTACATTCCCACGTACTGATGTGTTTCTCTCACCTCCCCACTTTTCATATTCTGCCCTCCCTCAACCTGCTCTTCAACACTGCCATCTCCTCATTACAATATCTCCACTCTTTTCCTATACAGCCATCTCTCTGCACATATACTGTCTCCCTCCCTGTCTGTCTCTCCCTCTCTCGTTCCCATGGGTAGTGGTGGGATAATTGGAAGCAGAGGTTCTTCATTGAGAAGATGCTGAGGCCAGTCAGGTGGAAAGCCCTCTTAATAGACCTCTGCTCTCTCCGTGCACACACACATGCACGTATGCAAACACTTACACACACAAACAGCATATATACTGTTGCAGCCATGCACACATACACCTATTCTCCTCCTTAGAGGCCCTCATTTCTGAGATTACTCAGCTTTCCATACAGTAGAAACAGCCAATAATTTCCCATAACTGTGCTACTTTTCTTAACTTCTCTATCTCTCTTTCTCTCTTCTTCTGTCCCTCCCTCTCTTTCATCCTCCCTCCATCAATTTACGACTCACTTGAGACACCTGTGCTGCAAATCCATTCTTTTGTATCGCTCAGTCGCAATCATATCTCGCATCTTTTCCTTGATAACAGGCAATCCCCCAGCTGGCTTTTTCACAATACCGGCTGCATGCCTCAGATTGCCACAGCCCATATCACATTGCAATATTTAATCTCCCTTTGCATGTGAAGCCAGTTTCTGTGTGTTTTCGGACGGTACCCATTTTGTTTTCTCTTAGCCTGGAAAAATGACTGGGGGCCGTATCTGGCTTATGCCAGATGATCACGGCTTGGATGCGGCAAGAATCTCACCGTGTTTGTAGACAACCCCCTACCACCACCCCACCCCTGCCCTTTCAGCCCCTCCATCATACCCTCTATCAACCCCCCCTTCCCCGCAGCGCGCTGCTGAACCAAGATGGCTGCCTTCCAACTCAATTTGCGGTCAGCGAAGGGGCTATTTGCATGAACATGTGTCCCATCGTTTAGCTGATATCCCACCGTGACAATCTCACAGAGAGGAGTGAAATCATGCATATATTAAAGTCTTCTTGCCGTTTTGGTTCAATTCGTCTTTTCCGCACTGGTGTTTTGCAATTTTTCCCCACCTCCAATGTGGTACTTAAGGATTAAGTGAAACACTGAGGCCTCTCTTAACACTGAGAGATAAAAGAGAGGGATGTAATAGATTGTAAAGAGTGGGATACACATGCAGTAAGAGAGTGCATGTGGGAACATAAAATGAAAATTAAAGTGGCACTTGGGAAGGGAAATTTTAAGGATGAGCTAAAAGTAAGGTAAGCAACATTGTCCTTCATTAGAATCTGTAAATCAGGGATCTATAGCGCGTGCACACACATTCATGTCTATGCACAAATGAATCAACCTGTGGTAACTGGCAACAAATGAACAGCGGACACCTGTTTTTTAATTAGTTTGTGCATGTGTATGTGAGTACTGCCAGTATGTGGGTGGCAAACATGTTAAATGGATTTAATAGATGAACCTGGTAAAGTCTACTGAAAGCTGGTCCTAATAAGACAAGGCTCATTACTCAAAACTATATTACTTGTTTCTAACATAATTTTAGTAGATTGCTTATTGGTCCCCCTGAGGTTTTACTTGCCACACTAGTCGTTACAGGACTTTATTAAACATCTCCAAACATAATGATTCTGTCTACTCTAATAATCTAATAATTTACCAATACTTACAATAATTTGACTGGGTTATTCTAGAATGATAAGTGAATCAAAAAGCATTATACTGTATGTAATGTACTTGTATTGTTTTGATCAGTCAAATCTAACTAAGATAATATATAACTGGAACTAGTAATTTTAAAAGTGTGATATATTGGGACGTACAGTAATTAAGGATAACTAGATTTTCATTTATTTTTATTTTCAAACTGAAAAGAGCTCATGTAGGCTATACATAGTAGGCCTACGTATGTGTCAATTCAAACTTATTTCATGCAGTTTACCTTTATGCCACCAGAGGGCACCAAACCCTAATCCGTGACCATCCCCAATTAATAACTGATCCAGCCTCAGTAATTATTAAAAAACATTACAAACTACTGTACGGATGCTAAGTCACGTGCGGCAGTGGCTAGTGTTCAGGCTCGAGATATCTGACGGTCCTAACATTAAATGAGACTGTGGCAAAGTTCAGTTTTGACTTTCGGGTGCTGAACTAACTAATAGGTTCACAGACTGAAAGGACAAGCTACTCCTCAGCCGAAAGACCAGGAGCCCCTGATTCAGAGGTGATAAACTTAAATTATTGAGGTGACATGCTTAGCTAAATGTTGAATTAGGAGATACCAGCCACTGCTATCTAGCTAGTTTGGTCTACTACGCAGTGAATGAGATGGCTTTAGTGCAAACTGGACTATGCTACCTAACGTTAGCTAGCGGGTTAGCTGCTAAAACTGTAAATTACAGAACTAGAGAGAGACTGTAGTGCTTTTAACTCGATAAAACCGTTTGTCTGAGCATAAGGTTACACGTACTGCCAGCAGAGTTAGTTAAGGTAACCAGGCAACAGCCAAGGTTCATTTTTTAGTGTGGCTAATTAGCTAACTTATTTATGTTAATTGGCTACAGCAGGTGTCACAGTAACTGTCACCGTCTAAATAGCATTATTGTGTGGGATGCCTGACGATACCACTTAAGTTATTTTAAATGCAAAAATACCGAATACCAAAACAAGCACTATGTTAAATTGCACTTAGAACAACCATGTATCCTAATGAAAATAACAGTAAAGTCACCATGAAATGTATGTGAAGGTAAGTTAAGCTTCATTCTACATTTAGGTGGAATTAACGGTATGGCTTTCACTTTATCATCCCTTTAATTTTCCCTGTCAAATCAGCATGTATTGTTTTCATGCGCAAAACTATCCAGAAGCCATATTGATTATTGATATTGCCAAGATATCTTAAGTCTCAAATAATGAAACACAAACAGAGGGAAGGTTAGGTGTGGGGATATTATTTTTGGACAATTCAACTTGATGTTTGTTTAACTGTTGTTTATCATTAACATTGAAAAAAATGTGTACTTAGTAATTGCTAAAAAAACAATTAAATCACTTTAGCATTCTATACATAGACACTTTTGTCAGTTTCAGGTTAAGGCAACATCACACAAAGTCCCAGTGAAACAAGAATCATAAGCCTGCGTTTATTGTGCACCTCTGAATCACTCCTAGAAATTATGCCAAAAGTTTGATTAGTAGGCTACATGGTACCTCAAAGGAGTACTGAAGTTCTGAGGGTGAATGACATAGAAGTTTACAGACACTCAGAACCATAAAATTTAATTATATTTCTCAGTTTATGTTACTATTTGTTGCAGGAAAAACAAAATTAAAATAGAAAAAAAGGAAAAAAAAGGAAAATAGCATCACTTGTATGACAAGGGACTATCACACTAGTAAAGGCTATAAATATGATCAAACTAAACAGCTAAAAATGACTTAAATTACCTTTTATCTCTTACAACAATTGAGTTCAATCTAGCGATAGATCTTGCACTGTTTAGCCTGTACACTGTTTTATTTTTATGTCTACCGTGTAAGAAGTCCTCTTAAATGTGCATGTTCCTTTGGTCTGCTGTCATGGTCTGTGCGTCATGCAGACCTGGGCCACTTGGCCACAACATTAAAGATCATGCATGCATAATCGATACGTGTTGATACTGTGGTATGGATTAATTAAGTGTCCTCAACTGTGCTTGGAGCAATAATGTGATGTTATGTGACACTGACAAATCCAAGAAAACTACTACATTGCATAAAATGTTTTATTTTACATTCTTATTTATAATAAAGCAATTATTGCATATCAGTGTTATTTGATCTTTAAGGTGCAGTAGCCACAGCTATTATGTCCCAAATAATTACTGCTGTAGCTGTGTGTTCCTGCTTTCCACTAAGTGAAATTGTAAAAACTGTCTACAGAGTGGCTGCACGTTTCTCCTACCACAGGTTGGAACAGCTCTGTCGTTCTCCTAAATCTTAGAAGAGATAAGATAATTTCAAGGTTAAGGAAGTTGCTAAAATATTTTTACTCCTATATCTAAAAGTAGGATCAAGTATGTGACACTCGGATCATTTTGGACAAGTTAGGACCAATTTCATACTCTTAATAAATAAATAAATACAGGATGAGTAACAGTACTGATATTAATTTCGTAAGAGGAAAATGGAAACATAAAAGAGTAAGTAAAATTGCCCACATTAACAAGTGGTTTTCAGAATTGTGTTAGACTATTAATGGTGAAACAAGCCTACGTACTTAAGATACCTTTGTACTGAGACTGGTAGATGGAGACTACAAGTGTTGAACTGCACACCTAAAAAGTGCTGGTTGGTTATTAGAAATGGTTATTGACTCTGAGTCTGACAATTTTATGTTTGTCGTCTGTTCAACTGTTTGTTCATTCCCACACTGGTTGCCGTTTTTCTAATTTACTGCGGATAGATACATGATTGCAGTTACTCTGTCTTCGCTGATGGAGAGAAATCTGTTGAGGTTTTCTGTCCTGTTGGGGTCTTGGCATTTTAATAATTTGTGGATGATTCAGATCCTCGTTATACAAAAAGTTATCCTTGAATGCCTGAGGGAACAGCTGGCTTGATGGAAGCGGGCTTCATACCTGACCTTGCAACCAACTGTGCTGTTGATTGGATCTTTTTTTTTGTCTGACCGTTATTGTCCTTCTGTCCATTTGTTCTCAGGTTAACGGGGTTCCAGCTGCCTTCACCCATTGTGAGTACAGGCTCCAGGCTCACACTGTGGCTACTGTCTGACTACGCGGTCAGCGGGCAGGGATTTAAAGCTGTCTATGAAGGTAACACAACCTCCATGGTATTTGTTTTTGAGCAAGAGGAAAAATGATTGTTATATTTTTTCCTACAGCGTAAATATGGATGTGATTAATTTAAGGTCAATTGCAAAGTGCTTGTGCAATAAGCCACATAAGTTACTTCTGAGACCGTTTGACTCATATTCAAGTCAAATCTTCCTTAATTCCTTTCTACATCATTGCTCTCATTCCAGTAATTTATGTCAATAAGTTTCAATAGGGTGGGGTCTTTAGCCACTCCTTAGTGTTTCATAGCTTAATGGGAAAAGGCTTCAGTGCTACTGACCAAAATCTCTCAAATATCCTAACAAAAGGGAGAAAACAAAGTGAGAAGGAGAGAATATGGTGTACACCATGACGTATTACGGTATAAAATTAGCAGTGTGCACTGAAGTAATTGTATCATCAGACGGTTTAATTTAAAGCCATTCTATTCAGCTAGGTTATCATCTCTCCCTTCCCAGGCCAGGACTGGGACCTTTATCTTGGTGACGTGGAATGCTTTATGACCCATGGCGGGATGATATTAATGATGGCACTTCTCAAACCCACGCAGGAGGAAAGGCGAGCTTAGGGAGGGGAAGGAAATACAAGCGAGCGACTAATTAGGCTAATTACCTGACAGGAGTATGTCAGTCTTTTTGAGATATTGTGAATGTAGGGATGTGGCTCGATGAAGCAACATCAAGCGGCTCGGGAGGCCTAAGACCACATTGCGTGACTAGATAAAACCGAAGACAAAAGAGCAAAGAGACTGTTTGTTAACTCCACAGGGAGGCAATTGGAGTGTCGTGCCTTTCTTTCTCACTAGTGGAAACAAAACTGTCAGACTTGTCTAGCTTCTGACCTTGGATGATGTAATTGTCTCTTGCTGCAAATATGTTTGCAGAAACTTTTTTCAGTAACTATAGTCACGTAACACTGTAAATGATTCATTTTGGTAGCTCCAACAATTTTACGACTTGCGCTACTACTTTCTTTTTTTGTACTACACACATGCACACAGTCTATGGCACATACATACATCAATAAAGGGAACAGTGTGAAATAATGCAAATCTTAAGTCTTGTGGTGACTTTGGTACCAGGGAGACTGGTTGAGAGATATCAAGCAGTTGAGCATCAGGGGAAATGAGTGCAAAGCCATAATTACCTGTCACCCACCTTTCATGACACTGGCGAGACCAACTGCAATGACCCGTGTCACATGGGAAAAGAGGGAGGCCCCACTGTGCTGAAATGTGGTGCTGCCCTGTAGGTTAGCGTGAATGTTAATTGGAAAGTGAGAAATACAGGAGATATGCAAAGCACAGCATCAGGTCACTGTCACTGAATGGATGGAAGACCACCCACAGTTGGCCTTTACTACACATGATATGCACACATATGTATCATAACTCTCTATTCCTTATTCCTCAGATGAAGTGAAACTGCATCCCTTCTCTGCTTCCCTTCATTTTGTTCTGTTATATTCTTCTCTCCTCTTCCTTTGAACCTCTTTGGCAATTTGCTCATGGCACACATGGGTTCTTTGACTTCTCTGTGCCACCAAAATCTCACTAGGGTGCCCTGGCACAAAGGCCAGAGATAATGAACCTCCACCCCGTGGCTAGACCTGTTTTAACGGGTTACTAATTAAAATTAACACGAGGCTTTAAATCAGCTGGATGGTAAGAGCAGCTAGGTAAACAAACCAAAAAACACATTGTGTATATTCCGTGCTGGCCAAAGCACTCTAGCCACTTTCTGTGATATTTGTAATGTCTGAAACATTTAGTTAAGAGATAAAAGGGGATTTAAAGTTTTAATTTAAAATGTGCCCAGTTAATTTCTGCAATAGATCTTTTCTTCTTCTTTGTATTATTTGGCAGCCTCACACCTGCTGTCGGCAGGAGTAATGTGAAGTTTCAAATTACTTTTCTGCTATTGAACTACTCAGGAGGCCGAGAAACAACAGGGAGATGTCACAGAAGCTGACACACTGCTTTGTATAAAGTCGGTTTGACCAGAAGCCACTGGCGCAGAGCCACTGTTCTTCTTTGATTTGATTAGTTCACAGTTAGAAATAGTGCACAACGGTCAGCAGGGAACAAATTTGAGGACAGGCAACGACCAAAGATTGTAGATAATCAGAGATCCTACTGTGCATATCATCTCAGGAAGTTACCAGTATCTGGTGTTTGTCAGGTGGTAATTTTATTATTATTATTTTATTTTATTTACCCCTTCAGTTTCTTCTCACAGATAGTGTTCCGTCTAGCTCAAGCTCTTTTCTCATTTGGTTTTCTCTGTCTCCACAATAGACCCTTTTCATGGCAGACATTTTGACTTGTCAAAGCAGGAAAAAGCACAGGTGTAAGTAATAACATTAACAACGGCTCCATTCCATTAAGTGTCTCAGTTAGCCATGTCAGTGAGTGAGCATACACAATACCAGAGTCCTGGAACTGGCTCTCCTAAATGGAATGCAGCCATCATTAAGGCTATTAATTCCACCTGTGCTTTTCCTGCTTTGACAAGTCAAAATGTCTGCTGTGAAAAGGGTCTAATGTTATTTATGTAAGCACTTTGTTACACTCCATTTGAGCCAAAGATACTCATAAACAAATTACTTGTCTCATAACTGGTCTTTTTCCTCTTCTCTTACTGCATAAGTCGCCCTTTTGTATAACAGTGAAATGTGACGGATAACCACAAGACTATTTGCATGATGGAATGATGCGTAATCTCATTTTATTGTTTGACAGAAAGCACTGTATTACTGCGTGTCGATAGCTCAACCTTAGGACAGCTACACTTAATGGACCAAGTTATACCATAAACAGCCTGTCAAATTATGTGTTTATTTGTGTGTTATTTCCATAGTTTTCCATTTTAATGCCTTTTGATGGCAAATACTCTTCGCTGTGTGTGTGGCTTTTACTCATTACTGGATGTCCTTCCATTTTCTCAAATGGGATAAATGTCTTTTTTTCTTAGCCTATTGGCTTTTCTCAGCATAGCTTTTGGCAGTAAAACCTCAGTATTCTACAGCCTCTTTTTATTAGGACTGTGCTTACCATCCACCATTTTGGTGCGAGCCCATCTCGTCTATATTAGATATCTGTTCTGTTTCAGCCCACACTGCAATAAGCCTAAGTGCTGCACAGTCCATCTCCCCAACACACTGCGTAATGGCCGAGACCACTCTGGAATCTCTCCCCTCTCATCACTATGGCAACCACCAGACTCCTTTTTTTTCTGTCTTATTCTTCTCCTCTTTCTCTTCTCCATCTCTCTGCAAAGTCTTTATTCATGTTTAATCTGTCGCTATAGAGAAGGAGGCTAACGGAGGCAAAGGGAATTAGGAACATTTGCTGAGCTTCTGAAAGTATCTTCTGGGAATAGAAGAGAACTCTTATCTCTTCATGTCTTACTGCATTCCTTGCACTCCACCATTGCCTGGTTTCTCTCCATCTTTTTTCTCTCCTTCCTTATTTCCCTTCTCTCCTTTCTCTCCACTACCTCGAATCTCAACCTCCATGGCTCCCACGTTTTGTTGCTTCCTCCCTAATGTTATCGCTCTCTCTCTTGAATATCAAAGTACCGTGATGATTATTCAGTCATGTGTCGCCAAGTTTCTCTGTGTCTTAGTTGCTTATTCAATGTGCCTCCCAACTGGGTCAGCCGAAGAAAAAAAACACAGCCAGCCCTGCTGCACGACTCAAGCAGTCTCCCTCCTCAGCATTAAGTCACTGCAGGTGTCTGAAGTAGGAAAAAATAGACATGCACACAATATTTTATGAAGAATTTAGTATACATTTTTAAAACTTGTCTTGTAGCTTGTATTCATATCTCCAACTTTAAATTCATTACTTGCTGTATATCTAAGATCTGCATCTAAGGTGAATTATAAATGAATTAGAACAGCGTATTGGCAGTACTGCATTATGAAGAGGGGGGCTTCAAAAAGGAAAATCTAAATAAAATGTAAATCAATCAATCAACGGATATATGAAGGGCTTGAGGTAACAATAAGTCACCATAGGCAATCGTATTTTTTCTGAAAGTGAGTAAAGGAGCAGCAGAGGGAGTCCTTCTAGCAACACAGCCTTCTCCTGCAGCCATCAGAGCTGATCTACAATAGTGTCTCTATCTCCTCCTCTCGACCACCAACACCCCACCCCCCCTTGTGTCTGTAATTTAAAGGGAGGGGTTGAGGGGCTTTTATAACCTGCTGAGCACCTAAGAGATACCTTGGATGTTGTTGCTGCTTGCTCTGGTAAAATTGGCTTTGATTAGGAAAGATAGACAAAAGTAATTGTTTGCCAAAGAGCAATTTACATTGATTGTTTGGATGATTTTGATTGCATATTCAGCATCACTCAGCAGCCATATTACATCCCCGTCTTTTCTCTATTGACGTATACTGCCTTCTCACAATATTAGCAATGCAGTCTGCTTTTTAGAGATTCTCATTTGGCTACTAGAGGTTTAACAAACAGATGCAAGTTATTGTTATGTTATTGTTATGTCAAAATAAGCACAGGTTCCGCTCAAATGCAGCTGCACTGAAGATGAAGTTACTTTAACATGGATGAATCAAAGAAACACACATAATGATAGGTTGTGTAATGTTATAATTGCAAGTTTGGACTAAAATAGAATACCAGTCTCATTATTTTTAAATTACAGGGTTTTTCTAAGTAGTTACTTAGTTACGAAGTATTCAACTATCTACCTGTTGGAGTATTGCTACCATGAAATCCTATAACCAATAAACTTTTCTCTGGCTCATATAATTACACTGTGATTTTTCAAAGTTACATTACAGTAGCCGCAATGGAAAATATTAATGATTTGAAATACAAATTTGATATGAGGATAGAATACATTTGATTCTCATACAGTTTTCAACTTAAAGATTCAACTTAAATTTAAGATAAAATGACTAGTGACAATAAAGTAACATGGCACAGTCCTGTTTCAGCTAAAATGCACTGAAGCTTTTGAGAACCCAGCAATCAAGTTTAAAAGATCATGTGACTTTTCTGCACAATGCCTGTCTAAACTCATCTTACACTCATGGCAGAGTAAAAGACAAAGCTATAGGTCTCATACGTCCATTGGGTGAATTTTGTGATGGGTTACATTTCATGCATTCAATGTATTTTGTGACATCTTAACCAGAAATTCATGCTACTCAAAGCGGCCTCTCTAATGGCCTTGTGTGTCACCTAGCTTCAGTTTGCCTTAAATATCTCATGAGAGCTTGCTGACGTTGGGTTTAATGGTTTGAATAGAAAATAACTGAGATTAGGCTTAAATCAAAATTAAATTTTAAACTTTAAATCATTTACATGTAATTTAAACATTGCTTTATTACTGTTTAGTACTGGAATTTGTGTAAACAGGGCTGTGACTCTATACTACAAAACATGAATAAATCGAAAGAGGTGTACCATGTAACCGTTTTTAATGTAGTTTTCCTCAGTACAGTACAGTATTCATGGTAAATAAATGACCTGAATATGGTGTATGGCGTGCGAGTGCGCTCCGGCAGAAGGTCGGGCACAGGAGAAGGCCACGGTCGCTTTAAATGTCAACATGGTTTCAAGCTGCTGGCAGCTGCATTAGGCATGGAGCATGTTAAAATGCTACAGATACTGTGGAATATCATTTATAATAGAGTAAATGTGTTTAGAAGGCATCTCCGACAAGCTTTGGTATCTTTTACAGCCCAAACACTGCCGTCTGCTGACTGTACTTCTTTCTGGTCTAACTACCTTGACTGCTCTCTGGGCTGGGCAGCTTATGAATGCACTTTGTATGGTGGTGTGTGTATGCGTACATAAGTGTATGCATGCACACATGCACAGCAGTCTTTCCTCAGCCGTGAAAACAAGGACGCTGAAGCCACTATGTTTGCATGCTAATCACTTTTTCTCTCTTTCTCTTTCTGTCTCTTTTTCACACATTGTAGCAAGATTTTCAAGCTGAGGTGTGGTTTTTCCCTTCTGCTTGAACCTTTCCACTGACGAAAACAGTAATAATAATAATAATAATAATAATATTATCATAAAAAGAATAATATTATTATTGAATATGCATTTTTTAGGGAGGCATGGCATATTGCCATGCTGTGCTGTCATGACAACTCAACCTCTAATTATGCTGAGAGTCTAAAAGGGATACTTGAAAGTATTCTTCATATCAGCATTGTTATAAAATGAATCCCAAACAAATGTTTTATCCTTAATTTCACTGCCTTTTGTCTGATTATTTAAGAGCTCTACATACCTCTCAGGAGGCACTGCTCTCCGATGCTCTTAAACAGAACACAAATTAACACATTTAGCTGAACCCAACACAACTAACATATGCCTTTTAACACAGTAATTCTCACTGCAGGTATGCATCTTTTTAATAACTGCAACTTAGTAATCAACACAAAAGATGTCGGGTATAATAGCCCCTGTTTCTTCAGAGTATTGCTCACACACACCCTGTTTACTTTGCCATCTGATGTGTTATTTTTTTAAGAAAGAAAGTTTTGTTTCCTGCAGAGATTAGGAGATTGTATTTTCACCACATTTTCCCAGGGATGACCAAAAGTATGCTTATTGTAGAATACAACATTTTGATTAGACTCAATTATGATGATTGCAAAAACTAGTAAGTCACAGGTTTAAAATGACTCTAAATATCATTTGGCCTTTGAGTATGTTAGTTTACTGACTGATCTGCAAGGCGTTTGTATCGATATCTGTATCAAATGAAGATATATAACTCCTACGGAGAAGGCCTATTTGTTTCAGTATGAAGTATAAGCCAATCAATGGCAGAACATGAATGAGAAATGGACATCCAGTCCCCAAACGTCCTGTATTATTTCCAGACACCACGAGTCTGTCACTGGAGTTGTGCAGTTGCTATAGCAGCACCAAAGCCTTAATATGGATTGTAAATGTCAACCATGTAAGAGTTCGATAAAGCCTTGAACAGAAACCTACTGTAAGAGATTAGGGCCATGTAGATGCCTCCAGACTTGGCCACAGTCCAGTTTTTGTGTGTTTGCTGGCGTATTAAGATTCAGTTTTTGTTTATTGATGTCTGCTCTCCCACAAGTAGTGACTCACTGCTGTTATTTCCATGAAACCTTATGGGTGAAATCCTCACCTGGACTTTCTGCAAACAATCTGTTTCTGTGTGTTTTCCTGTGTGCATTCGCGTGTCCTCAGTGACTAACCAGGTCCAGAACATCTTGATCCTGTATTTCGCTGCTTTAAACAAGGCAAAACCCAGGCCTTGTGAAGTATTTTCATCAACTCCCTATAGAATTTTTTTTTTGAGAATTCATTCAACAGTGCAACCTTGCAAACCTTCTATTAAGCTTTCTAGCAAGACAGTATTTGGTTTGCAATTTCTTCCATAAGCATATTTAAACCTGATGCCAGTATTATTTATTTTTCTGAGCCTTTGCTGCATGTTTTTACGGTTATCTATAAAACACCAGCTTCAGTAAAACTTTTGAACTTTAAATGTTACTGAAGTTGCTGTAATTGATTGCAAAGTGCAGCTTTTCAGGAAAGCCAAAGCTAATTCAGTCATTTTTGGACACAATAGTCACCCTGGTGATTCTGGTGGGACTGTTAATTACACACCTCACAACAGCAGAATGCCTTTCTAATTTTGTCATAGAGACTGCAGGTCCTATGTAGTTGCTACACAAATCAAAAACCTGCCCCTGGCAACAATTGGTTCCTTTATGCACAGTATATTGGATGTGTTTGTTCACGTGGTGCAGCTTTTGCTCCAGGGAGAACGCCACAGTGACAGGCAGATATACTGTAAGCAGAAGAAGCCAGGAACAAGTATTAGAATGGGGTTCAAGAGCCTGAACTTAGTTAATGTTAAATGGAAGCCCAGCTATTATGGGCTGTAATTTTACTGAATGTATTTACTAATTTTCTTGTAAAATGTGGGCTGTCTGGCACGTCCGGGTAAGCAGAGCTTCCTCTGGCAGATTGTAGCTGTTATTAGTGCCTGGCATGGGAATCGGCCGCCAGCGTGTCTGACCATTAAATGCTTCTGACACTTAATTAATGGCTGATTGTTGTGTGGCAGTTCTCCGTCAGCCTAATGACGACTGTTTCGGCTCATACCCACACACACACTTACATAAACACACACATACTACTATGTCTTGCATGCACACTGACTTTCACAAACACACACTGTAAATCAATATTCCAATGCACCAGAAACCTTCAGATAACTCAAGAATGTTGATGAATTTTTGTGCAACTTACCCATGGTGCATTAGTATTTTAAACCTGTTTTTCATCTTTACTACTAAAACAGTGAATTGCTGTTTTAATAATTTAGGGTAAGTATGAGAAAAATAATATTTTCTGGCTCTATTTCTCTGTATCTCGTATTCTCCATAGAAACAGTTAAATGTTTTTGACTTCTGAGCAATCTAAATTATTTGTACACTCGTCAGAATAGTGAGTGAAGTCAAACACCAGCTCCTTAGACTTAGGTCAAGTGTAATCATGCATTATATTGTTCTTAACTTAAAATGATTGGGTTTAGAGAGTGATGTTGTTGTTGAAATCCTTCCAGCCGTCTCTTTCCCCACTTCATATTATGTTAATATTTGATACTGAGTCCCACATCTGAGCCTTTTTGGGATTATTTTTCATATTTTCTTTATTCCTTTTCTCTCTTTTTATAGAACTGACATGAGCTAAGAGAGCTCTTGACAGTTCCCATTGCCCCGCAAGTCATTGCCAAGCACGTCTGCTCTGCACAGCACTGCAAGACACACTCATTTTTTTGGGTCTCTACCCTCATTCCTTCCTGCCCTCTATTTATTTTCTGGGTGAGTGGGCGGCAAGACAGGGTCTGGTCTGCGGTCAGGACAAGTTGTTGTTTTGCTCTCCAGATAAGGGGTGGAAAACAACACTCCCACACTATAGTTGCACACAGACACATGGACACATCTGCACAGAAGATATCCAAGCACACCCTTTCACACAAGTAGACACAGGAGTGCACACTCAAACATAGCATGATGCATCCACTGCGTGGTGGAGCATGTACAGAAAGGTCATCTTTCCCTGTGAACTTGTGGCTTCGGGTGAGTTTGTTTGCAGTGCTTTAGAGCAGCCCAAGAAGTGTGTGCATATGTCTATCTATACCACCAGTTCTCTATAACTGCCTGCATGGGCAACTACACATGTATTTCTCACTAGGGATGAGACCGTGTACAAACGTAAACATGTACTCACTGATATCATAATCATTTGAAAAAAGAAAATCCAATCTTTTTTTTTTTTTTTTGCAGATAGTTTTAGTAAATTTGATGATGCTAAGTTACTCAGTGGCTTGAAGATGCAGGGTGTTTGCATGGCATAGACTGCGTATATAAATAAAAAAAATAAAATAAAATAACATCTTTTTATACTCCATGAGCTGCTATTGTAACAGCAGGTGATGTAAATATGCCTTTTTTAGATTACTTCTCTTTGCTCCTTGCGGCAGACATCTGCATCCAGTAACACACAACTGAATATAATGTACACTATCGGGATCAAAATGTGTGCACAGCTAATGTACTATTTGCTGCAGTTTCAGTTTTGATTTTATGTAGGCTACTGTGCAGGTCCACTTAACTATATGGATTCATCATCTGGGAATAAAATTTGAGCACTGTCCTTTTGACAATTGCTTGTTCAGCTTTCCATATTCGTGCTGGTCATCACTCCTTTTTTTTTGTCCTTTTGTCTTATTGTATTTTCTGTATTTATTAGCTCTATAAATTTTAATCTCTGTAAAAAAAAAATGTAAGCTCTTGCACAATGTCAACACTTTAATCAGTCATCAAAGTTAAAATCAATAATTGAAATTATTCCATGAAAATAAGTGATCTCATATTTAAAGGAGACGATGAACATTCCCACCCGTGTTAAACACAGTTCAAGTGTGAGAAACATGGGTCCCTCTGGAAATGTGACCCTGTGGTATGGGGTATGTTTGACTGAGTGCCTGGAGCAAGCAGCGTATATGTGTATGTATGTGTGTGTGTGTGTGTGTGTGTGTGTGTGTGTGTGTGTCTGTATGAGAGTGCATGTGTGTGTGACTTTGCAATGGGCTGAACACATGTTGGTGGATTGCAGCAGAGGAAGCCTGTCCCACTGTGGGGAAGCAACTGAGGTGTGAGCAGTGTGACAATGGCACAAAGTGACAGACAGACTGAGGCGAATAGTAGGGCAGTGGGCGGGATGTGTTGGCTGTGTTGTGTATCTGTTTGTGTGTGCGAGGGCGCGCATTTCTGTACTGCACATGCATACAAGGCTGTCTGTTGTGCAGTCAGGAAGAGTGAACATTGAGGTGTTTCTCGCATGTCTGTCTTGATTTTGGCTCCTGTGAAAGGCCCTCTGCTCCCTGCTGTTTCCACACTGACAGACTAGACACTGACAGGGCCTACCCTCACTGCATCCTAACAAAGAGAGAGAGGGAGATTGTGAGGAAGACAAGGGGGAGATACAGAAAAAGAGACATCAACTGGTGGAGAAGCGTTAGCCACAGAAAGAACTGAGAGGGAAATCGAAAGGTAGAGGATAAGGAAAAGTAGGAATAGAAAAATAGAAATAAAAAGGGATACAATGGTTGAAGTGTGAGAGATAGAAAGACAAGGATGACTCACAGCTATGAGGTAATGGATGAAGATATGAGGGAATCTTCTTGCTCTACCCTGTTGGAGAGTCATCATCGTGAAAAGCAGGTCAGATGAACACAAGGAACGCCACACGGCACATTTGCTGCACCGTTACTCAGCGCTCACCCTTCTCCACAGCCATGCATTTTTTAGTCAGTGAGCTCATCTCCCCAAAAAGCACCAGGAACCTGAACTGCTCTCACTTCTCCTCTGGCACAGCACTTCGTTATTGGGTTTTGACAGCATAAAATGTCACCCAAAACACTTCATCCCCTTTACCTGTTTTGTTTGACTTCTCCAAAAGGTTGCTAGTGTTGTTATTCCTCCGCTGTTTATGTGTGGTAGCAGTCTGGCACACTAATTCTGCCACTTTATGAAAGTGTGTAATTAAGCGCCTCGGTTGGCCTCTTGTAAATGTCATCTGCTCAGCCCTCTGGATCGTAGACTTTGATGTAATTAATTCCAGCCTGAGATAACCCCGATCAGCTTGCTTGCTGTAGGTAAGGGTGAGAGTTCACCTTTTGAATCTGTGCCCCCTTTTCAATGGGGGTTGTTAGGATAAATCCAGGTTTATGTACGATGTGCACAGTAACTTCAATAACAGCAAGTGAGTGAGTCATTTAAATAACATGTTTTTTCAACTTATTAGCTCTGTCTTTGTTGGTTTGAACTTTAAATTTAGGTGAGGCATGAATGGTTTTTGACTAGTTTGACCATAACAATAATTATATAATCTTTTGATCTTTTTCTTTTGCTTGATGATGGAATCAGCCCGATAATTTGTCACTCTCTGTGGAAATACGCTACTTTGGCAAGTGTTTGATGTTTGGCTAGTGGTACTGCAAAAAGCCAATCAAATCGAAGGAAAAAAGTCAAAGTCAAGAAATATCACTGAGAATGTATTCTGGAAAGGCAGAAATGTGTTTTGTGTTAGATTTTGTGTGTTCCTGCCATAGGCATGTAGTTCATAGCCTCTTTTCTTGACTTTTTCAGTCACATATTGGAAATCAGCAATCCACAGGCTGCTTATTTTTAGCCAGCAGCCACTGATTTGCCATTGGTGGATTTTATCAGCTGTTGCTTATTAATGTTAGTCTGTGAGTTTGCTGAACTACAAAATTAAAATCTTTGTTGCTGTATACTAAATGTACTCTGATGTCTGGAGCATTAATGTCTGAACTTTACTTTTACTTCTCTCTCTTTTCATACTTCCATTCTCCCTCTTTCTCTCTTGCTTCATCGGTCTTGCCCTCCCTAACAGTAATTTTTATCCTTCTCTCCCGGCCTCTATCTCTCATCAGGATTAGCCTCCTTTGCTTGTTAGCGTGCTAGCTCTTTTTCTCCCTCACTCCCACGTTTGTCTCTCCATACAATCCCTGTTTTGTGTGGATTAGTGCCCATATTGTCCTCGGATTAGGGTGTCATTGTTTCTGAGCTGGGATGAGGTAGGAACGTGCTTCTGAATACGTGTGAGTGCGCGTGTGCACAGTATGTTCGTATCCACGTTTGAGACAGAGGCGATGAATCTCCTTTTGTACGTGGAGCATTTTTTACAACATGCAAGCAGCACAAAGTAGAAAGCTTTGTAGTGCCTGATTGAAAGCTCTGTGACTTATGTGCTCCTTTCTTGTTTATCTAATTGGCATTTGTCTTCTTCACTGCCAAGTGTCGATGCAAGAGTATGCGCTAGGTGTAAGCAATATGGCTAAAAAAAGCTTAGAACTTGGTGCAAATTAGTGTCCACTTATGCTTGGGTAATTGAAGGCCAGACTGGCAGGGAAGGGAGCCCTTGAGAGTGTGAGGAAGGGGAGATGTGCTGGGATTGTCATGCTTTCATGTCATGTTCAGTCACTCATCACAGACATAGAGAGAGAGAGAGAGAGAGAGAGTATAAAACTATTAAAGGAGCTATCTGTATTGATCGCATAGTGGGGGTTCTGCGTGTGTCAGAACCCCTGTGACAGAGACGCCCAGCAGGTGGGAGGCAGAGGAGGTCTGCAGATATGCTGTGACTATCGAGATGCGCAAGAAATTCCAGGCAATACCACATCAGACTTCTCATCTATTGTTTGTGACACTATGGTATTTGCTGGCTTATTTACTCTCTTCTCTCGCAGGTAAATTGGTGTGACAGTTTATTGATCCAGAAAATGTTCAGCTGTTGGAGTTAAAAAGTTATTCAGAAAGACAGTATATAATCATCCTATCTTTTGTGTCGGGTATTTGGTGAAGTCTTTTGGTTCCCCTCAATTGCTTCTTCCCAATTAGTTTGATTGGAATTAAACTTTTAACAGCATGAAGTGTATTTACTGAAGACTCCCAGTATAGGCGACTTCAATAAATCCACACTTATCATTAAGCAGCTGTGTAATCTAATCCATCATTAAGATTGCCTTGCATGCATGTTACCATCCATGATGAAATACCCAGCGACGGTTATGAACAGTAACCAGTGCATTCTTTCTCATTGCTTTAATTGATATCAACCAAGCGGCTCCTTCTTGGCTGCCGTGTTTAATCATTTCTCCGTTTACTAGGCTTCTCCAATGCGCAGTAATTCATCAGGCCGGACTTATCGATCAGCCATTGCCAATTCCCTCCACTCATCCCTTTCAGACCACCTTATTGACTGTTGAGTATTCACTTGTTAGCCACCTAAATGTTAAAGGTCACATTTAAGGTCTAGTACATTTGTTCTGGGAAGTTGTGACTCTAGTCAAAGAGTCATAGTATAGGTATACAAATTTAATTGATTTACTGCGGCTGTTAATATACACATATGTTTGAAGTTGTGATTGCCGACTGGATATAGGATAGCTGATTGTTCTGTATTGGACGATCTATATTGTCTATACTGTGATAAATAGCAGTGCTTAATCTTTACGAGTAGCACACACAGACACATAAGCCAGGAAAAAAAATGTGGCCAAAGATACAGACTTAGACACACAAGTACACACGCACACAAGCAATGCAAAATCATTCCCTCAACTCAAGCACATGGGTCAGCTGTGTTTGTTCTACTTCTTCTTCACTTATAGAGAATCAATGTTTGCTATACTCAGTTGCATTTCCACTGTTTTGACTCTGACAGCGGACAAACAGCCCGAGCCATTTAAGGTTGATTTACTGGAGGGAAGAGAGACAACCGGGAGGTGTCATGGAGAAATAAACCTTCCTCCACAGACTGCTTGGAAGTAGACAAATATCTTCACAGAGAGTCACAGAGAAACTGGGCTTTTAGCTGATTTATGTTTATCCTTGTGTTGATGTTTGTCCCTCTCTGAGTGTGTCTCACTGTCTGCCTCTGTGTGTGCCTGACAAGCTCTTGCTCAAGCTCACGGTGCAAACGCGCCGTCACTGAAGCATAAAGTGAAGGCACACCTGTTTGTTTTGTGTTTGTCTCTTACCCATCATTTGGCATTGCTACGTGCTCTATTTGAGGCCTTAATTCACAGTTGCTATTCAGTGTAATGAGGCAAAGACTGGGAACAAGCCGAGGTGTTGTGTCAAAGGGAGGACTTTTGGGGCGAGGCATCTTTGTAAGAGTGGGTGGGAAGCAAAACTGTCATCTTTTGTGTGAGTTCAGAGTGGAATTCTGCTTCGTTTCCTTTATACTCTGTATGCATGGGTGTGTGGCTCCTGAACAATGTGTTTTGAGTGACAATGAGGTGATCACAAGGTTTATTTATGGGCTTTACTTGGATCACCTCCAAATGCTACTTGATTTAGCTGCAGCACTGAGCACGGAGCTTTCTTTACACATTCTCAGAATGGTATGTGTGTGGATTTTCAGCACTGCTCGTTTTCATTGGATATTGGTGGGTCTGAATAATGTATTTGTCATAATCTTTCCTTCTAGACCAAATGTTGGTGTCTGTTACAAAATAACTCTTTCTTTCTGATCCTTAAGTTGAAAGGAAACATAAAGCATGAAGCAAACATTGACTATAGAATGGTACATCCCTAGGGAACTATACCCTACAGTAACTCTGGTATCAAAAGAAGAGACTAGCTTGGGGAATTTGAAAGAAACAGGGAAGCAGTAATACCAGGAAACTTCTTTCACATCAAGTTTCCCTGATTCTTTTGGGGCTGGAGGGGGTAGAGGAAGAAAAGGAACACTATAGAGTATGTAGATAAGATGATTACATAATATGCATCTTATAGAAAATGCCTGAAGTGAAGTATAATATAAAATAAGGTGACTTATCCAATTGTTGGGGGGAATTAAGAGATTGAATGGAGTAGAGGAGGGCGTGTTCTGATGATTTATCATATTGTGATGATAATAGTGAGTCAGAAGGCAAGAAATCTGTAATGCAATAGAGCACTAGCCATGTACTGTAACACAGCAATTTAATGGATTTCATGATTGCATGACTCATCCTATATAACTACAGTTCAACAATTGGCCAAATGTAACTCATTATAGTATTACAAAATATCTAAATGTGGTTCCCTTGATGATGATTGCAGAGAGGCTGCTTTAGACATGCAACACATAATCTAAATGGAACCAGTCAAACCACTTATATATCAGGTAGAAGAGTCCATTCAAACTGGGAATCCTGTCAGAAACTCTGGTAATATCAACAAATTGTTTCCTAGGGGACTTTCACAGCTCGTGATTCTTTGCTAATTTAGTTTACGTCTCTTGTTATTTTCTCATATGGTAGCAAAGGCAACTGAAGCTCCTACTCTATTAAAAATAAACTGTAATGCATTGCCAGCTGTCATGGAGGCAGATCAGGCACTTGGTCTAAAAAATTGCGAGCATAAGAAATAAGGACGACAGGATGATTTAACTGGTGAAGCGGAGCGTACAGACTAAAGGCAGAGCTGTGAGTTAGAGTTGAGCCAAAAACAGCACTGCATGGAGTAAAAAGGCTTCACTCGTGCACAAGATACTCGCTCCACAGGACTGAAATACTTACACTGACCTTTTGTCCATGAAGGCCTTTATTAGAATGTGAGCCATTGTATACTTTACATGGTCTGTATGATTGATACATTTGTTGATCATATATCAACAGCTTATAGATGTAGTGAAGAGGTGCCAGCCTTCACCAGATCTTTGGAACAGAGCACTCAGCCAGTCAGAGCCAATAATAGCAAGTAGACAATACTTTATAGAGTTCAGTTAAAGACAAAACTGAAATCACATTTAGTCATCCCTTTTTGTAGTCATAAATAATGTCAACTTTAATATTTGTTTTTTATTATTAAAAGGAAGACAAAAGGTCTTTGGGGAAAAATCAGAAATGCTCTTTCTAGTCTCAGCTGGCTGGAGGGGCGTGTCGGGATCTGTGTTTGATTGACAGCAGCTGGCAGGCTGCCAGAGTGCCGGTGTGACAGAGTAACCAAACTTGCGCTGTAGCCTACACATCATGGGCAGACAGCGCGTTGTTAGTGGTATTGAAGAGTAAGAACCACAACAGCATCTAACCAGACTGAAGTGACATTTACAGGTATGTTCACATGCTGTTTAATGTGCTGCAGCTGAGCAGCTAATCAGCTATCTAGCCTGACATTAGCGGTGCACTATTCGGTGCATGTTTGTTTGGTCGCTCATTCAACAAGCTGAGGTGCAGCACAAGACGTGTGTTCATGTTTGTAAGTTAGATGAGAAGGAGACCTTAGCAGGAAAGCTAATGTTGGTTGTTCAAAGTCTGTGGCTCTTGTGTAGCAGGCTGCCGTCTGGCTCAGTGTGACCTTCTGCTCTGTTTATGATGGAACGCTGAAGTTACTGTTTTATGCAAGATTTGATTGGCTGTATCTAAATGAGGTCTCCATCTACGTAGACGGATACCAGAGCAGCATTCCGTCAAATTAATGCAAAACTAGGGGGCGTCATCATGGAACCAAAAAATATAAACGAATCATTTCTCCCTTTTGGTTTCAGATTTTTTTCTCAAAGGAGAACAGGACAGGTGATTTACAGAGCGGATATGAATGGTGCAGCAGACAATAAATGTGAATAATAAAACTACTGGATCCTATACTATTTTTTTTAAATGTTATAAACCAGTAGAGACGATAATCTGTCTCTGCATGATTCGCTAGCATGTGTGCATGTTTACTATATTTAGTTGTCTATAGTTACACAGTGCCATAATTTATAATTCCTTGGTCATAAAGGCCTGACTAGTAAAATTGATGTTGGGCCTCACTGGCTTTGTTGCAGAGCACTGACCTGTATTCCCCTCAGGTTAAGACTTTATTTGTGGTGGTTGGCCCCATGATTGGTGGAGGTGTAGGGGGCTGCAAACTACACTGAGCATCTGAAGTCAATGCCATTTTTCAGCAAAATTGCACATAATTCACTAAAGTAATGACTGCATATTAACACTTTCAGTCAATCTACACTTTCAGTTGCAATTTTGGCTTTACAAACCTGTCTGTCAAATGTTGTATTAACTGCCAGTGTTTGGCTGACTCTGGATTTGGGATTTTTGTGACTGAGCTTGTCACTTACTTCTTATCTTACTTATTTATCTGTCAAATTAGCAACAATATGAAACATTGTCTTATGCTTAATCATGATAATCATGTCTGACAAAACACTTCTATTTTGCATCTGTACTATTTGTACACACTATAGTACACTCAATATGATGGAAACAGGAAATCAGATGTCAATGTCAACCTCATGGATATGGATATGCTTTTGATGTCAATACCAGTGGTTCTGGATCAAAGAGATATTTTTCACTCACAAAGTTTGAAGTGTGGTGAATCTGGGATTCCCTTGCCTTTCAGCATAGCAGACGACAGGGAAGAGAGAGAAAGAAAGTGAGAAATGTAGGGGAAAAGCCAAGGTTAAATAAAGGTATTGATTAATCTTTCTAATGCGCCTTTGCTTCATCAAGCCATCGCTGCTCTATTGTCTGCACAAGTCAGATAACTAAACTGATGGAAAACTAAAGTGAATTGAAGGAGACATGGTTAATGGGATGTCAGTCTGAGTTGGCATTTGACCTGTTGACCTGACAAGGTGAGAGATGCTTCTATATAATTGTCGGGAGGATACTTATTCCTCTTATATGTATGCGATGAAGGCTTTTGCTCCATATCCTTGTCATGTGATGTGTGAAATGACAGTACAAACATGCTGACACAGGTTGGAAGATGACTTAGATAGTAATAAGTATGTGGTCAAGAGTATTGCACATGCAGGATTTCCAGGTTTACTGCATCTAAGAAAAGAGGTGCATTTGTTTTCTCATATTCCCCACAAACCTGCACGTTTACGCATCAACACTTCCCCTTCCTCAGTCCTCTCTGGTGGGCCTTTACTGTTTCCAAGGCAACCTGCAGAGCGGGGGAGAGAGGATTGGCTGAGGGGAGGGCAAATCAAGACAAAATGCAGGAAAACAAGATAGCAGGGTAAAAGGCTTCCAGATTTTGCCCCAACAGCACGACCTAAGGATGGCGATGTTGGTCCGACTGAACATCACACTTTAATGTAGAACTGGATTGGTGACAACTTCTGGTCGGATTGCCATGACATTTAGTATGGATATTCATTTTCCCCAGAGCATGAATGTTAATGTTTTTGGTGACCCTGACCTTTCATTTAGCATTGCTCGCAAGTGAAAATGTTCACTTCCAAATAAAAACTTTAATGGGTAGCACATTCTTGAAAATGAACTAGGGATGCACTGAACTGCATTTTCTCTCCAACACTAATTCCCAAGATGATACCAAGCACTGATTGATCCAATGCTCTTTTCCCCCCCAAATCTAAAATATGTAAACCTCACTGCGTGGAAATGATTGAGATCAATTTTCTATGTGTAATGTAACTGGCATCACTTCTGTGCTACACACCAACATTCCTTTAGCACATTTTAATTACCTTTTTCTATGAAATTGTGTAAATTGTAATTACCTTGCTACACTGTATTTCCAACATTATTTTGACTCTAATATAGTGTTTGATAGACTTCTCTTTTTATTTTTATTGATTTGTTATTGTATTGTAGATGACTGTTAGCAATATGCAGTGTAAGGCAGAATCTACTGTATCAGTACACCATCATTATCATGGACGGCTGCAATAGTAATCACTAGCCATCAGCTTACCCAGTAATAAATTGAAGGCTATTAAGTAAACCAGCGCAGTTAGCATTCGCATGTAGTCTTCTTGATTTTGGATAAATGTGCCTGTGTGCACCTGTATACGTGAGCTTGACCACAGGATTTCTGTGATTTTTGTTTGAAAGAGTGATGTCAGTGAAGAGGTAAGCCTGAAAAGCCAGGGGGATTTAGATGCTTCAAGCAGGACAGAGTCAAGGCTGTACACAGATGTGTTGATCTCTCTCCCCAGCTCCCCCAGCCCTGTCTCTCATCTGTCTTCTGGCTTTCCTTGAGGTCTCTCATGCTCCCCGATCCCTCTTAGTTTAGACTCATATATAGTGAAAGGCTACTGAATGGCACATTATTCCGTTTTGCAGACATTGTCGGCAGCCATCAATTCTGTATGAGCTCCCTTTCACACCTCAGTGCCTCCCACACAGCAACTGGGCCTTTTACAGCACCTGCTGTTGTGTGCGTTGGAAATGAGGATATGTAGAGTTCATTGCAGTCTGTATTTGTATGCATTTTTGTGCGTGTATGTTTGATCGTGTGTGTACAGAGGTTCAAATCCTCCTTTTTGTCAAGTTAGAGAAGCTTTTTCGCAGCTAAGCTCAAATTCAGACAGGGATTTTCAAAGCTGGATCTCTAACCCCAAACCATTCAGACAGCGTCACGCAGCACAACATTAACTATTACCTGCACACACAGGTACACATACATCTTTACACACACATAAACACACTCAAATGTGATTACACTCGGCAACTTTGATAAGGGTTTTCCTCTGTCTCTCTAAATCTAAGGTGGCTGTGCTCTGTGTTTGTTTCCACGGCCTTAATATCTGAGAAAATAAGCATTACAGGAAAGTAGCGCTGCAGAGAACACAACACAGCAATTAACTTATAACTTGTGATAAAAATATGATAAGGCAAATTTAGTGCATGGCATTCTTGGGAGTATTGGAGCTCTGGCTTTTATAGTCTCAAAAACCACACAGCACTTATCTTTCCTCCTCTATCTAAAAAGAGTTGTTACCTGGATTGTTCAGTGCCAGACTTCCTGAAAATATTCAACTTTTATTTCACTCAGAGGTTAAATAGGGACAGAAACACTGTTGATAAAAATGAGGCACAGGAAAACCACAATTCCCCATGCACACATGCATACTTTTTCTCTTTCAACCACACATTGTGGCATGAACACACGCAAATGTACAGAAGTATACTGCTACAGTTATAGACTTGTCACTAATATTTCTGTTTTTATCCAGATTAGATACATGTTTTGTAAAGATCATCTACCGTACCACTAAGGCCTCAGTCGGTAGTCATATTTCAATGATTTATTTAGCCTACTTAGTAAAATAATTTGACTGACATTGGGAATTTCTATTTTTAAAAACTGACCTGTCCCAAGACCTGGTAGTTATATAAAATGTTAGTTTAATCAAAGGTCAAAGATGATCAATTACAGTTTAAAACAGCTATCACTTGAAAATGATGACAGAAAGCACTGAGAATTGCGCCTCCAGTTTGTAAACACCATGAGCTTTGTTTTGTCAGCAGTTAAAGGTAACCTCTCGAGTTTTTGACCTCTAGTAGCGCCATGGAGCTATTTTTCTATTTGTGGGTCCTCGTTTTGTTTGTCTCGTGCACGAGCATAAAGGCACATGCATGTGCACGCTGGTGACGCAATCCACATTCCGACCAATGGTGTTAAACTATTCCACTGATCTATAGGTGCAGTTTCACCAATGCTCCAACAAAGGCAGAAAGGAAGAAGACTGCTTGCTAGCAAACATGGATGTGAACAATACAGGTTTCAAACTATAAAAATCCACTTTGCAAATGTTTTATGAGGAAAGAAATGCATTCATCACATTTGTTAGACCACACACAATGTGTTATGGTGATTAACACTGAATGTGTAAACCTTTTTGTTCGTTTCCAAGAAAACTCCACAGGGAACCTTTAACTGACACACGTCTTACATCTATTGAGTCAAGTTCTATGTTAGCAGATTTGTACGTACTGTACAACTACAAGCACTCACATGTGCACACACTCAACTGTAGGATGCTATCTATTTCTTGGATGGGATTCATTTCTGCATTCCTCAGCCTCTCTAACCAGAAGTGATGGGAGTTGCTAGTTTTGTCCAGCCCATGTGTAGGGAACAGGAGGCATTGATTGAATTGCTGCTTGACAAAGCAGAAACTGCTTATTGAGCTAATGCACCTACGTGTTGGGATCGATCTCGCAATGTCACTTCCAAATGCATAGCAGGAAGACAGAGAGAAAGGGAAGAGGCACAGCAAAGGGAATGAAAAGAGGGAGGAAGTCAGAAAGAAAGATGGAAAAGGGTGACGTGAGATGTACTGAGATGAATACAAAGGTGGGTACATAAATACCTATAGAGAGGTAAAGGCAAACATTCAATCTGTAGTTAACTGGGTTGGATTTCTTAATCAAGTTAAACTCCAGCTACTTGCATCAAAATGTGAGTCAGTGTATGGTCATCTTGTCTTTCGGTGTCCTGCTTTCTTTTGCTGTTAAATTAATTTAGAGCCAGGTGCTGCAGAATGTAGCTCCTTCCTATTGATGACAGTGCTGTTTCTCCCAACATCCCTCTAACTGTTTATTCCTTACCATCTGTCTATCTGGATCTTAGCCTCCATCTCCCTCTCTCTCTCTTACTTCAAAATATGAGTCAGTCTTAAATAGAGCTGCAACGATTAATCGATTAGTCGATCAAAAGAAAATTAATTACCAACTATTTGTATAATTGATTAATCGTTTAAGTAATTTTTCAAGCAAAAATGTCAAACATTTGCTACTTCCAGCTTCTTAAATGTAAGGATTTGCTGCTTTTCTTTGTCATTTATGACAGTAAACGAAGTCTTTGGGTTTTGGACTGTTGGTTAGACAAAAGAAGCAATCTGAAGACGTCACTTTAGGCTCTGAGAAATTGTGATGGCATTTTTCAAAAATGTTTTGACATTTTATAGACTAAACGATTAATCGATTTATGTTGAAAAAGATCAGCAGATTAATCGATAATGAAAATAATTGTTAGTTAATCACTATCCTACACAATTCTATCCATTTCCCCTGTGACTGTTTTGTCTATTTAAACAAAGATGGAACATCTTTCATGTTAGACAAAAGAAGTCAGAAAAAAGAGCACGTTTTTTGCCTGGTACATGCATTTTATACTGCACTGTATGTTTCAAGAATATTTATGTGTAAATACTCTTCCTGTTGTGTTACACTGTCAATCATGCATCTTCTGCAGCTGTTTGATACATGGCAGACAGAGTGATGTTGGATCAACTGTATTGAGACAGGTTTGTCTCCCCAACTGTCATCTCCATATGTTTTTCTCTTTGTCTTAATTCTTCTCTTTCTTGACCTTTCCCTAACCTCAGCATACTGTATTACTTCTGACTTACATTTGGGATTTGATTCCTCCTTCAACTAGAGTCTGCATAACGTAAGAGACACGATAAACCAATCTGTTCTAGAACACATAGCGGAAATCCTTCTCCCATCTCACCGTCTACCATTTGCAGCAACTATATCCATCTATCTGTTAAAAATGGAAACAATTCCTTAGAAGAAGCCTCTTACTACAAAGTGCTAAGAAATTCATGATCTCTTTATTTTACAGCATAAGCTTTTTTAAGAACCATTTTGTGACAAATGGGTTTTACAGTATGCAAGGGTATATAACTATTCCCTTTTCCTGAGAAAGAGAGCATGACAAATTGAGGAACAGACTTGAAGACACCCAGGAAGAGAGAGCATCAGTCTTATTAGGGTCAAAGGTCATCCCACAGGAGACACGCTTCATAGCATCTCCTTCTCCACTGTCCTTTGTCCTAGTCACCAGGAATGAGGGGTTATGAAGAGAAAAAGGAAGGAATAAAGGAATGTAAGCAGATGATGTAAGAGCCGGATGGTGTGATGGATGGCAGGGCTCCTTGCTCTCAGCATGTATGTGCATGTGTGCACATGGTCTGTGTGCACTTGAGCAAACTCGTATGCTTCTACTGTTAGCCAGTGTGTGCAGTAGAGGGGGATGCATTAATGGACGAGGAGCATCCTTTGCCGTTTCAGCAGTGGAAGTGCTTAAAGCATCCGGGCCCCAGGGACGGGCCATGTCACAGCCTCCCATCCAAGTGACTTATGGACCTGCCATGACAAACACCCAAGGGTTGCTGTTGTGGGTATGGGTGTGGGGGGCTGGGATATAATAGTCCACGTGATCACAGAAGCCAGACCCCCTGGAAGGAACGCACCTCGGCCCTAAAACAGAAACCACTACGTGCTGCTAAGTTTTCCCATGAAGGCTGTTAAGCTTGTAGGATAATTTGTGAAATAATTCGGATGTATGAAAGAGTATGCAGGGGAGGAAATTAATGGAGAGTAATGTGAAGTCGCCTCACAAATATTTAAAATTGTTTTCTCATTATTTCTCTCAAGCTTCTTGGTGTGTGTGTGTTTGTTTTTTTGTCTTTCTTCCTCTCCATCTCCCCTTTTCATACTCTCTCCCTGTTTAGGATTTAGCCTGCAGGAATAAATGGAATAGATTGTGATAAATGAGTTTAAAGCAGGTGGTTGCTTTTTTATACACTGCTGACTTGGTTTCCTGTTTTTGGCTATATAGATACTCAGGAAGGTTCTCCTGCTTTATTACATGAAAAGAGAGACATTACCTTTGCATGCATTTTGTCTGCTACAAAATTCTCCCACTATCAAATCAGTTTTGAAGGGGAAATAATTATGTCGGAACAAAGCGGGGAAAAAAACAACTTCTTTTTCAGGTGTATTGTGCACTATGAGTTTCACTGCCTTGATGCACTCTATCAAATACTGTCAATGTTTTTTACTCTTGATGTTTATTTGTAACAGATAAATTCACATTGTGAGAATGATGAGAATATGGATTCTCAGACAGGTTAAAAGTATTTGCCACTTCAGTGCTCCAGGCATAGTCCTGTTCTGGGGATTACACCAGTAATGGCACTTTTAGACTTAATTTACTGCCCAAACTAATAACCTGAAATGGAGAGTGTGATGAGAAAATTACTTGCATGCACGCACATACACTCACATATAGAGTACATGCAAGCTCATACTTGCACATCTACACTCTGACAGTGCTGTGCTCTTCTAACGCAATGGAATCAGTCATCCTGTTCATCTCTCCCTCTCTCTTTCTCTCTCACACACATGCACACACACACACTTTTTCCCTGTCATTCTCACAGCCTTGTATACACCTCCTCTTTCTGACACATCTGTCATCTTCATTTTTTTTTTCACCCCAAAAATAAGCCATTCTCACAGTGGACATTTTGACTTGTCATAGTAGGAAAAGCACAGGTGTAACTAATAACATTAATGATGGCTCCTTTCCATTTGGTCGTGCCAGTAATCCATGCCAGTAAGCCAGCACGTACAATATCAGGGCCCAGGCACTGGCACACCGAAATGGAATGCAGCCAGTGTTAATGTTGTTAGTTACACCTGTGTTTGACAAGTCAAAATGTCTGCTGTGAGAAAGTTATCTATTCCTGTACCTCACTCCATCCTTCTATCCTTCCATTTTATCCCAGCTTATCCTCCTCCTCCTCAATCTCTGAAATGTGACTCAGACTCAAACTTTTGTGACACAAGATGTTGATGCAGCCTTACATGGTCACATCCACAGGGGTGAAGCAGTTACCTGCATGCCACCAGGGCCCCCTGTGGCCATGCTGCAGCACTGAAGCCTCAGTACCAGCGGCTAATGTGCTAATCATCAGACAGAGTCCTTGTGTATATGCTAATCTGGTAGTGATGGAGGGGAAGCTGCAATAAGATGGCCTTGGCTGGTCAAAATAAAGGCTATGGCACAGTGGAGCCTAAAAGTGACAAGTCAGTCTGTCATCAGAGTATAGGATTAAGCCAGAGGGAGAGTACTCAAGAAGTACTAACCAGGTACTTTAAAAGGTAAATCAGCACCGAGTCATTTAGGGAAGAATCCTTGATATCTGAGCAGGTGTTCTACCTTCAGCAGATGATGGAAAACACCTGCTGTGAAATCACTGATTGGGATGTAGCTAGAAGTGCAGCATACAGCTGCAGTCTTCTGCCCTAAGTGAGTCATTGCTGATTTTACCCTTTAAGATCCTCTTTAAGAAGGAGGGAAATGTTGTGGGTGACAACAAGGATTTGGCTGATATGTTTTGCTGTTGGCCAACAATGCTGATATTGAATTTCTAGATTGAAGCTACAAATTTTGCTTGTATATTTTTAGGTTGGAGATCCACGGAAAACAAGCTAGCATTGGACTGGGTTAGCCAATGAGGACATTTCTGACTTTTTAATCAATTCATTTGATTAATTTAAAGGAAGACGTGAATAAATGCAGAATGCAGATTTTTTTTTATGGTGAAAGTCCATTACCCCAAAAATCCCTCTACACGCATACAAACACAAAATTTAATACAGTCTCATTTTTAAATAACAGAGTATACATACTGGATCATAGAAACCATTTCCTACATTTGATATTTGTATCAATTTGTATTCTGTCAGTCAAGAATGCCTTTTCCAAATATGGGGACTGACTTTGTGTATTGGTGAGACAGCAGTACATTGCCTTTGTTTTGGACATCTCTATCATCTGCAGAGCCCTCACCACTCCATCTATGGACATATACTTCCAAATATGAACACAAATAGTCAGAAATGGTGTCACTAAAGGCTTACGCTGTCTCAGCTTCACAGCTAAGGTAACCTTTGTGAGGGATACACACACACCACACACACATTCAAAATCAAGAATGTAGAGGTCATGTTTGTTGTCTGATGGGTGGACTGGACACAAACTGTGTGTGAGTCTATTTATTTACTAACCAGTTAATTCCACAGCTCAAGCTCTGTGGAATGCACTGTTGGGTGAAATGATTGATCCGTCCTTGTTAGACCTTGCTGGAGGGAAGTTTTAGCTTACCGGACTAGAAAAGGGAAAAAGATGAAAACAAACAAACGAGAAAAAAAAGGTTTTTAAAAACTTTAAATTAGCTCTACTTGAAAGCATTTTGTGTGTGACACATAAGATAAAAAAATACTTTTATATTTTCACAAGAAAAAGACAATTCCAAGCATCTTAACACGTCATTTAGTCTTGCACTAAGTCTTACTTAACCTTTTTTATCTTAAAACAAATGAAAAACATTTTCCAAAGTGAATATGGGGCTGGATTTCATGTTAGGATAAACCTTTGGCAGTACAGCCATAATAAGCCTTTGAAATGTTATAATCTTTTGTAATACATTATGAAGCTGGAGACATCCGATAGGGAATTAAGTGTGCATTGAGTGTGATGTTGAGGTGCCAGTAAGCTGTGTTGCTGTATAGGAGCCATGCTGTCCTCAGCGGAGTTCAGCCCAGTCCCTGTGGAGAGGCTGAGTTTCATCCAAAGTCCAGCACATGCTCTGGCCAGCTCCCACACTGTGTGGGAGTGTGTGACTGGGACTGGGACTGTAAGCTGGATGACAGAGTGCACGTGTGTGTGTAATGCATGTTTGGTCATGGCAGTTTTATTCATACTCTTGAGGATTTATTGTTTGAGATGCACCACACACCTATAATATTGTAGCCAATGTACCATAAGCTTAGCTGTTCTGGTGTATGTCATCAAGGGGAACAGAAGCTACAATCACGTGTCTTTTACTGCACGACTGAAGCAAGGGGTTCAGGAGCAAGAGATTGGCTGAACTTCCTTTGAACTTGATTTGCATAATAACACACAATTAGACAAGGTTCTGTCAATACTGCACTCACTTATTTGCATGTGAGGACATGACTGGACAAGCCCTGATGGTCAACATGGTATTCATGACTGACTGAATCAGTGATTACAATGGTAATCTGGAGCACTTTAAGGAGAAAAAAAATGAAAATGTAAATCTATTTCAGTGGATATACAGTGTTTAAAAAAATATTGTGTTATGTTACATATCATGGTACTTTTATTGACTGTCTGGGTTTCCATTCCACACTGTGTCAGCACTTCTGCTACTACCCTGAACTGTCTGTGCATAGCCAGGAAAAGATTTGATTAGTGTATTCTTGATGTAAGTCCTTGCTTGGATCAGATATGTTGTCATGAGCAGATGGCTGTACGTGTGTGTGTGTGCGTGTGTGTGTGCGTGTGTGTGTCATTATCTGTCACCAGACTCTTTTTGTACTTTTCCCTCATTTTCTGGCTCTTGTCAGTACTAACATGACGCAGTGCCACAGACTTCACCACAAACTGCCTCATTAACTGTCCATTCTCTCCCCCTCGCTCTCCAGCTCTGCCCAGCTACACTTGTGGTAATCCTGGACAGCTACTCAATGGCCACCAGCAGGGGTCCACGTTCAACATTGGGGACAAAATCCGCTACAGCTGCAGCCCGGGCTATGTGCTGGAGGGTCACACCACCCTGTCCTGCCTTGCTACTTCAGCGGGGACTGCTGCCTGGGATTTCCCCCTTCCCTACTGCAGAGGTATGTAGGAGGGACAATGGAAAACAGTCTATCATAACAGGTCTTTAGGTTAAATCTTGAAGCCTTTTTCTCCACATAGTAAATGTTTGAATCTAATTTAAGTTTCTTTGTTTGAAAATGTTTGACCACAAGGGCTGACAGCCAGCTCAGAGATATGCCACAGATAATCAAATTCAGTTTGATAAATATTTGTTAAAATGACTAACGTTATTTAAAAATAGATCAATCACGAAAATAAAACATTTGGTGAAATCATACGGGGGTTATTTTAGCATCAACTGTAAAGCTGGATTCAAAAATGACAAGTCTAGATAATACCAACTAACAATGGAATGGCTGGCCCAAGTATCCTAAAGAACATGCACATAAGAAGTCCTTCCATTATTTAAAAATGTGACTCACAACAGAAATATGAAGGTCAACATGTTTTTTTTATCCATTAGCTCTGAAAACCTTAAAAATCATAGTGTTGTAGAAGACAACATTGACCTTGTTTTTGAAATGAAGAGCAATCAACCTTGCTTATATAATCTTTTATTCACCAATTGATAAAACCCAGCCCACACACACACACACACACACACACATACATATTTACACATGCCTCCACATGACCTGACAAGGTTTTCTGTGGTTATTCTGACATCTTATTTACCATGACAGGACCTCATGTGTTAGCTCCCAGTCAGGTGCTTGTGCCAGTTGTCCTTCCCTCACAGTTAGCAAGCACCCCTGCGGCAGCGACACCTGCCAGTGTGTGTTGTCTGACCCAACATGACACAGTTCTTGAAAATAGTTCACTGTAGGCAAATGTGATGCTATTGTACATCATTTTGCAGGATTTTGTTTTGTATAAAAGTGAATTCTTACATAAGTAGAATGCATGCACGTCATAAACATTAGAGTTTGCATGTATGTCCATTTGTTGGGCCCATGTGTCCATGTGGCCAATGGTTTGTGTCAGTGTGCCTGCTGAGCAGAGCGCTGAGACACTGCCATCTGCAACCAGGCTGGGAGTCAGGAAGCCCACATAGGAGCACACATGGCCGGGCACCACGCGCCAGCACAGTCCCCACCCACCCAATCACATGCAGACACACGCACATGCCTGTACTCCACATCTAAATGAGAAATTATTACGTGTGCATTTCATAATCTGTTCTTACATTTGAATGTAAGAAACTGTCAACAACTGTCATCTCCCTTCCCTATGTCCTTTCTCCATAATTCACTAACAGTGTGCTGTTCAGACCCAAACTCATGTCCACCCAGACTCCTTTCCGAAAAAGAAAAAAAAGCTCAATCACTAAAGGATGTCATTATGCCACCTTTTCAGCAGAAATTACACACCAACAAGTTTTAGAAACTGGCAATTTCCCCTGTGATTAATTGAGGTGCCACATAAAAGTCAACGTGTACACCTGAGTGCTCCTTCATAATGCATGAGTGTATTGTTAATGTCACTCCAATTATAAAACCTGCCCATATGTGTAAGAGCAGAACTCTGGCTGTACTTTGGGAGCGGGGAAGAACATTTTGGCACAGTCACCATTCTGGACTCAGGAGAGGGCAAACGTGCCAGCGCTGTCGGGCCATAGATGATAGCCAGCCGTTGATGGCACAGATAATGTTTTACATTTCCTGTCTTATGCTCATCAATTTGTTCTCTTAGCTATAATCTCAAAGACTACATCACTTGTCATGAGTATACTTATAAGTGATTTAACATCACTCTTTTATTCAGTTTCTGACACTCTCTCCTAACCCCAATCTGCTCACAGTCTACTCCATCACTCTTTTCTCTGCTCTTTCAGAATTATACCTCCCCTTTTTGCTGCAACATATCTTTCCAGAAAAAAGTCATTCTACTGACAAGTTCTAAATGTCACTACTTATACCTACAGCATCACACAAACACATCTATTTATCTTTGGTGTGTGTGCATGCTTTATTCTACCTATTACAAAAGCACACTTTAGTGGTATTGTGTCATATTTAGTAGTACCATTTAAAATCCCAAATATAGTTTTCTAACTTTTGTGGTGTACATAAACATGCATTTTTGATGCACATTAACCATAAATGTTTTTATAGCTTGAATGCCTTGCCCATGCTTCCCTATATCTTGGTTATCATGACACTCAGAGGAACCAGCAGCTCCTTACACTATATGGAAAACCATGACATCCTAAGTGACAGCCTGAAAATATGTGCTGTTCAACCGTGGGAAGCATCCTGACATCTACAATTGACTGAGGAAAAAATGTAATAAGTTTCTGCACACCTCACATATTGAGGTGTTCAGTTTTTCGGTTTCATTCGGTCCATGGTATAGCCATTTTTAGTTTTCCATTGTCGTAGAGCACTTGCATCTGCCAGTGGCAGCCACAAAATGGAGAGAGCGATGGAGAGAGTCAAGGTGAAGGGGAGAGTTTGGAGTCAGAGACTTCCCTTCAAGTGTGAAGAAACTGCCTTGTGTGGAATATCAATGCACTTCCTCATCCTTTCTTCTGTCTGCCGTCTACTTCCTGTCACTCCCACTGCAACAATCACCTGTCACCCCTCTCGCCATTGCACCCTTTCCTCATTGTCCACCCTCCCTCTCTACTTTTCTCTCGCCCATCCCTGCTTGTCACCTGTCATCCTCTTCATCCCCTTCTTCTTGCCCTTCTGTCGTGGTTTCCCTCCTATTCAAGTTCACACCTCACAAGTTTCCGCTCGTCCGTACACTCCCTTGCCCTCCCTCAGGGGGGTTGCCGTGGTGACAGGTAGGATGGATGATAGACAGGGCCCGGTGCCTCTGAGATCCTCCTCCCCTCTTTGAAACACCACACACAGCTAGCTGGCCGCCCACTAATGAATCCCACACCACCCAGACACAGAGGCACACATAATTTCCCAAACAATAATCTTGTGGAAGTGTCATTCAAAACCTCTTTTGATGTGTCCCCTCCATTCACCAGTGCATACTGTACATGTACACACAATATTTTATAAGATTGTATTTCCACAAATTCCACACAGGAATGGCAGTGCAGATATCACCTGATACTGTATTTTTCAAAGCTGTAATGAACATATCTGAAGCTGGGCAGGGGAATTATCTTGGCAACACATTAAATGCATGCTTTATTATTTAATGGTCTCCTTAAAGCAGTCTGGAGGAGGGAAGAGATGCTTTAATTAACACAAATCTGAATTAATCAGAATTTAATCACCCCCCTACATTGCATTTGGTTGCATCACACTCTACCCTGCTCCCTGCTGACTATAAAAGCACTGTAAGGTATTTTGAAATCCTATGACTGGTGTCTCTCTGGCCTATGGCAAAAATTGCAGACAAAGGAACAATATGCTGTAACTCATTGCACATTTTCATGCTCCTCAATCTGAATGAAAATCTGCACTTTTGCTCGTGGACGAAATAAATAAATAATAAATATATATTTTTATATATGCTAAAAAGCACACAAGGTTTCTGACAAAACTTCCCCCTCAAAGTTACCACTAAGTTAAGCCTACGCGACATAGTTTGGAGGACTTTTCTTGCTGAATGATTACGTCTGCCTCATCAGTATTATCAGTCAATTGCATCTCTGTCATTCTGATGTTCTCAAGGCGGTTTAGGAGCTTGATAACAATTGAGCTTAATCTGTATCTGTCCAATTAGATTATCCTTTTTGCCATTTTATACATTTAAGTAATGCCTGCATTGGTCCATATTAGCCACAGAAATGGATCAGACAGCAGCCAAGGACAAGTATAAAAATGGCATTTTAGAAGATGGCGAATCCAAGAGACAGTCTTAAAAATGTTAACTGTCAGTGAGTCCTAAAACTGATGGCTTCCAAGAGCTTGACAGGACAGTATCTGAGTGCTTCTTATCTTTAAAAGGAGTGTTGATATCATCAGTGCTGCCTTATCTTTGGGCCATTATGGTACTGATCCTGAATAAGCTTACCATAATCAGTTAGAATTTTAACTGAATTTTAATATGACTGCTCATGGGTCAAACCTGACCTTTTAGCTGCAGTTTGTGTTTATTAACCTTTTAGTCTCTCCTACTGTTCCCATTTGTCTGTACATCTTCAATTATCTCTGCACCTCAGTCTGTGTCTCTTTTACTAAGCCTTTTCACAACTTTCTCTCTCCTGTGCTTCCTGCAGCGGATGATGGGTGTGGCGGGACACTGCGGGGCCAGAGTGGGGTGATCACCACTCCCAATTACCCAGCTGAGTACAACAACAATGCTGACTGCACCTGGACTGTGCTGGCCGAGCCAGGAGACACTATTGCCCTGGTTTTCTCTGACTTTCAGCTGGAGGACGACTATGACTTGCTGGAGGTCAGCGGCACTGAGGGCTCTTCACAGTGGTGAGTGGTCAGCCTGCAGCATTTTGTCTGGAGAGTGAGCTGAGCTAGGGAAGGGAAGGGAAGGGGAGTCCGCTGATGCGCCACCTGCCCACAGGCACTTTGCAGATGAAGGAACGAGCTGGTTGAAGTATGGTTGGAAGTGGATGGGTGTTGGGTAGGTCCAATGGGACTTAAGGTGACTGTGTCTAGAATTGGCTATCTGAGATGTCTCTGGGGAATAGCAGAGGAACAGGAATCGATTCAAACATTAGGGTTATCAAATATTGAGTGCTACTGGTACTATCTTTAAAATGAAAATAATAAGTAGAGGGATTTAATAGATTATTTGAAAATGATTTATTAGAAATGCAGTTCATAGCTTTTCCCCCAATCAGTGTGTATCATGTGGTCTGTGGTTTAAAGTGTAATTTGAACACTCAACCTTGGTCACACACACTCACTCATTCTCTCAATTACTCAGTCTCACACAAACACACATGCTCAGCTCTAATGATGAAGAGGTAGGATATCCTGGTGTCAGTGTGGGTCTCTCACCATCTGTGGCAGCTCCTCCTCTCTCTGACAACTCTCTCAGCTCAGGAAGTAATTAGTGAGCTCGATTACCACCGCCAGCCGTATAGTGTTATTTCACCCACAAGCACGCGCACGCACACACACACACACACAGAGTTGAGCCCATATGGGCACAAATGGACATGTGCACATAAGTATTCACACTTTCAGCTAGACTTCCATATATTTGTGCTGGCACTCTAAGAACTTGTACAAACAGATGTACTCTTTCACACTCTCTCTGCCACTTTCTCACTCACTTACCACACAAGGCTAATATTAGCATGAGCATTTTCATGCGTTGAATACAGGTGGATGGATGCACCTGTTGTACACCAGAAAAATCTACTGTCTTAAATAAAATGTAAAAATGCAGGTTTAGTTTCAGGATCATGTAGGAGGCAAGCAGTTCTTATAAACAAGGGAAGACAGAGGAGACTTTGAAGTTACAGCCACAGGCAGTTGGCAGGAAGGGACAAGGGTTTAGGGTTATGGAGGGATAGAGGACTCTTGATAGAGAAAACGGGTTCAGAAAGAATATATGAAAAGTCATCTTAGAGTAAGATGGCCCCTGGAAACTTGTGTCAGTTCCACTCATTCACTCAGTACTTAAGCAAAAACACTTGTCGAGAAGAACTTGATTGACTCTGAGTGGTCTTAAAACTGAGAATTGTGCCTTGTAGCCTGATATTAAAGTCTCTTTGAATCCCTGCTTGGCCAACTGAGAGTTGATAACTTCCCAGACTCCCACAGACGGCAGCCTGACTGTGCTTCTTTTGCACATTTTACGATGTCATCAGCTTCTTGTCCCAGACTTTGATTTGCTCTCTGTTGTCGTGTGGGGTGCCCAAATCTCTACTGAGGCTGTCATCTTTGTGCTGATTGTTGCCAGGGGCGACTATGGTGGCGCACCTGCAGCATGGCTGCACTGTCTTAAAGAGCAAGGGAAAACAGTGGGAAGAAAGTGACGAGAAAAGAGGGAGAAGGGCTATTGGCAAGCAATGTGGAGTGCAAGTCACAGTTGATCATGCACATTGCAAGAAAAAGGCAGCACAGAGGACAGAGGACACGGTGCAGACATGCTGGCTTGCCTCTATTGTTTCATTTTTTTCTTGTCATGCTGGCTTGGGTTTTACCCACATAGTTTTGACTTCAAAAGTGTTGGCTGTTTTCTCCAAAGCATAAAAACTGTCTTGCTTATTTTCAACACAATGGCTTTGTCTCTGAGGTGTCTAAGTAGTTGGGTATCTATAAGTTTAGAGTTAGCAAGGAGGAGTGAGGACAGACAAAGGGGGTGACAGGGTCAAACAGTAAGACTTGGCAGACACCAGAGGAGAGACGTGGAGAGGAGGGCAGGACCTTTTGGAGGAGAGGAGGGACGTGGAAGTGAGGAGCTAGATAGATGGGTAGAGGGATTACGACTTCCCAGCTGGTGGCCAATTAGAGAGGTCAGGTGGAGTGATATGATGGTGCTGACCCAAAGCACACATCCTCTCAGTGAATGGCTCAGTGAGCCCTCTACTCAGTAGGGCTTGATGATTGTGCTCTCCCTTTCTCTCTCACCATATAATTGGGCTGGTATGTGATTTAATCACACTGGTTTGTTTAAAGTGCTGTTTCTCTATTCCAGGTCTGCTATTAACTGTGAATTAGGGTTTACAACCCACTTCAGGATCAAAGCTTTGTCTCATTAAAATGATTGTACTAGGAAATATGCATTACTTTCTATCACGATTCTCATCTCAAATCCTTTATTCATTACTTTAAAGGGTCATATCTCTTATCTGAAGTTAGAAGACAGGACCTAATATGTCCTTGTGGCCTGACCAAATGGCAACAATGGAAGTTTTAGTGTACTTTTTATGATTTCACAGCTATGGAGTGTGTATAGTGTTGGCATCCCACCATCCCCACTGGCTACTTAACTCAAACTGTGGGGAGTTCTAGGAGCAGTATTGATTGATACCTGACGGACAGGTTGAGTGGTCCAATAGGAGAAGAGAGGCCGGGGATCAGGGTCAAAACCATGCTTCCCTGATCGATCCACAACAGCTCAAATGAAAGCAGGTCAAGTTTGCATGCTCCCTGTTCTCTTGGTGTGTATATGTGTGTCTGTGTGTTTTGAGAGGAAGAGAATGAACCAGTATAAACACCATCAATCACCATCAAGAACATCACTCCTTTGCATATGTGAATCTAATCTTGCTCACTTACATTGTTGTATACCGTACCATCCAGTGCTTTGATTGGCGGCCCTGCAGAGTTAGCATTCTGAAGAGGCAGCCAGAGAAGACAGCCTTTAGACTTCAGGACCTGAGATGTGCATGTGCATTGAATGTGGCAGTGGGAAGGGCTGGTAAAAACGGCAACTGCATTCCGCCTCCACTCGGCATTACCCTGACAGGACTTCTTCGGTGTTGCTTGCCCAGGGGAACACATTACTCTGCCATTACACTGTTTGCATCCACATTGATTTTCTTCCCCATCACCATCCACTTTGAGGCAATGTAAATAATGCCTGACGCTCGCCAATTGCCAGATGCTCATTCGCCCGCTTGCTACTAAGTGGAACTCACAGCTATTTGACTTGTAATTTTCTTTGGCGCTCAATTGTTTTTCAAAGCACCATAATACATTTTCATCTACCACTAGTGCTCCCTTGAGGTGTTGAAAGTAACTCCCGCAGCACCTTGGATACTGTAAATAGTATAATAGTATAAAGTGCTTGAATCTGGAGTTGAAAGCACCCTTAATATTGGCATTACGCCCTTGGTTCTAGAAAAAAATGTCATTCTGTTGAAAAAAATTGCCGCATCACAGTTCAGTGATCGCACCATTTTACAGAAAGTGTTCCCAAACAAAACTTATATCTTCATTTTCCGTTCTGGTAACTTTTGCAAACTCTATTTCCCATGAGGGTTATCTTTTCTTCTTTTTTTTTTTTTCATGCGTCCAATGCTGACAACACAAAGCTCCATGGATAAATGCAACTTATTTCTTCCTGTTAGGAGATCTGAGAGCCCTGAGAGTTTTGATCCCTCTAGGTAGCCTCCCATCCTTTCTCCTCTCTCTTTTAACCCTATACCCTATGGACTTTAGACACTGACATTTAGTGAGCATATGGATTATCCCTGCAGTGCTGATATGTGTCAGCTTGTCCCAACCCGTGGAAGGAGCACGTCTGTGTGTGTGCAAGTGAGACAGAAAGAGATAAAGAGCTGTAGGAGGAGAGTACAGAACACTGGATATATATTGATTGGCTGTTAGGTTGACTCACCTGAGAGTGAGCGAATGGTCTTCGGAACAGCTTTTTAAGTCCAGGGGCTGTTTTCTCTAGTTTCCGATGAGAGTTACAGCTATATGAGTATGTTTCATTTTTGTGGAGATAAATGCCTGAACTTTTGTTTTTGTGTTTTCAAAGAGATTGGTAAAGTTTTTTCATGTTAGGGCTCATGAGATTTAAGTTTGGGTTTCCTGCAGCTCAGATTTAGTTATAATTTTACCTTAGATGATCCATTGCCATATTTGTGTGCATTGCATGCCAACAGCAGTTGGCACACACTCGTTCCATACTCTCTCCCAGTGGGACTCCACAGCAGCGTCCATCATGTCAAGCTATTGGCTGCCAGATGTACTCTCCTTTTAAGTATTTTCTGTAATAAAACAGTCACAGTGAGAGTGTGTATGGGAGTGAGTGATTGTGCAACATATCCTCTGACCATTGTTTTGCCTGGCAGCACAATAATAGGTGGTTGCCCACCTGTGATCCCCATAGTCCCCTGCTTGAAAACATAATTTATTGTACGTTTGGGCACTAAGGCAGTTATTTTCAGCAAGTGAATACAGAATATTGGCAGCGTATGAAGGCGCACTTTGCATAGATGTGTTTTTTAATGGATACTGTGTGATGGTGGAGTGGGCGTATATTCTTTTTTTATCCATTTCTTATGCTGTGGCCTGTTTCTCACAACACAGACTGCTGGAGTAAAGGAAGCATTTTGCTTTGGAGCTTTACTGGTAATTCACTGCAACATCACTAGTCTGGTCACGTCTAGAAGGGTCTGACTCTGGAGTTTCTTTATCTTTCTCCGTCAGTCTCTCTCTCTCTTCCTGCTATCTGGGTGTCATAAAGCCTCTGAGTGGATAGTTTGGTCTGATTGTCTAATGAAAGTCTGTAGTCTTTCATTATACATTCTATAGTCATCTACTGTAAGTGGTGCTCTCATCATAAAACCCACATCTAAATCATCCAAAACAAAAGTAAACTAAGGATGATGAATAGCATGCTTTGCGTTCAGTAAAGTTTTCCAGGTTCCAGAGTTTGAGACACAGCCCAAGGTATTCGTGCAGTGCATGTCAGAAGATTTGCTTTTGATTTGTGCATTCACAAACACTGGCTACTGTTGACTCATGTATTCCCCTAACTTTGCATGTCTGTTGCAATCGGGATGATGTGCGTGTCTAAAAGCCCACAACTATACTTCTCTAAACTTTACAATGGAGAAAGCTCACACGGAGATAAACATTTGTTGAGATGGAAATGTCTCATGGCTGATGTGAGGCATGGTAATGAAGCCCTGACGCACGTCAAGGATCATCACATCAAAGACAACAACAACAACAACAAAAAAAAGAGCCCCCAGATCGTGCTGTGAGGGTGTTATATATACCAGCTGCATCTATCACATCCTTTTGCTGGATCTTGATTCCTGTCTGTTTCTCTCTGTCTACCACCACAGACTCTCTAGACTTTACCTTTCACTATTCTCCAACCTGCAGACTTCTTAAAAGGTGAATTGAGCTCCATTTGACTCCATAATTCTGTTTTTGAATCTATGGGTGTTGGACATAGTGTAAATGTGATGCCTGCTTTTTCAAAATCATGCAGGTTTTCAAGAGATGTTTTGATGCACTAGTGTTGTTTTTCTTTAATCAAAGAGGACATTCTGTCCTTGTGCAGATGTTTATGATAGCTAAACCTAAAATAATTACTATTTTTTGTATTTTTATCTTTTGAAGTGGACATACAATAGAGGTCTTTACTCCATTTGCACCTGTATCGACCAATATGGGAGGCAGTGATTCATTATGTCTTCTGATTGTCCATCAAATCTGTAGGTTTAGTGATTAATGTGTTGTGGTATTACTGGTGTGTTGGGGTTTCTGCTGGATGGATACAATGTACATACTGTGTGTATTTTGAAATAAATAATGAGTTAGCCTGAGGAAAGAATCAGTGTCACGATTCACCTGAAAGCTAGATTTGAATTGCTTGTCTGTAAAACAAGGTCGACCAGTTTTAATTTTAATTTGCCCAATAGTTATCAAAATACATTTCAAAAGGTCAGCTCTGCTGTCTTTTTGAATGTCTTTTTTCCCATTCTTCACTTCTTTTTTCTGCAGTGTCAGCTTTACACATCTAAAACCATAGTTGGCTTATGGGCCTGTGCTCGACCAGTGGATCAATAGCTGTCTTTGCCAGTCTCTCCACCATGGCCCCTCAAAGTCTGTTTGTCTGAGTCAGGATTTATTAACAGCAGCACTTGGTTGAGGACTCAATCTGTAACGTGCCATCGATCAAAACTTCAGTTATGATGAACTTTGCGCCACCCGCCAAGAAATGCTCCAGCGGAACATTATCTCCAACACCTGGTGCCGTGCTGCAGATTGGCTCACCCCAGCACACTTTGTTACTCCCTCTGTCACATTGCTCAGGCTAAGAGCTTGAGAGGAGAGGGGATTTGGAGTGCAGAGAGCAAGGTTAGCGAAAATGGGCCAAAGCTTACCCATGTATCCTATCAACCCTCCAGGCTTGCTTGTGTTTTTTCAGTTATATTGTCAAAATTACACCACAGCAGCAAATGAAAAAGGGAATGCATTCCATTCTTCAGTATTACATATAAATAATTGTTCATCTGTGTTATGTTAAAAAAACAGCAGGTGCAGCAATTTACAAGGCAATATTTAGTCTATAAACCAGCTCCCCTGAGGCAAGCAGGCTGGATATCAGTGTGTCTGCGTAAGCATGTCCAGCCATGTGTTACCTCACCCCCCCCCATCCCAGTGAGACCAGAGAACATGCAGAGGTTAAAGGTAATGGCCCAGATCACAGTGCCCTGACTGATTACTAAGCACTGCACCATTGGGATCCAATCTGTCTCTTTTAACAGTCCCACAGATGCACTAATGGCTTATGATTTGTACACAGAGACATATTTGAAGTTATGCACATTGGCGCCCTCGGCCTGCAAATAGATTGGAGGCTTTTTTTTTTGATACATTATTTCATTTTTGCAAATAAGTGTTTTTTTTCATCATGTCCTTTATGGGAGAACTTTGATACTGAAATAACATCCATATCTCAGTAGCTACTGGACTGTAGTACATGACAGTTAGAAAATACATTTCTGAATAATCCTCTTATTAAGTGTTTTCACTGTTTTCCTCTTGATGTATAATCCCCCAAACTCTTAATTCTGCCCTTTACGACACTGGAGCATTAACTAACAGTGTCGTCTGTCTTATCGTCTACTTATATTATTTGATTAATTATATTAAGAGAGGAGTTGTGGAACTGTTGATGCTGTAAGTCCAAGGATCAGCATAGTCAAAACCACAATCAATCTCTTGTTCCCTGTGTCTTTCATCTTCTGTCACTTTTGTGAAAACAATAGTTTTACACTCATGTTTTGTTCTGCAGCTTCCACTGATGCTTCACTGCTCGCTTTGATCCCTTAATTCACTTCCTGGGTCAAATGCTGCTAACCTAAAGAAGGATGGCTTTCTTCAGATGCTTTTTGTTATGGTGTGATCAAAAGAGAATAGTGGCTGTATGGAAATTGATTTTGAGTGCCTTGCTTGGTCAACATCACTGTTTTCTGCCAGATTCGGATACCTTTAACCTTGACCTCCTTCAATCTTTCTTTGAGAGTGTGATTGGGGCGACACACTAAGCTTCACAGGACCGTGAGGGACATCACACCAGTCGATTAATCAATCACAGTAATTAACCAAGATAGAGCAAAAGGAAGAGGGCGGGCTGGGAGGAGAGGCTTAGAAGGAAAGAAACACACAAAATCAATTGGCCAAAAGCACAGTGCACTCAGTGATCTGTTGTAGAGGACACTGGGAACGGCAATTAGATTTTATAAAGTAGGGCAGTGAGGACACGTACATGCAGCCCTTTAATGCCAAGTCATTGCATTGCATCTGATTGTATAATGCTGTGTGTGTGTGCTAGCACAGGTTCGATTGCACTGTACTGTCCAACAGGTCCTTTTAAAGTAGTCCAGTATCCAGACTGAACCTCTGTAGAATAATAAGTTAGCTGCTTTTGTAGGGGGTGTTTGGTAGCTAGGAGTGACAGTCTAGTATGGCATTGGTCATTCCTAGAACCTACTTATTTTCCTGCCCACTCAGACATGGATTACAAACCTTTTCTTATTTGCTAAGGTCAGATTTCCACACCAGACAACAATGGAAAAGGGGAAAAAAATTAATAAAACGTTTCCAAAACAGAGACCTCATGACATGACAAACATTACTGATTATTTTTCTTGAAACATGCGTCATTGTTCTATATTCATAAGTGAAACTATCTCAATACATTACTTGCTTTAATTAAAACAAAATATATAGACAAATATTAAACAATGACTTTTAAGGTGGATCTTTGTTAGCAGTGTGGCCATGCTGCAGTAACAGCAGAACATCTTGTCCCTGAGCATCCCCTGAGTTGGACGGAGATGTCACTGTCTGATCTGGGTCACTGCTCAACCACAACACATCGCTATTCTCTGTTTGTAACCTCTCTTTTTTCACAGAACAACTTGCAAATATAAGAACAAAGGGCACAAACACACACACCACATACGTAGCCTCCGCTGTGGAAAACCAGCCTTCTTGACAAGTAATTTAACGTGACAACATCAGCCAAGGGCGTCAGATAATTCCCCTTCATGCCAATGCAAATCAGCTTTCTTTTGTTGAATCAAGCGCTATTGTGTTGATACTTGTGGAGTGATCTGCTGTTTGTAGACAATGCTGCTTGTTTCTACTAAATCCCTGAAACTAGAGAAACTGCATTGGAAACCAGTAAAATCAACTCAAACCCACTGGCAGAACCAAAAAGTCTGTCTGATTTTTAAAATGAAAACCCTAAAGATTAATTTGCAGTGGCGTATAGCCTGCAATACAGTCAGGCTTCAACCCTGTTTGTTTCGTCTTAATGGCTGACTCATTCCAGACACCTGGGAACATATAGACGATTGATGCAGCGGACAAACAGACTGAGTCATTCTCACCTTTGAGGACACATCACTCACACAGACTTCCTCTACACGCTTCAAAACTTACGATCATTCATAAAACGGCCCTGTATTTTAGGGTTGGAAAGCTCCCATTTGTAGCTAGTAATGAAAGAAGAAAAGAGGGATCAGGAGAGAAGAAGGAGTGAACCTACAAGGTGAAAAAAAGCAAGGACGTGCTCGCTGGTTTGGAGTGTAATATATCTTAATCTTCTTTAGGACAGGTTGTGTGTGTCTGTGTGTATGTGTGAGTTTGTACAGTCAGTATGTATTCACTTCTCATATGGTGCTACTGTGAATGTGTTTGTGTGTGTTAAGAGTGGCGGTGGAATACCCCTCCTCTTCCCATTCATCAGACAGAGGTGTCTTTTTTTGTATGAGGTGACACTAGGCCAACCTGAATATATTTACAGAGGAACCTTTATGAACTCTGCTGAACGTGCCTTGACCGGCAATTACAAGCCGCACAGCAGCGTGCCTCCATAAAAACTCTTCTCAACTGCATCAATAAAAGTGGGGAGGCAAAGGGTGACAGGCAATGTCGGCCCTCACCGTAAAAAGCCTTAGCTGCACTGTTGAGCGTATAGAGGGATAGTCACTGTCTTGATTTGAAACAGTTTTAGGCTAGTTTGGACAGTTCATAATGTTAATAACTGTTTGTATTGTATGGAGCCCCTGAAATCCTGAGAGATTATATGTCTTTATCCTGTGCAGACAAGATATTACTTGCTAGTGCTGCAACTAACCATTATTTTCATTATTGATTAATCTGCTGAACATTTTCACAATTAATTGTTTAGTCTACAAAATGATAAAAAAAATTTGAAAAAGTCCAAAGTGACGTCTTCAAATTGCTTCTTTTGTCCAACCAAAAGTCCAAAACCCAAAGACTCTTCATTTACTGTCATAAATGACAAAGAAAATCAGCAAATCCTCACATTTAAGAAGCTGGAACCAGCAAATGTTTGACATTTTGGCTTGAAAAGTGACTGAAATGATGAATAAAGTTGGCAATTAATTTTCTTTCGATCGACTAATCAATTAATTGACTAATCGTTGCAGCTCTATTACTTGCTACTGCACAAATTGTATACTAGTACGCACAAATTAATTTCTTGTGTAATATAAGTTATTATTACCATTATTATTTTTCAATAATATTGTTATAATTGTACTGTATTAATACATTATAAATATATGTGGCAAGTTTTTCTTACTTTCTGTCTTATTTTGTTATTACAATATTTATGTCAAGTGATTCGTGAAAAAATGCCACAAACCTGCAATAACCACTATGTAATAACTTATTATTACTAGTTATTGCATTATGTTTTCAGCATTTTTATTGCATTATAGGAAGGCTATTAAATTGTGCTTTGTATTTCATTTTTTGGTTACATTATTAGCTGTTATAATATTATGAGCTGTTTTTTGTGGCTTAGATGTTGAGTCCTTTTTTTTTTTTTTTTCTTTTTGAATAACCAATTACACTCATTGCAGACAAGGCTGTTGTTTCTTCAGGGGTTAAGTCAAAGCTAAAGTCATACGTAGTGGTTATGTGATCCATTAGACCCCCCTGTAAGTGGGTTTTTGCTTGGTAGAGATTTTTGGAGAGTGCCAGAGAGGTGTCAGCATCATATTGATCCCACAGCACTGCAATCTTTCTTAATCCCACTTTCCCCACAGACAGAATGAGACAGAAGCAAAGACAGAGAGACAGGCAAAAAAAAAAAAGTTTTATCTTGACGAAGCTCAAATATAATACGTCTGTGGTGACAGGACAAGTACACCAAAGTGCACTTTTAACAAATTGTTGGTTTCTTGTAATTTTAGTTATCTAAAATGCTATGGTTATTCTACTGTGGATCTCATGGAGTTGCTTGGTATTGACATTTAAATGCTGAAATGATTGAGTGGGCACACACATATACATATACACCAAACGTGCAGTTCATCCTAGCATACTTTGTAGCACAGGCTATCAGCTTCACCCTTTACCAACACGTGCACCTCACATACTACTAACATTGCACCTTTCTGTCTTTTTTGACACAGAGGCTACCTGCTTGCCATCGTTCCTGCTTTTTAATTAGATGGTCTGATTAGAGAACATTGACAAGAGGAGTGGGCAGGGGGGCGAAGAGAAAAAAATAATTAAAATAGGGATTAGTCTGGTCTGGGGCTCATGCAGACAGAATTAACGGCTAGCGCTGCCTGGCTCTATCACTTGCAAATCAGTGTTGCTAATATCACGGTGTTATTAGCTTCACTATCCTCCCCAACTGTGTGATAACGCAGGATTACAGAAGGTGCTGTGGCCAGTGAACCAGGAAAAAACAGTGTGATTCGTCTTAGCATGGCTAATTAGTGCGCTGTTTACATGGATGATATGGATCAGCTGATCATTTGACAGAGGGCCAGCTTTGGAGGCTATGCTGTAGCTCAATACAAAAATACATGTATAAACATGCAGAGTTGTTGTTGTATTGTGCATATGCATAAATAAACAGAAACAGGAATTAAATTGATTGTTTACTCGGTTAGTATGGTAGGGGAAGCAGAGTGGTCATGTCTACAGGCCTGGATCCAAGCTACGCCCTGTAGAGATGTTTCCTCTCTCTGTTTGTTCACACTGTTCTGTCATGTTAATTACTGTGGTTGACGTGCCCTGGGTGTAGGATACTGCATAATGGAGTGCTTTGTTTGATCTATTGGTTTGTATGTGTGCAGGTTGATAACGTGCTGTATATTTGACTTGCAGTTTGGTGTCAGATGTTAGAGCTGTAGGACTCTCAACATATTGCTTTTTATTTTTTTTTCTCCATGTAAACATTTAAATCCTGTTTTCTAGAAAATATTTGAGATTGAATGTGAACGTGCGAGTACTAAAGAGGATATTTATGAAAGTGAAACTGACCAACATCTACCAACTCTCATATTTCACTTTAATTCTGTGCTGCTGATCTCAGGTTGAATTTTTTTCATTTCTTATCTTTAGTATTGCATCCACAGCATTCTATCTGAATGACACTTAAAAATGAAAAGATTCACTGTTTAATAAGTAAACTTTGATGATGAAATGGCCTTATTAGCTGCAACAGATAGACAATGTATTGCATGTAGGAGGAGGATATCTCTGTGAAATATTATTGGCTGATTTTTGTGGTTAAATGTGCTGTTGTGAAATGACTGGGTCAGCATAAAGTAGTGTTGGTCCTCTTTGAAGAAACTTTGTTTCCTTTATATGGTTATGAATTTTCAGTGTAAATTAAAATGAGGTCTGAACTTAAATGTGCTGTCTCTGATAAAAAGCAGTATTTTATTTGAAACATATGTTTCTGGATAACCCTTGACTCAGTGAGCTGTGTTCCTTCTTTCTCTTTTTTGCCCCTTTTTGTTTGAGTTGTCTTTGCCTACACACTTGATCCTGTTAGTAGAGCTTTAACTTTGAAGGGTATTTTTATGTTTTGTATCAGAGGTGAAGAAAAGGCATTTTTACCCCTTTAATGTGCTATAAATAGTACCATCGGAGCAAGGCAGATAAATAGTGTTGCTGAGGGATTATTCTGCCTTTCTTCTCTTGGTGTGGAAGCCATGGGGAGGGAATGGGAGGGTTGGCTATAGGCTACACCAAAGCTAATACTTTCAGTTCCTCTGTAGCATCCTTCCTTTTTTCATAGAGTGCACTGACAGATAGTCAGTGCACTTTCCCTTCACTAGTTTTCTTCTTTCCCAGTTCATTACAGCATATACCATTCTCATCTTGGTTTTTCATCTTTTCTCCATCCTTCATTACAATGCTTCCCCTGACAGCACACTCTTCTCCCTCCAGGATCCTTAATTGGCCTGCTGTAAGCCATTCTATTGTATTTATCCCTTTGTTAATACTTCTAAAAACTGTATAAATTGTGTCTTCCACTATACCAACTGTCATGCTGCTCTCTCAGGTGTCTTGGCTACTGTCCCCTTTGTCTACCATATAAAACATATATATATATATATATATATATATATATATATATATATAGTATATATATATATATATATATATATATATACAAATCTATACCTTTGTGATTTTATTCTGAAATATTATTAATCTTGAAGTGTAAAATTTTCAAAATACAATACATGTAAAGGGAATTTTATGTGAATATTTCGCAGTGTTATTCTCTCACTCCATTCATTCCATCTTTTCTTCCTTTTGCCCCTGTGCCATGTTCTTGGT
>VMKM01000978.1:0-200198 GCA_008360985.2 Macquaria ambigua
AGCTTTTTGAGTCATATTCATTGCAATATCTGTTGTCCATGATACCATTTTGAAAGATAGGTTGAGTGTAAAGGTCTTGTAAATTAGATTTATATTTTCCTCTTAAAATATTGTATGTAGGAGACAGCTTCATGTCAAAATCAATCTTAGATGATCTTCCATGATATCAATCGCCCAGTCACATAAGTTACATTTGTCCCATTTCTTAATAGTAGTAATAGTAACCCTGGAATTGAATTTATTTAACCAATCCTGTAAGAGACCTAAAGCATGAATTCCCACACACAATGTTAATGCACTGTTATGTTTGTGCATTTACATCAGTCCGTTTTGTGCACCTTTGAGGCTCGGCAGCTGTAACAGCAGTATGTCGAACTGCTAAACTTATGTGCGCTCTGGATTGTTACTAATTAACATGTAGACGGCTCCCCGCCTTGACTCGATTGATGCAGAAGTACATGGCGTTCTCCTAATTGCAGAATTGCACCCTTGATTGGGAGACAATGGAAAGTGAATATGAAGAGAGCTGGTGTGGAAGATAAAAATAATCCCCCCCCAAGGATGTTCTTTTCTGTGATTATGGGTATACTGCTGGTGCGGCTAGGTATGAGGAAAAGTTGAGAAAATGAGCCAAGTCTCTAACAAGTTTGTAAGTTAACACAGAAGCATGTATAGCAACTAAAAGGTACAACTACTTTATGGGAATCATCAGTATGGTTGGAACTAGTTGCTGTGTTTGACCAACCATATTGCTTGGATGAAACGACCTGCTATAATTAATTAATTAATTAATTAAGTAAGTAGAACAGCATGAAATGGAAACCAGTATTACAATTATTAATCAGGCTGCTGCTGTTATAGTTAGCATAATTAGGCATCTAAAACCAGTGCTCCCATTAAGCAAGTGTCCAGCACTAGTATGTATGTAGTATGTAGTATGTTAAGACTTAATTTAAAGCAAAGGCTGCAGTAATCAGTTTTACTGACAAATTCCTTCCTCTCTGGTGAAAGTTTTGCCAATTCGAAAAATCAGCGAATGAACTGATTAGTTGGTTTTAAAACCTGGATATTCATTTAGTAAATGTACGAGACCGAAACATGCTTCTCCAGGCGTGCTTGTTTCTTTTATACTTGTGCAACCGAGAACATATTTTTTCTTTCTCATTTCCATCCCGCCTCACTACAGATAGGTGGAGAAACCAGTGATGCTCGGTGTGTCCGCCGGCTCCTCTGCGAACCTTTGCAACCTATGGTCATCCAGAACACACGACATAGAAATAGGAATACTGACTACATCTTCAGTACAAAAATATGTGAGAAATCCAGTATGTTCACTATAGCTCTGCACAACAGAGACTGATGGTATGATTGGAAAATCAAAATGCGAATCTTTCATTCGAATTGGATTAGTTGGTACTTTTATTCCTAAAAGGTTTGGTTCCCTTGCCTCAGATTAGTCATTTAGTTTGCTAGGATATGCATGGTTTCTTATAAGGGTGGGTTATATCATACCATGATAATACCAATATAAATCTTATTGTGACAGAAATTTGTATATTAATATATACTCCCTGGCCACTTTATTAGGTACACCTGGGAAATCTAATGCAATCCAATACAACAGCTTTTGAACTGTATTTCTAATACTTTTCCCCCCTTATGTTTGTAACTTGGGTGGGAAATTCATTAGAAAAACCAACGAAGGCCATATATGCCATCATCTATTAACTACACTGACTGCGAGATGAGATCCGTCAAGATCTGATTGAGCTCAGGTGAAAATGATTGATCGACCATCACATTGTACACTTACTTTGCAGTGATTCATTAGGGCAGGAAATTGCAACGTTGAGGAAAAAAAAAAGAAACCTGAGTTTTTACAAGTTGGGAAAAAGTAGAGGAAAAAGGTGCAGTCAGTCACAGTAAGGTGGTCAGTGTACGAGCAGAGCAGAGGAGTCAAATACCAGGGTGAAGTCAGTTTGATAATCACTAGCTGGACACACGTTTTACCCCATGTGGTCTGCACTTGAATTGAAGTTAGTTTAAAGTTCTGTATCGATCATTTGAACTCCGCTGACTAACATCAGCACAGCAGGTCTGTTTGCATCAACAACTGTGATCAGAGAGTTATTTTGAAGAACAGCACACATCAGCTCTGCTTCGGTCTGCCCATCCAAAACATCCTTTGAATGCAGCATGTACATATTACACCAGCAGAATACAAATATAAATCTGAACACACCAGAAGAAAGACAGACTCACTTTTTGTACAGTTTTATTGTAATGATATTTATATTGTGCTGTAGTTCTATACACTGTTACCACTAAAACACATTGCAATATTGTAATATCATTTTAAGGCCATATGCCCACCCTTAGAGTCTTAGTTCAGTTTCAAGTTCAGTTTCTTTCTGGCTTCTCTTTGATCCCTTTGCCTTACATCTGTTGCCAGTGGAGAGATGAAGATGCCAAATGAATACACTAAAATGAAGCTTATATTCCACACATTGTGTTCTTTGAATCCAGCTTTCTGCTTCTACCTGTATTACTCTCTTCCCTCGCTTTGCTTATTGCCTTGAGCAACCAACTGGGTTAAGTTGGTGAGAATATGTGACACTCACATCGTGTAAACTTTAAAAGTACGCATAGATTGTTTTTGACTGCTAACATTAAAGTGGCGTGAGTCCTCACAGGGGCAAATGACTAAGAAATTCTGTTTGGGAGCTTCAAGGCAGGTTAGACTGCAGATAGAAATCAAGATGGGATCATTTCAGAAAGTAAGGAAAGGATAATTTGTCCCCTGCAATCATGGCGAGGATTTAATTGCTGCCAGGCTTTGACAATTCAGCATGAATAAGACTAGAGTAAAACTGTGAAGTTTACTATAATTCACAAGTTTTCAGCTCCCAGAGTTCCATTTTGAGCCAAACCAAATGAGGTGCAATCAACTTTGGCATTGTTATGCTCTGTCTGATCAACAAAGCTGACTAGGTTTGTCAGCTTTGTTGGAGCTTGTCTGGAGCTGACTGCAGCCTGACAATATGCCTCCATTACTTTTGATTGGCAGGGCTGAGCACAGATTCGTGTTTCACATTTCCAGTGCTGATACTGAGTCAGGAGGCAGCAATGAGAGGAGCTGCGGGGGACCCAAACAGAATAAAAATTGGCATGTGACTTTGAGTGATAAACAATAGAAGCTGCAGATACTTTGTGCGCATACATGGAGCTTGAAAAAACCAGTGTCATCAGGTTCAGACCATACTGAACCCTCCCCTCTCTTTTTGGACTTTGACAGCTGATACAAACAGACTAGGCCTTGGAGTGAAAGATGCTTTCAGGGCGATTTACCTGTGAGGATGCTGAATACACTGGACACTCGCACACAAAGACTTAGCACACATATCCAAACATGGACACACTTGGGAAACTAGAGATGTAAACCTCTAGTTTTTAGAGCAGTAAACAATTATTAAGTATTTATAAGACTAAACATAATTTTATTTTATATCTAAAAAGTTTTGGGTTCATCATAGCTTTTATTGAGATCGAGTAGATTTCAGCCAGATCAAATTACTTTTACCCCAGCACATTTTCGTATTCTTATCCTAAACCTACAATTTTCTTTGAGGTTTGCTCATACGAGTCTTCCAAGTCAGACTTAACAAACTCTCTTAACTGCACTTGCACTGTTATTGTGTGTTACAACTTGATGAATGCTACCTTCACGAGATTCTATCAGAAGCATAGTTGATGCCCCCAAATTGCTATATAAGGCTACCAGTTTCCCTCCGTTTGTGGGAACGTTTCATTCACAAAAATGTTACCCCAGAGTAAAAAGTAGAATTTCACACTGCTGAACGTCGTATCCTGCTGTTGGAAATGACTCAGTGTCAGTAGTTGTAATAGAGTACCCCGAAACAATTAGAAAATATTAAGACAGCTGCCAACGTTGTGCCATCAGAGCAGAGCTGTACTGTGACATAAATAAAGGGGGAATGGTTTGATATGAAGTTAGATGCTGAAAAAACATCTTGCTAAAGCAAAGTGGTTCTTGACTTTTGATGGGAGGTGGTCAAGGTGTCGTGATGTTACACTGAACATTTTTGTAACAGCTACTGAACTGCATAAGATGCCATATCAAAGTATGCCACTCAGAACTCAAGAACTCAAGAAGAATTGCCATCATGATGATGATTTAATGAACAAAATATGAAATTTGCATTAAGTTTATCTAAGTTATTTATTTAGTTGATTCCAGTATCATATTTAAATTCATTTAGATTAAGGGTTTAAGTCAAACAAGTGTCTTTCCCCTGTGGCGACAGGCAGACTATACATGAGTCGTCTGTTTCACACGTACATCTTAACATTTTCCTGTGCATGATGATAATTAATGATGATATATTAGATTGTTATATTTCTGAGTTTGAAGGCACATGAGACGATGCTGCTATGTATATACAGCAGGTCTGTATGTGAAATGTAATTTTTCCTCACCAGTTGTAACCTTTAACCTTATCAGCCTATTATTTCTTATTTGGGCTGCACAACAATTCAGTAAAAGTGTCTTAGTTTTAATCCTTTTTTTCCCCTTTTCCCTCCTTCTCCCTTTTCTTGCCTGTCTCAGGTAATGTTGGCTGCTTCCTATTGGTCATTGCTGGCACCGGCGATCGACATGGCGGAGGATTCCGGGAAGTACGGCTCATTTGCTTTCTTGCCTGTGGCTGTGGGATTCACACTTGGGGCGGCCTTTGTTTACTTTGCAGACCTGGCCTTGCCCCTGCTGGTAAGAACCTGATGTAGAGACTCACACAGTGTAGCCTTCACTGAAGATTGGAGTAATAGTGTTTGTAGTGGTATGTGAACACTGAATGTAGCAGGTGCACATTTGTGCATTCATTAAGGAGTTCCCTGCTGCAGTTGCCAGTAACTTTTGTAGATGATTACTTCTGAATGCCTCCATTCTACATAGCTTTTGGTCTTTGCATATTATTGACCTTTGGGAGCCAATCAAAGCCAAGCCGATGCAATGTTGCATAATAATTCCCAATATAAGGAATGCCTGGATTGGATATAAGCAAAAACTAAGTCATATTTTGGTGTGGAGTCAATTAGTAACCTAAGATAATAAGAAGCTTTTAATTTGTAAAAACAAAACTGACTTGAAAGAACTGCAGAAGTCTGAACTCATAATTGGATTGATTGAGACGCCACCCCAACCTCCACCATTTTCTGTCAAACTAGTGTATTATTTAGGAACTCAAAAGAAGGTTCCTTTCAAAGTCAGTACTTTTTCTCCGTTTTCGCTGTGATTAGTATGTAATTACATGGTCCTTTTTTAGGAAACTTCCTCAGAAATTACTTTCAAGGGTAATAATGAGGAATCAGGGATCCAGAAATTAAAGTATTACTCAGAATTATTACAAAAGCTGTCTTGGTAAATTATGGTTTCTTGTGTGTGACTGTCACATCGACTTCTACACAATAAAATGGGCTTGAATCAAAGTACTTGAGTTCTGAAGTAGAGATCAGCTTTATACAGCCTCTTTATGTTTCGATGCTACCAGGGCTGTAGTACTCAAGTGTGTTAAGTCTCTGGAGTCCAGTTGGCTTTTTTCTTTCTCGCTCTATCTGTGTTCATTTGTCTCCTGTGTGTGTGTGTGTGTGTGTGTGTGTGTGCCTGCCTGATTTAATATGCCGGTTGAATCCCAAACCTCATTACTCTTTTATCAAGAACACATGATGGTAAAGTTACCGGCGGATGCAGTCTATGTGAAGAGAGTAACGTTAGCATTAGCAGCTAACGTGACCAAAACACACTGGCCCCAAACTACTGCCGTTTTAAGGGAATACCTGAATACATAAACTCTCATATTTACATGGACATGACCCCATAGCATTGTTGAAAACAGGTCAAAGATGTATGGACCACACTGACCTGGGAACAGAGATTACAGAGATACATTTTGTGCAGATTTTATCTTCCATTATCGCAGTTTAAAAGCCTTCACCACACTGCGAGGAATAGAACTCTGGTGGAGAAATACTAAATGTATTTTTTAAAATGTAACTAGATTGATTAATTACATTTTAGCCATGTTAGCATAGCTTTAAGGTCTGCAATGTCGGTCTGTTGGACAATCTGTCTGTTGGCTGGTCCACCACTTTGGTCCAAACTGAAACCTAATGACAGTCCGTTGAGCCTCAGCTGTACTTTTGTGTTTAGTACTCATTAGCAAATGTTAGCATGTTTACACACTGAAAAGCATGTTAGCATTGTTATTGCGAGCATGTTAGCATGCTGACGTTAGCTCCAGGCACAGCTGTGCCTAAGCACTAGCATGGCTGTCGACTCTTAATCTTGTTTTGCTTTAAAAGTTATAGATACTGATAAGCCTTCAAAACCTGCCATTTGCATTTTGGCATGTTTGTATTTATTTTGTTGTTTGTTTGTTTGGACTTAGTCTTGACTACAGCCCTGAAGTCTACAGTATCAATGCAATTTATGATCAATTCACTTGAAAAAGTAAAGCAAGGTCATTATTTTTTTACATGATTATCTGGGCAGCCCTGCTTGGCATGTATTGTACGTATTTTGATGAATGACCCTTTGGCAGGTGGATGAGAAAGTTAACTAAGGGTACTGATATATGTGTAAATATATGTGTAAAGCTTGAATAACAAAAAGCTGAACCACACAGTTGAAGATTTATTCATTCTTTTTTGTCCCTTTCTAAAATAGAAAACCACCATCATAATGTTGTACAGGTCAACCATTTCCGATGATTAAATCAAAACATCTCTGAGCCTTCTTCTGACCCAAGTAACAGAGCAGGGGAGGGTAGACACGGGACAGAGGGAGACAGAAATGTGATGCAGCCACTACATCCAGAGCAGTAGAGAACAGCTGTTCCCTTAAGCTCCTGCAGTCACACCAGGACAGCAGCAATGACACAAATTACATATGAAGGAGCGGCTGACACATCATCGTCATGCACACTCATACAAGATGACACACACTCACATAAACACAGCACACACACACACACACAGTCCACTGAGGACAATGGAGAGTGAAGGAAGAGGAAGATACATTCATAAACAAGCTGTTGCACACATACGTATGTATTTTTGTGGTTTTTGCACATTTTCACCCCAACTCTTAGTGCTGGGTGCTGATAACGTCCTACGACCTCACTAGGTATTGGCTTGTAGGCTTGTAATCGTCAGCTATAAGCACATGGTAGAACTTCGTCCTGCCACCCCTTGTTGCAGGCACTTCCCTAATTTCAAGCTTTCTTAATTGGTGAGCACTCACAGCAGCACTGTAAAGAAATGTTTGTCACAAACGAGATTATGGTGAAAAATGTGTCTTGTGTCAGACCACAAAAGAGGCACTCTCTGCTCTGAAACAATGATTAGACACTTACAGCCACACTGCTAGTCTGCTTAGCCTTACAGTTAGCCGTTAAGATCCAACCCAGTCATTCCCTGCCTCTACACAACTCAGCTGGGTCTAATTGGGCAGCTGACCTTCTTGGCCTAAAGCCGCCTGTGTAGCAGCTCAGTAACTGCACTCTATTGGCAGTCTGAGGCAGAGGGGATGCACTGAAAAGAGATCTGTATCTGTATCGGCGGTGATGGGCAAACAAGCCATTCTGGAAGCATTTAAGCTTTCCAGCCAATTGTGTCAAACGGGTTTAATTTCTCAAGGCCTTCACTAGGGGCACAGGCTGGTCAAAAGAGTTTACAGCAGGCAAGCACTTTGTTGCAGTTTGTACAATAGTGGGGTCAGTTAAGTCTTGTCTGGTCTAAACTGGTGAAAGAATGAATAAATACATATAAATGAATACTTAGAAATCCTTGTTTATGCCTAAAAAAGACATAATTGACCCAAAGAGAACATCATGACAAATGGTAGAAATATCACTTGGCTCGCAGCTGAGTTAAGTGGTTAACGCCATCACACTATACTATATGTGTATACAGCAGCCATGGAGATGGATGAGGGAATATCACACAGTAAGAGCTGTTACACTGTCAAGTGCAACAGAGCATGATCCTGGACAGCAACCTGCGTAAAGACCCTGAGGCTGCCAGAGTGAGAGAACTTTCCAACAACTACTGAACTGTATAAGTTGCTGTGACAAAATATACCAGTAAATACAAAAAAGATGTTGTTGAATCTCTCAGCAAATTGGCGAGCCATGATGTCTGAAATGGTCAACACAATATAAATTTTGCATTAAGTTTATTTTAGGTTTTTATATGTATTTTAGATGAGTTCTGCAACATATTTAAATGTTTTTAAAAAGCATTATGATTCTAAAGTCAAACAAGTGCTTTTCCCCTTGTGAAGTAGGGTAGACTAAATGTATGTGACTCCAACGACAGGCCTGGACCACTTGTGAATTTGTACCCAAGAGAAAATTGGTCCTAACTCATTCGTGCATGGCATGTAATGCGTTCGAGTGGTTCTTGCATGTCTTGGATATGCATTAGCTGTGAGGGGTTGTGCTCCTTCATATGTTCAAACTTAACTAGAAAGAACCCTTTCCATAGTAGTCATGAAAAAAAGCTAAGAAACAAGTCAAGTCTTCAAACCTAACCTAACTTAAGCCCTACGTTCTTGACGCATGTCAAAACTCCTGTATCAAGTGTAACATCACTTGGTATCAACCTACAACAGGTTCAAATGAAGTTGTACTTGCTGAAGCTATAGTGGGAGCTATATCTTGCCAGCATATAGCTCTTGCTTCACTCTTACTGTCGTTTCTTGCCATGACATGACTGGATGCTTCTTTTTTCTTTTCTTTTTTAAGCAAGAATAGAACCTCGACTCCCAGCAGTGTTAGTTAACATGTAGGTCTGAAGCAAGTGTGAATTTTCACCTTTTCATTGGCAGTTATATTTGTCCTATTTGGTCTCAAGCTAGCTGGCTAACATTAGATGTCCTCCTTGACTCCTGTTGCTACATCACGTCATTTTATCCTTCATGGCCCTCATCTTTTCCGCTTTCATCTCTGCTTCATTACTTTATCTTCTAGTTCCTCCCCAGCTGCCTGCAGCCCTCCTTTCTTTTCGTTTCTCCACATATTCCACCTCCTCTGTCTTCCTTCTTCTTCTTCTACTTCTGTCCTTTCTTTCCTCGCTGCCATGGTGACAGTAGTGGAAACGTCGGGCTGTGATAATAGCTAGCACGAAATCAACAGGGAACATGGGGGGGGACAACACACACACACACAGCGGGGGGCCATCAGTGTTTGGACAGCTGCTGGTGCCACTTTTACTGGCTCCTCAACAAACACTGGACCTGAATGAGAAGAACGGTTGAGGAAGGGCAAGATGGACAGAGAGGCAGAGCTGGGGCTGACAGGGAGAGAAGGATGGGAGTGATAAGGTAACGGACACATTGGAGGATGAGAGAGGGAGAGAGAGCAGGATGAAAACCAGGTAACCAAGACACTGTGTAATGGTTCCAGTAAGACATTTTATCACCACTCCTATTTCCCTCTTTTTTTCCCACACATTTCTCCATGTCTCTCTACCCCTCACACTAAGAGGATCTAAATGGTATTGAATTAGCATCTTAAAATGTCTTAAATACAGGAAATTGAGTTAGTTTTGGAGCCATGTAATGCAGATTAAGTTCATATTTTTAAACTCCTGTGGTTGGATAGTTTTTGTTCCAAAGCAAGCTATCCTGGAGTATTGAAAGCTATAAATGTTCACACCCGGCAAAGTAATTGTTGAGTAATTGGTTTTGGTATTGGATTAAAAGAGATGGAGTTGGTACAATGTACCAAACAATTTGTTGTCAGCATATCTGCTTAATGGATTTTGGATGTTTTGCCCATAAACATCAAATTTCCTGGTGCTTTTTCTCTGCAAGTAATTTAACATGACAATCATAGTGACCAGCATGATGCTCCAGGTTAAGTGTGCCTCGACAACGAGGGCAAACCAAATTGCACCAGTTATATTTGTTTAATACGTACAGTGGACAAGCGTGTTTTGATTAATTATATTCTCAACCAGTCACACTGTTAATGTCAACAGCAGTGCCAATCACACGAAAAGCAAATGTGCAACACCACAAATATGTTTCCATGTTTTCCATTCATAGTGATGCTTCATATTAATTTGAATAACAATTTTCATCAAAATAGCATAATAATTTGCATGCAGCTCCTACCTTGTTATGTCTCCCCTGTCACATTTCTGCTATATCTGTGACACATGGCAAGAACATACCTCAGGAAAGTACTAATAGAACTCTATGCACCCTTTTATATTTTTGACCAAAAACAGAGCAATAAGATAGTAATATTGGACTTACATTCATCAGGTGGACACAAACATGACTTCAAATGAATGCTAATGTTGCTCTGTGGAGCTGGACCTGTAAATAAGCAACTGTTTGCTAACAAGTTCACCATATCAACGTAAAAGGTGATAATATGTCAATGTTGTTTATTTCTGCTGCCCCCAAGTCGCTAGAAAAATACAGTTATTCTAGGTTTAACATATTACACTTAATATTTAAATTATATGTTATATACTTTTTTCTAAATATTTAATTCTGTATTCAGTTTATGCATATTATGATTCAATTACTGCTACTTCTGTCTACTTTGTATATACAGTACAGCACCTATTGCATGTCTCTTTGTCCTGGAAGAGGTATCTCTCCTCTGTTGTTCTTCCTGGGAATTCTCCCTTTTTTTTGTCCAGTTAAATGTTGTTGTTTTTTTGTGTTGAGTTTTTCCTTATCCGAATAGAGACAACAGGGCTGTCACACCGAAAGTGCAAGTTTGACATTACGCAAAGAAAGGCCATTATTTACAATGGAGAGAGCAGTAGAATTGCGCTTAGGTTATTGTAGCCAAAGTTCAACTAAATTTACTGTAACTTCAACCTCAAATATGCTGACCTCAACAACGAAACATTGACAGGAGGCGGAAGTTATGGCGGTACCAAATTTACTGTAAAGAAGAATGGTGGAAAAGTCAATTTAGTGCATCTCTGAATTCTCAGAGTTCTACAACCCTACTTTCTGGTCCTACTGGGACTTGAGTAAAAAATCTCAAGCTTGGCCGAAAACATGAGCACGTGGATACCAGTTTGGAAAATTAATATTGTGATTATATACATTTCAATGAAGTCTGTAGCATCTAAGTTAGCTGCTTTGTGGGATTCTGCACAGCTCGTCATTCTGTACGCTACCACGCACAATCAATTTTCTCTTGTGCATTTCGTCTGAAAACATCAAAAGGATAAAAGGTGTTGCATGATTTTGCAGATTATAAAGCCCCTTTACACAAATGTGTGATTCTGTGCTATATGTCTAAAAAGGTTGACCTGACCTGTTTGCACCAGTCTTTGCACCACCATAGCCTGTAATGTTTGTGTAGTTGAATCAGTCCAGATATAAGATAGAAGTAAAAGGCTATAATCAACTTTCATAAAACCCTGGTCATCCCATTTTCTGGCTTTCATTTGTCCCTTGGTTGAAGTCACAGAGCGGACAGATGATAAGGGGCCTAGCTGTTGCAGGTTTAAGTGGTTTTAGAAAGCGAGAGTACTGTACCTTGGAAGAATAGATAGAGTGAAAGGGATGGTAGAGAGAGCAGGGAGGGTAATGAACGAGAGAGAGAGAAGTAAAGAAACAGGGAGAATCTTCCATTTTCACTTATTCTTTTCAAACTCTCGCTTGTGCTCCTCAGATAATATGTGTGAAGATAGTGTTTGCATGCATTTACATGACGGATGTTTCTGCTCTCACTTGAATGAAATATAGTGCTACTTTCTCACCTTATTATTTTCTGTCTCCCACACCACACTAGCCATCACCATAACAACAAATAGTGGTCGAGGGCAAAGTAAGTGTTGGCAGTCTGGGGTGGGAGCATAGCATCTTGGTATACGGTATATCACCAGATCTGGGTTGCCTGTCCACAGTATACAGGAGGCACTTAGCCAAATGGACAGCAGTAACAATGACCAGAGCACAGAAAACACATGACATCTTTACTGTTTGCCGTGTCTGGGGAATGGCTGTCTTACTGGAGTGACTGACTGGGATTTTTAGTCATGGTTACACAGGGTGAAAGTCTCAACCGTTGGGACTCTGGGACACTCCAACTGTAAAATAACACCAAGCTTGTTTTGAGCAGATTCCTCGTTGTGAAGCACCATTATTTTCTTATCTTCTAGCGAGAGCATGTTGGTGATTCCACAGCAGAAAGTCTGTAAAATTCCTCTTTCGTATGATGCAGTCTGATTTCATAATTAATCAGCATTTTAAAAGTTCTTAGCTGAGGCCTGCTGGAGCCATACACACAAGGAGTAGCTCTCTGGAAGAAGTGTTATTGCACAACTATTACAGCCACCTGGGAAGCCTGCTTTAATGAACATGTGCAAACTCTTTGTCATTCTCTCTGGCACACAAATTGGGGAAGAGTGTTGAACAGACATGGCCTTGTTACCTTTCCTTGTTGCTTCCCTCCCATGTCTGCTGTCTCAGAGAGTCTCTGTCCTATTCTCATTCTGACAGTACGCTGCGCCTTATTACACTTCCACCTGAAAGAGCTTAGCTGACTTTATTACATTATTTTGCATAATGAGATATGATGGAAATCAGCTTTCTGCTTGTTCTTGTCACTGCATAATGAAGGAAATATGGGTGTTGGGAGATTTAAAATTCCGGTCCTGTTTTTTGAACCTCTCTAGCTTTGACTGACCCACTCCTTCAACCTGGTAACCATTCACTGAGTTTTGATTGATAGTGATTTTCAGAGACAAACAATAGAAGGAATTTAATTGAGCAGGGTGTTGATTTAAGTTTTTTCTTCTGTTCAACTGTGTTTGTCTTTTAATGGTGGATCTTGGTTGTCTTCTTTCTTTGAGGGAGTGTCTTACCGTCTTGGGTGCTAGAATACCTCACAGAATAAGATTAAATACTGCACCAAACAATGTTTTGTTTTTGTTCAAGTGAACTTGGTTTGGAAACATATGTAATGTATTTCTAGACAATACGTCGCTGCTCTTGTTGTTTTAGGGAACTTCAGGGAGTCTGATATTAAAAGGCTTTCACAGAAAAGCAACTTCTGACACATAATAAATTTACAATATTTACGCTCTAGGAAAGATGATGCATTGTCAGATGGGATTTTGACAAGAATAAAAATAATTATATGTAAAGGCATGAAGATGTAAGTTAGTTATGATGAGTTATTGTGTCATGACACTCTTTTAAGACTGATTATTAAAGATGCACTCCAGCTGTTTACAGTAGTATTGCAATTACCTAAAGTTTGGGGACTCACAAGAGACAGACTGAAAAGCATAAGCCAAGACATCCTGACTTTTAGTCCCAGGTATGAGTCCAGCCCCCCAAAACACAGGATCCTACACTTCCCATAATGCACCTTAAAAGCATCTTTCAGTAAGCCCTGGTAAATGCCTTTTAGGGTGCTTTCACACCTAACCTGTCTGGTTTGGTTAATCCAGACTCTGGTGTGTTTGCCCATTTAGTGCGGTTTGTTTGAGCTGGTGTGAAAGCTGTCGGTCGAACTGGTGTGAACCAAACAACCAGACTGGGATTGCATAAAAAAGGAGGGTCTCGACCCCAAGCAGGCTCTGGTTCATTTGTGGTGTGGTATGAAAGTGAGCACTGTACTCTTGAACAGTGTACCACTTACAAATTTGGGTTAAAAGGGGAGCAACCAAGGGAGTTGGCCCTTGTTTTTGTGGTTAAGTCTGTACAAATAATCGCTTAATTCTGTCTCCGTCACTCTTTACTGTCTATTTCCTAATGCCTAAATTAAAATATTCCCAATCTGGTCAATGTGTATCATCCCAGTTTGTTTGGATGGGAGCACCACTTTGGAATTTAGACTGGGAAGATTGTTGTAAAAATCCTTAGAGTGGCGAAAAACATAATATTTAACTCAAGAAGTGAATCCAAACAAGTCGCACAACTCTGTGACCTGAAGGGAGTAATCTGGATTTTTAGCAAACCTGTTCTCTCCCTTACAGACTGCACTGAGCTCTCCTGTCTGCCATTAGACTGTCAAATTGCTGATTCTGGGAGTCTTGCACCATGATGGATGCTAAGAGACACTGCCGCTAGCTGTATGGCTGATGTGTCTGACTCACTATTAAACCAAACTGTGCTTTGATAATGTGGCATATGCAATTTGGTGCGCTCTGTTGTTCATACAGCCTTGTAGTATTATGAGTGTATGCATATTTAACATGAGTGGCCCCAGTGGGGATGAAACTTGTAATCCCTGCAGCCAGTCAAAGTCTGCAACAGTCAAAGTTACACTGCCGCAGAGACTGTAATTTGAATAAGGGAATGTTTATAGGACTGCGTAAAATAAAATAATTGCCCTATATTTTGCTGATTTTAATGGCTTGGCCCAGGTTTGGCTGCTGTCTTTTCAACAACAAATAAAATTGATTCAGCTTGATACAGAATCAAAGGGACTTGACTCAATAATTTATTGTACTGGTTTCAGTCGATTCAGCAAACGTCCAAAAAGAACATTTATTTCCGTTCAAGTGACAAAGCCCTCTAGCGGCCGTAGGAATTATGACTCTTGTCCATCTGGAGCAAAAAACAGGATATAGTGTAACTTCGTTATAGAGCCACAAAGTCCATAGAGGGAGGAGGTTAGGGTGGTTGGATGGGTAACAAGACACTGGAGTTTGAGATGGGAAACCACTGTGTGCTTCTTGTGTCTTGTCATCGTTGGTTTCTTTCTATCATGACAACAATCGTTCCTTAACATTGCCTGTAACATTGTCTGACTCATGATGGAAAAAGCATAAAATTGATGCAGCAGAACCAGAAACATTGTTTTTTTCCCCCTGGCGCCTACATTACCCACAATGCAACTCTACCGCCAACCGTTCAGTCGCACATTATTGTAGCCTTGAGCTGCTAGCCTCAAGCGGAGATGAAAATATGGCTACAGAGGTCTGGTAAGTTCACTTCTTTCGAACTCCACACCCCAGATTTTGTGACATCACTTGAGGACATTTATCAGACTTCACGCAGCTCCCTCTGGAGTCGCAAAAGGCTTTATACAACTTTTTTCACATATACAGTAGTACTCCCCAACACCTGTAAACAGACTTTGATGTGTAAAATTGATAAAGTTCCCCTTTAAAATCAGCTTCAACCAATCAACTTGCTTGACGCACAGGTCATGGTTCACATGTATCTTTGGAAAACCATTCCAGCTTAAGTGTAAATGGGGTCCAGGTAGTTATTTTAACCCAAACCCTAAGCCCTAACCATAGCATAGTAAAACCAGAAAATGGTTTTGGAAGGCAATGACAAATGATGTTGCCCTGCTAACAGGACACAGCTGCACACACGTACACATTGGCGTTAATTCCATTAGTCAAATTAATTCATGTGGACAGTTTCTAACCAAGAAGAATGGCACCAGTAGAAAACCTCTGAATGCTCCTGTCACAAACCTGTTCCCGCTAATATTCCCATAAATCACTCCATGTTCAAGGCTTTGTATGGTTCAAACCATACATAGTATCACAACACCTTGAAAACCCTTTCTGTACTCTCTTTTTTTAATATTTAATTCATTAATTTTCATTCTTTTGTAGGCCATGTATTTATTCATTTTTCTGATTGGCCATAGAGGCTTTTATCTTTTTTCCATGTGTCTGCTGATCTATTGTCTCATCCATCCTGTCTGGCTCTTGCTCTTTGACTCGCTCTTCCACCTGCCTTTTTGAAGCCAGCATAATTGCATCTCTGAACTATCATTACTCTCTTCTGCCCCTTAATATGTCATAGGTCTCCTGGCTTAGCATTGTGTACAGTGGAGCACAGTGACCGTTTAATGAGTACACATCGTATCTCCATGCTCCGTCTAGTTTGTTAGTTATCTCCTCTGTGTTATGGAGATTTATGTTGGCCTGTGAATAAGTGATGTCTTCCTTATCTGAGGCGTCTGGCCAGGCTGTAGAGCTCCTCTCTCTGTGTGTATGTTTAACGAATGATGCTGGTGAAACACTGATTACAGTTAAAGGGATGCTGAATGTTCCTCAGAGGCATTTTATAACATCAGAAAACATTGAATTTTGCCATCAGGTAAATTGATTGTTGTTTTCATTTCTCAATAGAAAGAATGTGTTGTTGTGGGTCCTCACAGTCCTGAGGGCAGAATGTGTTCTTGCTCCTGAGGACAAAATGTAGAAATCAATCAGTTTGTCATTCATTTCAAAGCGACCCAAAGGAGCCCTGCCTCGACGTGTCTTTTCTGGTATGCTGTTTAGAGCTGGCTAAGGCTGTGCAGGCAGAGCAGATCGTCCACTAATTGCAGAAATGGCAGTTTGATACTTGGCTCCTGCTGTCTACATGTCAAAGTCTCCTTGTGCAAGACACTGAACCCCAGTGGGTCTTGATCGTTAGACCTGTGCCTTGCCTGGTAGCTTGCCACTATTGGTGGGTGACTGTGTGTAAATGGATGAATGAGAGGCCAATTGTAAAGCTTGTTTGATTAAAGCACTATATAAATGCAGGCTGGTTGGGGGCTTAAATATTTCTTGCTGGAGCTATGAAATTTGTAGTGAATACATGAATAAACAACACTAGGTGCAGTATTATATGCCTGCTACAAACATTTCTGAAGACTCAAACGTTCTTCGCACTTCCAATAACAATCACAGTTTAAAATAATTAAAAAAAACAAAGATGGCACTGGCAGATGAGACCCAAGTGCAGACAGAAGGCAGGTAGATGCCAAAATAGACTGTCAAAACTCAGAAAAATGACAAAATAAATGAAGAAAATTCAAGGCAGAATAACAGACAAACTACGCAGCTCACACCTAGAAAAAACAGTTGCATCGTTTGCGACATAGTATTTCAGGCAGGAGTTCTGCCAGGACTCGTCCCCCCCCTCCAAATTTAGGCAAATTTATGTAGCTGTTGCCTGTCGCTACAATCTCAACAGGATATTTGGACAAAAGATAGCGATGTTGTTGATTTCTTTTAGACTCATTCTTTTAGTTATTTGAACTTTCAATAAAATAAAATGAAATAAAATAAACAGAATGTTAATAGTTTAGTGCAACAGAAAACATTGTATACTGTTCTTAGACAAAATAATATAATGTAATTGTAAGTTTATTTATTTGCAAAAAAATGACACTACAAAACATGTTATCTTTTTTTTTAAGCTACTTGAACTAAGATTTAAAGGTCAAACCTGTAGTGAAGAAGATAAAATTGGCTTTTTGGTTTTAATGCCCTGCTGCCAGAGTCTGGGGTATTCGGATTTGGCTGCTCACTGCAAAACTAGGAAATGACAAGAGACTGCCTGATTAAAATAGCACCCAGGGCATTGTACAGTCATGCATTGAGTACCTGCCTTGTCATGTTGAGCTAATCCATTTATAATGTGTGCGTGCGTGTCCTGCCGTTATTCCCTGTTGCTGTGTCTCCATCGATCAGGTAGGCCACCTCTTCGGCTTCCTCTTCAATGTTTCTATTCTAGTCTCATTCCTTCCCCACATCCACCTCTCCTGATCTCTTATCTCAGTCCGCACGTCATGGCACTGTATGTAGCATTTAAACGCAAATACATACTGTAATTATTATAATAAATATTAGTGTCATTTCGCAAAGAAGACTATCAGTGAGAAAACTCCACCAGCCTCCATCTGACATTTTACATAGTTTACAAAAGACAAATGTTATTATTTTTGCAACAAATACATGTCATTTAAACTTTCTAATTCTATACTTTCATCTTAATGTGACCTTGTATCACCTGCAAAGAGCCTTTTATCAAGCAAACTTTTCTTCCCTGAAACACAAAACAGTGTCAGGGAGGTGGAGGAGTTCCCTGGCAGCTCTTCTGTTTAGTTATGCAGCATTTGTTTATGGCTAGAGATAGGGCTGTACAATTAATCATATTCAAATCATGATTTTTGATGTTTATGCTGTATTTGCATTAGCAGGGGAGACTGGTCGTATCAGACCAAGCATTTCTAATTTTTCCCTTAGCTCCAAGCAGTGTTTTGCCACACAAAGGGTAACACCACAAATGTATACAGTACAACTACTTGAAAATTTGCGCCAGTGTACAATTTGATGAGCCCATCAAGGCCACACAAACTGCCAGTCTTATACCAAACATGCTCTCGTGGGCCCAAGGAGGTTGCAGAGGAAATATTCTGTCATCGAACTGTTTTCCTAAAAACTGCGTGAGAGAAATTGTAATCTCAATCATGAATGAGAAAAAGTATTCTTACTTTGTCCAGTATCATACAGCCCTAGTTAGAGGTGTGAAGTTGAAATTGGGACAGTTAAAAAGAGGATTCTTCATCCTTGGCAAAACCTGCGCCTACATTACCCACAATGCAACTTGAATGGATTCACTGGACTGTGCAGATTCGGGTGTGTTGTGCTAGTAGCGGCTAATGTAGCCTCAAGCAGAGATGAGGAGCGAGCTACAGAGGTCTGGTAAGCTCACTTCTTTCTAACTCCACACTCCCAGATTTTTTTTCACTTTCAAACTTGTAGTCTTCAGCCCCAACCGATGCTGACTCAAGTGACATCACTTTATACAACTTTTATTCGACATTATGCAGTCGTACTCCCCAACACCTGTAAACAAACTTTGATGTGTAAAATGGAGTTCCCCGTTAAAGGGACGGGACAGATTGATTTAAAAACCACACTACGCTGAAAATCAAACTAAAAAACAAAATCCAATTTATAAAGTCTGTTTTATTTTAGTTTACTTGGTCAGAAATTGAAAACTTGAACACTGGGTTAGTAGCAACTTTTACGTTTGCGTCAAGAAGCAGCGATGCGTATGCAAGAGGTGTTCTTGTTTTTGAGACAAATGTTGCACCTTTTAAGGAAGTGCATTTCCCAGAGGCCTCCAGATTATTGTGTGTGTGTGCGTCCGTGTCTGCATTTGTGTGTGCCCAGGTGTGTGTTGGAGCGCATGACCATCTGTGATTGTGGTACACATTTAGGTTCAAGAAAAAATGAAGCTCCTTTCATTCTGTCTGCATGTAATTAGTATCTGATTTGCTATGGCAGCAGCTAATGCAATGCAATCAGCGGCTGGGACTGCCTGTACCGGGCTGATTACTGAGCCTTAAAGACGCAGTTCAGTCGCAGCTGCGGGCCTGCTCAGGAGAGCTTTGATTTTTTATTGATTTTTGCAAGACAACATTTAGGCTGTCACAACATTGATGCAAAGATCTCCTCGCCGCACTGACTGTGTCAAGTGCTTCTTTTATGTTAGCAAATTTTATTACTGTAGCTCTTAGTTACCTTTAAGAGGTGCTCCAAAAAATCTGTCTTTATGATATGAAATACTCAACTGTTGTAAGTTTAAAAGGTGTCTGGTAAAATATGGTAGTTTTCGTCCTTCAGAAAACTCTGATCGAGCTGAATTTATGTCCGCTATAATGGATTCCAAAGGTTTTCACAAAAATGACTCAAATGTCCACAGAAAGTTCTTAAACCAATTCTGCCTCATAATCCACTTCTTCAGTCACTGTCTACTGATATGCTCAGTATCTCAGAACATACTGTCCTATTTTAACTGTAGTAAAGTGAAGCTAAATTCACAGCTTGTCTTTGTTGCTTGGGAGCTACAAATAGAAACAACATTTTTAATAACATTTTTTTCATATTTGGGTTTGAGGAGTGTATCAAGTCATTTCAATTCCAAAGGAAGTCATTAATCATTGCTGTTTGAGTCAAAATAAAATCTTTTTTTTTTTTTTTTTTGTAAAGTTGAGTTTCTTAAATGGTTCAATCAATTCATTCTTTCAGTCATTTTTCAAGCAACGATGCCAAACATTTGTGGGTTCCAGCTTCTCAAAGTGAGGATTTGATGCTTTTCTGTGCCATATATGATCATTAACTGAAGGTCTTTGGGTTTTTGACTGTTGGTGAGATAAAACAGGCAATTTGAAGATGTCATTGATCTGCATTTTTCACTATTTTGTGACATTTTACAGACAACAAGACCAACAGATGAAAGAGACTATTAAATAATCTTCAGATTAATGGATAATTAAAAAAATAGTTAGTCGCAGCCCTGGTCTAAAATCATCAGATTTATGAATTGAGTCTGACTCAAGTCCATGTCATGTCTGAGTTAAGTCCACACTTTTGAAGTTAGATGTGTTTTTTATCGTGTCATCTAGTTCCGACCCCCGGAAATCGTTACCACGTTTTTTTTTATTAATTTGTGCGCACGAGATAAGTGTATATACAAAGAGCCAGCACAACAGCCTTGTTTATCAGAGTGTTGAGTAATGAGAAACGTTAATTCTGAAGAATTAGAGTTAACAGTTTATCTCGTGTGCACAAATTAATCAAAACATGGGAACTAATTATTCTTTTTTTCTCTCTATGGCCAATCTGGGGCTCCGTATCTAGTTGAGTGCAGCTCAGTTTAATGTTTTGTGGTGTGTTCACTCTTTTCCTGCTGCCAGTGAAATGTCTGAAAAATACAAGTAAACACTTTTCAGTACTCCTGCGCCAGCTGCACCTTCATTTTGGAGACAGAGAAACATTCCTGCAAATCTGAGCCTCACAAATTGTGGGAACCTTAATTATCTTCTCCCATTATTTGCGTGATCCTTCCTTGAATGCGTAATAACATAATGACAGAAGACAGGTGAATTGCACTCCCAGGTACCTAGAAAACAAACACTTGTCCATGTGCAGAATGTGTCTGAAACGAGGCGCAGGAAGCTTAGGGAAATGTGTCCTGTCGCTGTCAGGGTGAGGGGGTGCGTCAGCAGAGTCGATGCATTAGTAATGGCCCTTTGCCTCACATCAAGACCACCTCTCAGTGCGCTCACGTCATCAGACAGCGGCTCTTTCCTCGTGCTGTGCCTGAGGCAAAGATAGAGAGAAAGAATGAATGGGTGATCAATGGGAGGGTGATTGTCTATTCATTGGCCATCTTGAAGAAATCCAGTAAGGACAACAAGTTATCATAACAAATTATGCATATAAAGATCAGTTGTCAGTTTCTGTTGCAACTCCATCGTTTTGTGATTGGTGGATATTGTATTCATTGGTTAAAATGTAATTAAAATACCTCCCAAGTGGCTCACATATGCGATAAAAACTGTCAATTGCTGGACCACATACTCAGAATTATATTGAAATAATTAAGACACATCGCTCCCTTTAAATGCAATTATTGCTTGTCAATGTGATTTTATATCATCAGGGAAAAATCTAAACTACTGAAGCTGTATTGAATCTTGATGTGCTGTGTCATTGCTTGTGTAAAGAAGCGCAACAGGAGGCTGCCACCCGCAGTGTTGTGTTATTATGCGAAACTTTATCGCATTCTAATATTTGATACATGAGGTTAAGAATTTCTCAGCTTGACTATTAAAGCATGATTTTCTTTGGTGTCAAACAGAGGCGGCTAAATGAGTCCTGTGTTTTTGTATTGGGAAAATTAATACTTGTGTGCACACCTGTGGGTGCGTGAGAGCGAGACGTATAATTATACTGGACTAATTGGCTTGTACCGGAGAGTTAGCTATAGATGAAAAAATCAAAGCGGTAATGAGGTGCTTCACCCCAATTTGTATGAACTGTAAATAAACATCTAATTCTTTTTGAAAGCACGAAAGATGCGACTTGAGGTATAAGCGTGTGGCTCCAGTGTGGCATTATTAAGTTATCATATTTGTCAATTTAAAAGCTAAAAGTATTGATGACTTCCGCTGAACGACGTGGTTTAAAAGTGATTCGATATTACTCAGCCCATTTTCAATAATATACATTTCCTTGCAGGCAGCTTTTTTCAAGATTCAAATTTATTTAGGTCTAATGTTCCTTTGATGGAAATTCATAGTAGGGTGGAAAATGGATTACATTCCTGCAGAAATACCCTCTCATAAAAGAGGCAGTGCATAACTTCAGTGCTCCGAGATTCAGGCTCTCGTGGTCACGATACAATGGCATGAGAGTATTCCTGCTTACATCATCTGTAAATGTGTTTAGGCTGAGGTCTGATTTTTAGAAATTAGATCTATTATAATTCACTTAACAATGAAATACATGAAGCTTTTGAATAGAAGAGAGGTAAAAAAGTAGAGCCATGTAACTGTTGTGGTTGAATGGCATTTTGTAATATTAGTTTGTTAACAGAGGCAGAAGGACATGAGTTAAAACACAGTCACTAAACTGTAGGAAAACTTCCTCCGGCATTCATCATTATGTTGTGTGTTAGTAACCTGCTGTTGCTCAGGCGAAGAGGGAAAAGGTAATACAAGGTGATCATTCCTGGCAACGTGGACTTTGGTTTGGTTAAAGTTTTCCCTCAACAGTGGTGCATTGTAATGTTTTTTGAAAAATTGCCAATTAATGCATATAGATAGATCTAAATGTCTTCATTTTTCTCCTTAATTTAACATGGTTGGCAAACATTTAGTATGTTACATCGTCCATAAATGTGTTTGGGAAGGATGCATAGTTTTGCTAAACCTGGCCAGATACTGTGCTCTGTCTCCAGGGTAAAGCTTTGGCAAATAATCTCTGCATTTCTTATTTAGTTTTTCAGAACACCTGATCAAATATCACAGGTGCTGTCATTGACATTTGCACATTAGCAATTAGGTGTTTGATTTACCAATCTACCAACAAAGGCAAACTGTTGCGACTCTCTGTCATATCTCTAATACTCTGTTATTTATACTCAGTCATTTAACAAAGGAAACAGAAAAATATACATTATGTTTGCGTCAGACCTGTGGTGTGTTTTGGGGTTTACTGAAACACAAAATAAACAAAAAAAATAAAGATAATTTGATGGGACTTAAGGGAAACACCGGCAGCACATCATGCGTCAAAACACCCTCGTCTTTGTAAGAACATCAAGATGTGTGTTATGGGTTTTCAATCTGTCAAGATAAATGTACACCAGACTGTCATATCTCTCAGTGGTGACGTGTACAGATGCTCTAGAGAAGATGTGTGCTTCAGGTGTCAAATGACCGAATGCTACGTGACGAAGTCCGTACCTCTAAAGTTGGATTGCTGGCAAACCCCAGCACAATGGCCATATTCATCTATACATGACATACTGTACATCATGTATCAGTTTTTCAAAACCAAAGTTTCTGTATGTATACTAGAATGTCAGAATGGGATTTTTTTAAATGTATCCACTCTGGAAAGTGTTGTCAGAATAACTTTTTTTGATCTTCAAAAACACTAATGTTGTGTCTCAATTCGGATACTTCCATTAGTACACTTCAATGAAGTACACTGTGTACACTATGTACTTACTTGCGTAGTGTGTGAATTTTGTCAGAGTTAGCGTTGTCTCAATTCGAAAACGGGCGCTTTGCACTTACCAGAAGTGACGATCGCAAGATTTGAGTGGCTCTTCTTATTCTTCTTTTTAATGGAGAATTGCAACGAGCCAGAGCATTAGTGCCAAGGTTTGACCGCCATTGTCGCCCGCCAAAACATCTGCTCGCTTGTTTGCTCACTTGATTTTAATTCAATTTTATTAAAAATGAATGAAAATGAACGTGCTTTTACTTTTAGTGCTGTGTTCACCGTAACGATCGCAACCATGGCCGCAATTTTCATACGTTGGTGGTCCCTCCCCTTCCGCTATGTAGCCAAGATGGCGACCGACCATTGAGGGTGAGAAGTGTGCACCGTTCCACACTCAACTTTTTGACCGCTGAGTACATCATCCGGGTACTCATAGTGCACTGCATTTTGCCATACTTGTCAGTGTGAACGCACTTATGCACTAAAAATAGCAAGTGTAAGTACGGAACAACGCAAATTGAGACGCAGCTTAACTTAGTGAACTGTAGATCTTAATGGTTTAACTTGTTAGGCAACATGTGGTTGAGACTGCTCCATAGTGTGTTTGAAGCCAGAGAAAAGTGTTGGGAGCATGTTCTCACTTGTGTACTACACGCAGAAGAACAGATGTGTTTGCTGTCGAGAGCATTCTTCAACCTTGCAACATAAGCAACCTTCACTGATTATACAGGATGTGGATGATTTGCTCCGAATGGGTGATGGTGGTGATGCCCGATGGCTGCAGTGAATGTGTGTGTGTGTGTGTGTGTGTGTGTGTATTGAAGCGGTAGTGTTTTCCCAGCGGTTAGATCCTGACAGGCTTTGCAGGTAGCAAAGGTCCGGCGGAGTCCCATGATTCATGCAGCCAACAGCGGTTCTCCACCTCATTTATTCACCACATGGACACAGAGCTCATGCTCCATGCTGAATATCACATGACAAGAGGCACGCTAGCCACTGTGTATGTGTGTGTGTGTGTGTGTGTGTCTGTGTGCGAGTGTGGGTGGGTGTGTTTTTCCTACTGTGCTGGCTGCCGTCCGGCTTACCTATGAATAATCATTCGCCTTTGAAATGTCACCTTCCAAACTCAGTGGCCCCAAGCGGATCACAGCGGAGGGGCTGTGGTGACTGTGTGTGTGTGTGTGTGTGTGTGTGTGTGTGTGTGTGTGTGTGTGTGTGTGAGAAAGAGAGGGCTAGACTTATACTAGTACAAATTGTAATAAAGAGTGAGTAACCTAGGCTCTGAGCTGAAAACACTTGAGACTGAGATAAAAAAATCAGACAGATTTCTTAAGGGCATGTGTGTGTGTGTGTGTGTGTGTGTGTGTGTGTGTGTGCGGAAGGTGATAGCATCATCACGTCTCTGAGGGGACCATGTCGCCATGGACACGTCATTTAAAATCCACAGTCCTTCTTCTGTGTTGGACTATTGGTGCAAACAGCTTTCCTCTTTAATTCATCCAACCAATTAAAAAAAACTATGTATACAGTGCTGTTAAGTTTGTACTGCAAATTGCTTTAATATTGGAGGGGTGTCATGTAATAATTGCCTATAGTCACAACACAAATAAACACTTATTTATAATAAGACATGTACCTGGGTGAGATATTGCCAGATTCAGGCTCCATTAGCTTAAAATGACAATTTCAGCAGTTTATAGTATTGTCTGCAGTAAAAGTAATTCTAGGAACAGTTTCAGGGGATGCTGCAGTACATTTCTCAAAAGTTTCTTGGAAATTGCTTGGACAGTCTTCGTTATTTCTCTTCCAGCAACTTCGATCAAATCACAAACTCTGTGAATCCTTAACATGACTGAGCACTCTGCTAACCAGATAGCATAGGAAACATTTTGTCCACCTCTCTGCTCCTCTCTCTCTCACTATTTTCTGCCTAAATCTAATCTAATTCTCACTCCACCCTTATGAAACAGCTTTAACTGCATACAACAAGCCTTTATGAATGAGTATTACAGTCGTTTCTTTAAATTAGTTTAACAATATGAACATAAATGACACGCCTGTAAGCAATGCTCCCACATTCAACATCTTATAATACCATATATATTTAAATTTAGGGATGCAGCTATTATTTTCATTACTGATTAATCTGCTGATTATGTTCTCAACTAATAGATCAGTCGTTCAGTCCATAAAATGTCAGAAAATAGTGAAAAAAGCCCAGCGCAATTTCCTAATGCACAAGGTGACAAATCAAGGTGTCGTAAAACAGAGAAAAGCAGCAAATCTTCACAATTGAGAAGCTGAGAATAAAATGCTCCAAAAATGAGTTTAATCGGTGAGTTGATCAACAAAAAACGAATCATTTATCAACTAATTGTTTCAGGCCTTTTTGAATTATTCCATAACTGACTTAAAAACAATATAAACACAAGATAAAACAATTGTACCTCACTTTCTAACCCCAACACCTGACACAGCACCACCATTAACAACAGGTAACTACAAATAACACATCCAATCAACCAGTCGTATTAAAAATGTTAATTGCCTGCAGGAAAGAAAACCTTTTGGAGCAATATAAAACACTGAGATTTCTGCTACTCCTTTCACCTTCCTACTACATGTAATTGAGAATGTGACACCCATATATGATCATTTGGTACATGATTGAAAATAACTATATTCGAATAGATTTCTTTCAAACCCACTCATGACACCCTGCAAAAGAACAAGACCCTTAATATTTCATTATACCACCTATTACTGTAATTGTAAGGGACCACTGACTCAGCCCATTTTCAATAATATGCATTTCCTTGCAGGCAGCTTTTTTCAAGATTCAAATTTATTTAGGTCATAAAAGAGGCAGTGCATAACTTCAGTGCTCATTGAAAAGACCTGGGACTCAAATTTGCTTCAGCTGTAACATCTTAAAATCTTTAACTGTGTTTCAGCCAGTAAATTCTAGATAAATACAATAGATTATATTAAAATGTATAGCTTTGTTCCAATCATTCGTCCATCTGTCTGTCTTCCAAAGTGATATGGTCAACATCTTATTTTAACACTTAAAACTATTTCATAGCCATTTAAATTATACTAAAAATAATTCACATACAACTTAAATAGAAAACAAAATGTCTTAGTTTTCTGTGTATTTGTATGTAAAGGACAACTTTCCGTCTTTTTTTTTGCTGATCCTTACAGTCAAACAGCTGACAGCCTTGTTGCCTCTGGCTAACATTGAGCACCATTAAGTGCTTCATTAGTTTCGAGGTGTTGGCAGTCTTGACAGCTATTTTTCTGTCACAAATATTGCACCCAGCACCGTCGCTGTCAATTCAGTACACTGTTTATCCAAAACTGTTTACTTCCAGACAGCCGGGAGATTAAGGCATAGTGACGTCTGGACAGGATTGTTTTTCTCGCCCCTAGGAATCGGCTACTTAGCTTAAGATGTACCATTCAAGTTTCAAAATTTAGCACGTTATCACATAGTAACGTTGGCATTATCGGTGTGACTCAACAGTCCTGTAAGCCAGTTTGCATGCTTTAGAGACTACTCCACATGTCACTGCAGGACGGAGAGGTTCCCTGTGGTAAATAGTGTTTCTCTGTGGCCAGGACGGGACACATACACACACCACAGAGATGCTCTGAGAGGATGCTCTTGGCAGCGCTTTGATGGTAAGGTATTATCAGATCAAAGCTGTCCTGAAGGCCTCTTTGCTCAGGGACTACTTGCCCCATGCCCTTCTCTGAAACTTGTTATCTTTGATCAGACAAAAAGGCCAGCGGGTCGCTGAGTGGCTCAGTCAAGACACCAAGGCGACTTGCTGAGGGCTTAGTGCAGGGACAATAGTCGCCACGTGTGAGCGGGGATTTACAAGGCAGCATGCTAATCCTGATAAGCTCTCAGACACTCGCACACATGGAGCACTGTGAAGGTACGAATGCAGACGCTGCCACACACAAGCTTAATTATATTCATACTCATGCACTTTTCTTTGGGTGTGAATTGTGATCTTTAATTCCTCTGCTGTCAAAGTTTTCACTAAGCCCATCAAGGGCGCATCAATTGCACCATAATTTTTCAATTTACTAACCTATTTAATAACGCTGCAGATGTAAATGAGCCAAGCTACAGTTGAGTTAATTTGATTGAACTGTTGCTTAACAAGACCTGAGGCTAAGCTGTTTAAGACCCGCCTTGCACCTTTCAGGAAAGCGGTAGAGTGCAAAAGAAAGTGTTCACTGCTACTGACATTGGAATATTGGTTGAAGAGAAGACAGTTTGCACTTGCAACCGTGGACTCCTCTTGCAAGACGGAAGGCTATATGTGGGCAAATATTAGTTAAAGAGCCTAATAATGTCAGCTCAAAAAAATAACATCAGAGATTGAATTAAGAAGGCCTCGCTGAGTTATGAATAATCAATGTGGAAGAGTTTTGGCAGTTCTTAAAGTGCAGAATGCTGTTATTTCATGGTAAAACAGTGAATTGCACAGTGGTCCACTTCATCCATGACAGTAATTCCTGAGAAGACATGCCAAGCGTTTCCTATCTATTTATCGATCTATGCATTGATCTATGTGATGACCTGTTTATCATATAAATAGATAAAATGAGGCTCAAGAAAACAGAGAAGTGGGAAAGACTATGAGCAAAGATAGTTGTCAGCATTTGTCTAAGTCACGAGATAAAGAAGATGAAAAGGGCGAACATGAACATGTGCTGATGATGCTTAGAGGCTGTTGTATTTCCATTATGTCTGAAATGCTTATGATAGTGACCTGAAAAGACCAGCTGTCGGTTCTGAAGTTACAGCTCCAGTTGAACCTACTTCTTTTTTAGTGCAATAAAAGCTTGTTTTCTTTTCCACAGTTGTTGTTGCTGCCTTGTAGAATTTATTTTACATTTCCAGCTTTGTCAGGCACTTAAGGCAGAACAAGGCCTTTAAGATCCAACAAATCAGCAACTGAACAACATGATGCAACAACGTAAAATACGAGGAAACGACAAAGAACTGGATAAACCTGTTAGGGTTATTCATGCTATTTCTCAGAATAAGTGGTTGATTTTACACAAATTATATCAGTCTTTTCTAAAGGATACTAAGTATGTAAAGTGTATTATGTATGTTAGCAGCAACACAACATCTGTTACATTTATTATCAGGATTTTTAGCCTAATCAGAGCTAAGTTCAGTTAAAAATCATGCTATTGATGAAGACAGGAGAGGAAATGAAGAGAGGGCTCTGACAGAATGGGATCAACTTAGAAAAGAATATTCTGGCAGAGTGGAGATGTGTCTCGTCTTTGTCTCTTCCCCTGGCAAAGTAAACATCCATTTCACTCAGCGTGTGGTTGGTACAGGGGGCCAATTATACTGAAATATCAGCGAAAGTCACGACAATTCTTCAAGCTTCTTCTTAACTGTATATTACAGGCACTAATTAGCCATATTAAAACAGAAAAATGCAAGTCTTTCTTTTAATTTGAACCGCCACGACCCCCAAATCCTATATTGTGTATATGACTCCATTTTTGTGCATGTTTGTTAATTCCAGCACTGGTGAAATTTCCTCCTGAATGCAGCAAAGATAAAATGATCTGTGTTTATTCCTAATGGAAATTTTACTCAAAAAGTACAAATTTTACTTTTTGAGTAGCAAGCCTTAGAGAAAATGATTATTTTACCATTGCTGAAAGATGTAATTTCAGCAACAGTAATTGGTAGTTTGTATTTTGCCAGCACAAATCCTAGTTTATATTATAACATGTATTGAATCCCCTTTCTGTGTTTTTGCATTTTTTTAAATATCTGCTCTTTCTGTCACCTGAGCGAGCGGATGCTGGTCTTGGTGTAACTCCGCCCAGACATGGAGCTTTTGTCAACTGTCTATTTATTTCTTAGAACAGTGTTACTCTTGCTGAGAGGATCTGTAATAGAGGCTGTGGCCTGTGTATTGGAGTCATGCATAAACATGTCAAGTCGCTCTGTTTCATTGGCATCCAGTCATAGAGTACCGGTGTATGTTTTGTCATTATCCACCACTGATGGGTTTCTGTTTGTTTACATATCAGTGGCAAGTTGCGAGCTTTCCATCACAAGAAGAGGGCAACAGTTTGGATTGGTGGTTCAAATCTAAGGGGGAGGGAAGTCTTAGTTGAGTAAGAACCACTTCTAAAGTTCTCTTTAGCAAGTTCCTGTTGCACCAGTAAAATTAAAACAAGGATCACATTATATCCTCGGGAATTTACTTAACTAGTTGGTTCAGCAAAGCAATCTGATTGGTACAGTAAATGGTGCATACAAAACACACTTATAATTTGCATGAAACACAGCTAGCTATGCTTTAGTGGTTTCTATACCAGTAAGACATTTTCCACAACGGGAGCTTAAAGACCTGTAACCTGAACCTTTAAGAGACTGTCCTCCCAACAAAAACAACAGAATCAGTCGGTGTTAATCAGGGGGTCCGAGACCCCTCAAGACGCCCCACATTTCACACACTGATTCCAGACCCCTCAGACTACTTGGAACTTGGATTAAGCGCCACCTCCTGAGCAGTACCAAAATTTAGCTCCAGGAACGAGCCCCCAAAGCAGGTGGCGAACAGTGGAAACAAAAGCAGAAGCCATGACAATACACCTGAAGTTAGTTGCTGATGATGGTCTTTCTAATGAATCTGCCCCACTTTGAAGAAACCTTTTCAGTCAGCACAGACATTGATAATCATTTTATAACAGCATAAACTCCATGTGTACTCCTTCTGGCTCCTCTCTATCTCAGTTTTCTTTTTCTCTGGGGCCTTTTTTATTCCTAAGAGACTTGCATCACTGTGTGTTTTTATCTGTGTCTGTGTTTGTGTGTGAAAGCACTCCTCTTGGGCTGCATTGCAGACACATCCCTACTGAAATCCTGTCTTATCTTAACTGTAACAATATGGGTTAGGACGTCATGGTGAAGAGAGATTTAAGAAGGAGATTTTAGGTAGCTTCTTAAAGATTAGCAAATTACTATCTTATAGTGAACTTAAATTTATGATCAAACCTTATATCCCATGGCATGGTGGCTTTTTATCAACTTCCTGCTCCTGGATCCTCAGGTGTGTTTGTGGCTCACGGGCCAGATGGAGTATGTTAGAGTTTCTGAAATTTAGAGGAGAGGCAAACTCACTGTATTGTAGGAAATAGTTCTCAACCTGTTTCTGCTTTGTGCTTACTATTGATGGTTGACATTTTCTGCAATAGCTTTTCCATACATTTACATTCTGTTATTACCTCTCTATATAGTAGTTTTTGTTGTCAGAGGTGGGGTCTGCCATTCCTGTGTAAGATTCAAACTGCCTTTACGTGCACAAGGGATTCACAGGAAATGACGCAGAATGTAATTTATCAGATCGTGGTTGCTCGTGGCGTGATGGGAAAAAGCAATTTGCAGTTACTGACTTCTTCATTAAGACAATGTGAGTTTGTTTGGCTGCACTGTAAATAGATCAGCTGCTCCCCTGGTTTATTTGTGATTATCTACTCAAGGAGTTGTAGTATTAAACCTTACTTGCTGTTACCACAAGTAACCATGGGTGTTGCCAAATCAACAGTGACTGAAAAATAAAGGATTATTACTTTAAATCATTAAGTCTGGTATATTTTACATAAAAATGCAACTTTAAAAGCAGTTCATATAATTTTTAATACAAGAATATAATGTCATCTGTATACTGTACTGTACCAACAATCATTCAAGTGAGAGAGGCAGATGACCCTGAGCCAAGTCGCTCCGTCACTCTCTGAAACAAACAGCAACGACAGTGAACAAACTGCCTGCAATGAGTGGAAAATATGTAGGATCCTGTGCTGAAACACAGAGCACATGAACTGAAGATAACAAGCCATGTTTATAAGGAAAAGACTTTTGGGTTGGGCATACACAAACACACTCTCATTAAACTCATTAGTTATTCCAGCCGGCATTCCGCTAATTGCCCATGCCAACCTGGTTCCTGGTGTGTGTTTGGTTCATTTAATTTGTGTGTGTTTGTTAAAAGGCTGTACTTCCTTTGATATCATCGTTTTGTGTTTTCTCCAGCTTTTCCTTCAAATCACTCCCCAACTTTCTCATTGCAATAAGTTGAAAGGCTTTAAGTGGCAGATCAAAGAGATGTAACTACTTGACAGCAGAGCATTTTGAAGAGAATGTCTCAACCTTCAATCTGTGCTTTTCATGTCTATGTTGTTTTCCTTTTTATAGGCTTTTCTGCCGGTTTGCAAGTTCAAGGTTTTCTTCTGAGCCCTTATTTTCTTGAATTAGTACGATTCAGAATCAAACAGAAAGAGGATGAAGGAGATGGGTGGTGACTTTACCTAAAGGGCTGAATGAGAAGTCCAATGAGAAAAGAAGAAAACAGTGTTTCACCCTTTGCAATCAAACAGCTTTGAGTGTCACCTTGAACTCTCTACAAGACAATTTGGCAAGAGTATTTGCTATAAGGACACAGCTATGGACTAAGAATTATTTCAGTCTGATAATCACCATGTCTCATTTCAGCATACCAGTCATGCTGGCAAGCCTTAAGTGATCAACCTTCAGTATTAGAAACTCTGTCTGGGTGGGATCAGCTTTATATAGCCTACAGCTTCATATTTTTGGAAGGTTAAATTTCCCCTCCACTCAAAAGTTTTTCTTCTTGTTCCTACAGTTGAATGTTTGAGCTTCACTGTACAGATTGATGTACGTGCAGAATTTGACAATGTTCGTCTGTTAAAAGTGGAACGTTTCTATGTGCTCAGTGAAAATCTGATTTTAAGGGGCGGGCTTACAAGCATGATTTGATGTGACATCGCAAATAGTTTGGAAGCCAATCGTGTAATGTAGAAACCTGAAGCTGCCAGTGCACAAACACTGAGAATGAACTTTACAGTGAAGTAGGAAACACCTGTTGTCCAGCAGGAACATTTTAGAAATGAAAAAGATGTGCATATTCATAGATTCTGGAATTTTTAATGAGCTAGAAGAGAAGATGATCTTTTTAAGGATTTTAATGTGGGAATTATACTTTTTTTACTCCTTCTTTACTTCCACCCGATACCTGTACTCTTGTGGCCTGAAAGGTGTGCAATACCCAATACCTGTACACTTGGAAAACTCAAAATGCTGGATATATTTAGAGGTCCACTTCACACAGTGATTAGCCAGGTGTGCGGAGGTGTGAGAGAATGATGATGAGATATGAACTTTCTCTCTCAAGCTCTTTTGTTCACTCTTTACACAACTCCTTGTGTCACTTTTCATTTGCACAAATGAGTTCAACACCATGAATGCCTTTAAGGAGAGACTGTCCAAAAATGTGTGCACCATTGTCTCCATTTGAACAATTATTGCTTTTCGCCCAGCTTTCGAGTGTGGACATTTGTAACAGCCACACTCACTTTTACCTTTAGACATGGTGGGACAACATTTCGTGCAAACTACTTTGTTTCAAGAATACCCCGGCCTTAATTCTGCTGTTTACCTGGTGATTGCAGCTATGATAGCTTCAACTCAAGAATTATAACATTCTGTCTCATAGTATAATAAACAAAAACCAGCCTTCTTGGATTGTATTTCATCATCTTGTCGATTCCTGAAAGAACTAAATGATGAACAAACAATGCTGTGTCAGGCCTGAACCCCCGGTTAAGAATCTGTAGTCTGAAACATGAAACTTCAATACATCAATAAAGTAACAGGAGTGAAAGGCAGTTTTATTAAAGGGAAGGATTTCGTTGCTGACCCTCCTGGGTCAGAATAACATAACCAGTCACGGCAGAATGTTTTCCTGGAAGTAAAATGATGAAATTCTTTCTAATTTGTTTTCTATCATGAAGACTTGAAGAAGTACGCTTCAACAAGAAATACATTTGGTGATTGGTGCACGTCCCCACAGCCACCAGTATTGATAGGAGCGTAGGCATCAAGATGGTTTGAAAACGTGAGTGACTTTACTTTGGTGCATGGCCTGATGTGAGGACTGAGTGATTTGAAGTCCAGACACTGCTGCCACTATTTCTTTCACAGCAGGATGTCAATCACTTACACAGACAGGAGCAGTTTTTCTGACACAAGTAGATGTGCCCCCTCATACACACAAAAGCATGATTGCTGCACATTTAGTTTTATAGCTATCAAATAATGACACTTTGATTTACAGATTTCCAGTGGTGAAAAGAAATACAGAATAACACTTACTGTGATTAAGACATGTAGCTTTGATCACCAAATGTTTGGGGTTGAGTTGGGATGGACATCATTGGAGACTCCAAAAGAACAGGACTATGAACAATGACCAACTTCATATAAAAATGATTAAATTGACATTTACTCCTTCTCCCTCCATTGAAACATCCAGAACTTATTAATATGTAAGTGTCTTTCCTTTCAAAAGTTTAACTGCTGAAGACAAGATGTCTCCTACTTCGCTGAAAAGCTGAGACACATTGTGTGTAACCTTGAGGTCTAACAAACGTGTTGAATGCATTTCCCTCCTCATAAAACATTTGTTTACGTCAATGTTTACTAGCTTGCAGTCTTCTTCTTTACTGCTTTTGTTGGTGCATTGGTGTTTTTCTTGACATTTTAAGAATTAATGTTGCCACCTGTTGATCAGTGGAATAATTTGGAAACATTAGCTGGAATGTGTGCATGTGTGTCCTTGTGCACGTGCACGAGAGCTGGTCAAAAACTCCTCAGGGAACCTTTAAACTGGTGAGCACAGCGAAACTTTACCCCTCTGCACACACATCACTCAGCACAGTGAAGCTCAAACATCCAAGTGAAGTAACAATAAGCAAAACACATTTTTGAAAGGAGGGGGACTTTAAGTATCTTTAAAGGAACAGCTTGACTTTTTTGCTAAATACACTTATTTGCTTTCTATCCGAGGGTAAAGTGAGGGAATCGGTACTACTTTCATGTCTGTATGCTAAATATGAAGGTAGAGCCAGCAGCCAGTTAGCTTAACTTAGCACAAAGACTGGAAGCAGGGGGAAACGGCTAGCCTGGCTCTGTCCAAACGGTAATTTTCCAGCTTGCAGTCTTTATGCTAAGCTAAGCATGAAAATATGAACTGTTCCTTAAAGTATAATATATCTAAGAACCTCTCCCAAAATCTTGAAGGAATACTTCATACACGCTGCCTGTAGGGTTTGAAAGTGACTCAGTAGCTAAGTCCGAGTGAGAAGTTAGGTTTTTTTCCTTCAGTCAGCTTGGATTCACAGCAGTTACAGTTGATTCCAATGTTTGGTGGAGTATCTCTTTAATTCTGTGAAATGTGTGTCTTTCATCATGTCTCCGGGCCAGTTGCTTTACAGGATGTCAGTTTGACATCATCATCATCATCATTATCACCATCCGCACTCAGATGTCAACAGGATCCACACCTTATTACACACACAGCGATGTGTGCGTTTGCAAGTGTGTGTGCTGGGTGTTGTTAATGTCAAAACGATGCTTTAGTCTCCACCAGTCGAGTAACTCATTAATTAAGAGCTGGGTGCCAGACCAGGAGACATAATTTTATCGTGCAGGATGTCAGCCTACATGCACACACTCGTACAAACACACACACACGGTATACACACAGTTTCATGTTGTCATCGGTTAGGGGGGCATATGTGTTGATCAATAATGACATGTCTGCTTTTTTCTGAAAAGTCGCTTCAGTGTGTATGTGTATGTGTTGTCCTTTAAAGGTCATATAAGGTCACTTTAACTGTAGAAACAGGAAGATGAAGTGTTGCATTGGAAGTTATATAGTATATGAATATATGCAATATGAACATACTGTATGTTTATATGCATACCTTTGTATGTGTGTGTGTACTATGTTGATTAGGCCTTCATGTGACAGTAATTAATCATGTTGTCAGTAGATGCAGATTTGCTGTGAGTAGCCTCATATCCTGTCATTCAGTGCCATTTAAATTCTGTCCCTCAAACCTTTTTGATTAGTAGATAATCATCACACATGCACACACAACACAACGCTACATTTGGATCAAAATAACATGGGTGGAAATATGACTACATTGAGCTACAGTTGAAGCACTGTGCTGAAATCGCACACCCAGGTGAAATTGGCTGTTTTAAAGTGCACTTAAGTTAAAGTTACAAGTTACCCATATACCTATGACAGAGGTTTAGGTAAATATAGGAGAGATCAGATGTTCAATAAAGTGTCACTTGCTTGTTTGCTGCATCTCTACGTACATGGGGAAAGTTTGCCTTCAAGGCTTTCTGCCAGAAAGGCTTTAGGAAGTCAGGTGACATAGTATAGAGAGCGACAAAGTCCATGTAGCGAGGAGGTCAGGGTGGATGAATGGGTCAACCACCGGACTTCACCCAGGAGACCACTGTTCGTGTCTCAACTTATTATTTTAACCCAAACAATGATCTTTTGCCAAACCTAACCAAACTGCCACTGTTTCACAACATTAACCATGTGTTAGAAAGGCTTTCTGGCAGAAGGCAAACTTCTCCCACATGCCATCTCTACATGCAAGGTAACCCTGAATGACCTTAGCACAGTGATACATAACACTAGTCATTATCACAAAGCAATTCTGTTTCCAAACTGTGGCATCATAAGACAGTACATTTCACACCATTATAAAAATAATGTGAAAGTCAAGAGACGTTTAGAGTTAGATGGAGCACACTATCCATTAAATGTTTCTCCTTTCAGATTTCTTTTTTATAAATAGTTCTACAGTTGGCTAATTTCATGTGTGTTCTTTATACAAAGTAGTTACTGTAGTTCAAGTACTAAAATAGTCCTAAAAGTAGAACTACAGAAAATGCAGAAATTTGCTTCTACAGAGAAACATAAGGGCTGTGTGTGTGTGTGTGTGTGTGTGTGTGTGTGTGTGTGTGTGTGTGTGTGTGCACCGTGACATTTAGTGCTGATTTAAATAGCCTTTGGGGACAACACCTCCAGCATGCTGAAGACAAATCTGTTTTTATCTGCTGTTGGGGGAAAAACATTGCATTATTAATATGTAAACACTCACAGCACTGCACTGTGCTAATTAACCAAAGTATTTGCACATATAAATTGATAATCATTACACATCCATTTTCAAGATTCCCTAGCTGATTTTCTCTGTTTTCACACAGGAAAAAAAGAAAGAAGAAGCCATGTATATGCTCTCAGACGGTTATGTTCAACGCTCATTCTGTATACTTCTTGGACAGTGGTATTTTAATGCTTTCTTGATGGTATACCAGTAGGTATACATTACAAAGATCGGTAATATGCCATCATACTAAATCAACAAATTTAAAGATTCCTGCAAAGTTTCAAAGTGATGAGCATGAAAACATGCTGCACCTTTTTGGAAAAAATGTGAAATTTGTTACACTAAAGCATTCAGTTTGAGCAACTAATATAGTTTCTCACTGACAACATGTCACCATAAAGAACTTTAAAAACTGTTCTACACAGTAAGAAACAGTAAGATGCCTGATTTACTGTCTTCACTTTTTGATTTGTGCCGCCTGTGCAAGCTAAGACTCACACAGAGATACATTTTCATGCTAACAAGGTAGCAAGCAGTACATTGACTCTTGTCACTTTGTATCATCTTTTCTTTCCATTACATGTTTTAGCCACCAGTTGCCTTCTTATAAAGTTACAAGGTGCAGTCAAACATTAACATGATGAACATATTTAATATTATCCACTACCTGTGCTGTCCTATAAAGGCAGAGAGCAGACATACAGACAAAAAACCCAACATTTTTAAATTGCATAGAACTACCCCCCCCCAAAAAAAATCCTACCCTATCCTAAAACATGTATAGTACAACTCTCATGCAAATTGATGGTATTTTTGAGGAGCCCAATATATTCTGAAAATAACAATGTGTGGCATGACTGAAACATGTAGTGACTCTTCTAAGCCTGAAAAAAAAAAAGAGACAAAACTTAGCAAAAAACCCCAGGTTTTAAGGGTTTTAAGCTCATAGCTCATAATTATATGTGATTAAATGTATCTACTATTCATATTTATATTGAAATTGATAAAATATGTGATTCCTCATTTTAATACATTTAAATATGTGATTTAAAGGAAGCCTAACCACAACAAATTGATGGTATTTGTCGCTAACTCACTGTGCTAGGCTAGTTATCTTTTAGTAGGAGCTAGCCATTTATTTTTTACTCTATAATGACTGGACTTAGCTACTGACTTATTTATGTAGGTTAACTCACTAAGTTACCAAGATGTTGTCAAAAGTTGGTATCTTTTCAATTTAAGATAACAACTAGAGAAAAAAGTTAGTGAATGTATCTTTAGCTAAGGCTAGCTGAGGCTATCTCACCAGCTAGCTTTCTGCCTTGCCTTAGCTGTGTAGTTGGGTGTTTCTCTGTGCAACGAGAGCCCAGGATTACCAAGCTAGAGTCCAGTTACAGGGTTTTGGTTTGGTTTTTAGCTTGGTTTTGTAAAGCTGTTCACAGAAATGATACATTTCTATGGCATAGCAGATTTTAATATTGTAAAATAGACATCAAAAAGTTTCAAACTCAGTTTTGACCATATACGTATGTAGTGTAGCTATACGACTTTGTCTCTAAATTTTGAATCTCTCTTGATTTGTTTATCTGCCAAATGTGCCTTTTATGTTGAATGACCAAGGCTTTTCAAATCTTGGAAACTTGGGAAGACTGATTGCATGTGGGCTGAAACACCACTGATGTACATAAATAGGAGCAGATGAAATAGATGTTCATCAGCAGAAGCTCTGACTTGGTGTTTGCTGGGTCCGGCCACTGTTTCAGCGTTCCTCTGATCTATCAAGAGAGACACACTGAGTCATCCGAGCATTAAGCTGCAGAGGAGAGTCATTTATCCTCCTTGCCTGGTCGCTAACTGCTCTGTCTGTGTCTTAATGACAGTTTAAGCTGCCCTGAAAGGGCTCACTTCTCAATTTTAAGCTTTACTGAACCACTTTTGCTGTCGGGGGTGATCATTTTAGGAGTGATGGGGCGATACATAACTGACCACAGATATGTTTTAGAGTTGAATTTGTTGCTGTTTCCTGAAACAGTGCAAATTTAGCATTATGTGTACTCCTGCCAGTACCATGTATTTGCATATTAATGTGCTAACTGCTACCCAAGGTATAATGGGATTTTATGAAAAAAAAAAGCCTGCTGTCTCATTGTAGCCCTCCCTTGATTATTTCTAAATGTCAGATGTTCAGTCAGAGTAGAAAAGGCCATTGAACTGTCTTGCCTCTATGGCCAACATCATTGACTAAAATGTCCATCAGTGAAGAGGATGGCAGAGTGACTGGTAATTTGCTAGGAGAAACAAAACACTGTTAAACATTTATGTAGATGCAAATGAATTCGTTAAAATGGCAAATGACAGAGGGGAATGCATTACAGCTCTCTACTCTTAATACATGTGTGATACAGGGTGCATTTATTTTCATAGCTTTGTGAATGAAGAGTTGAATTTCTGTGCTGATTACAGTGTCTGGGGCTCCTCTAATAACAGTCGTGGTGACCTCTCTGTCAGCTGAAAGGTGGGAATTCTTTCTTTAGACACCACCATTCAGATTCAGTACAAAAGTTGGTTTGAAAAGGGCAATGACACACTGAGCTGTTGTTAGTTAAAACGAATAAAAGTACTGTAGAACATGTTCTAACTTGAATAGAAAACTAACCGGAGGTGCCATTTTCAAAGGTGGGAATTATCAAACTCACAGCGAGTCAAATTGCTGCATCCAGGTTTTCAAATGTCTCTCGATCCCAATTCTTTTTGTATTTTATGTAGAACTTTGTAAGCTTGGCAAATGGGAGGTCTGGCAATGTGAGGTTACAGATCCTCGGTGGCTTTATCGGAGGTCCTGAAAAACAAGTGATTACATTGCTAAACGTACAACTTGGCAAATTATACATCATTACACGTAGTTCTCTGCAGCTGTTTTCCAGTGTTAATGCTTTTAGTCAGCACCTGCAAAGCACATATGAAAGTGTGTGTTCCTTTTCAAAAATAGAATCATTATAGGGAAGCCAGTCGTGGCATGTTTAGTTGCCAGATTACACATCTACTACTTTACAGTCATAACTGATAGTATGGATGAGCATGAGAACAAAACTTGCTGGTTTCCATTCATTCTGCGTTGTCTAATTAAACTGGGCCAGTATGATGCCAGAACTAATTATCTTGCCAATCTACACTCCTCAAATGCAGGTGGCAGATTGATTTGATTTGATTTTGATTTCATATTTGGATGCAATTTTTTTTGGGCAACCTTCCACTCCAGTTTTGATATAAACTGAACACGAGTAGAAATTTAAAATCATGATCAACAATGTTTGCATAGCACTCAGCTGTGGCTGCGAGTGAGTTCAAGGATGAGGTTGGTGATATTCTATACTTTTGTTCCTGTCAACAAATCCCATAAAAATACCAAAACCAACAACATGTTAGTCCGTCTCTCAATACTTTCCGACTTCCACAGCCTATCTGTGTCACTCAGCACCAAGCCCATTGGTTCCTACAGAAGATGTAAATCTTTAAAGACCGGTCACAAATACATAATTATATGAACAAATTAATTGCACAAACCATCTTAGCACTATGTTGTTAGCAAACATTACCTACAAGAAGGCAATAGTGTATTTGTCTGTGGCTATTTTCAGCCGTGGATTTGGTGCACTGTTGAGTATTCCTTGCCGCAGGTTGGGCACACAGTTCAGCATCGTACTGCCACAAGTGATCCTCTAGCCGACCATTTGAAACTAAATTCGTCTTGAAAGCACTTAATATCGTTGTCTTGTCATTGTGCCATTGTCCCCGTCCATGGATGTTGATAAATCTCTGTCACCGGGGAGAAATTGATTTCCATTTCCTGATTTCTTCCACGTGTTCTTTACACTATGGTTCACTAAATGTGGCACTGCTTCCTAGTGGACCTGCATTATACCCCCAAGTGTATATATATATATATATATATATATATATATATATATATACACACAAATAAGATACATATACTGTATGTCCCAACAACACCCGTTAACTTTCGCTTATGTGCAGCCTGCAGGATCAAATCATCGTTTTTGTCTTTTCATGGGATTTGTTGACAATCAGAAAAATATAGACTATTGCTAGCCTTATCCTTTAATACTGGAGGGCTATAAGGGACAAAGGCACATAGTATCTATCAGATGCAATACTAACAAAGCCTGTAAAAATGAGCTCAGCAGAAAATTACAGATAAATGCATTGATATGATGTGGACAGTCACATGTTATGGCCCAAATTGCATCATTGTAATAGTATTTGGGCCTCGTAGAAAGTAATCAAAATAATGTTAGAATATTACTGTTGACCTCTTAGCCTTTGACATCAATGGCCTAGAACCTCAGAGCCAGTGGCACTGTCCCAACGAGGATGTGGGAACAATTTAAATATGAAAATTCAAACTGACTGACTGACCACAACCGTAGCTAAACCTGTGTCTTTTAACATCAAAAAGGATGTAAGCAATCGTTTAATATGTGTTCTCCTCTCAAGCTTGACTATTATATATTATATAATATTGTTGTTCCATACATAATGTTATATACATTATAACAGCACCTGGATCTCTTGGTGCTTGTTTAAGGAATGGTGCATCCATGTCTGGAAATATGTAAATGGATGAAATGAGTTTTATTAAAAGCCTTTCATGTATTCTGGTAAACTGGACTCATGTAAAGCTTGTTTAAGAAAGTGTGTAAAACTTGTAAAACTACATGTTGAGCTTGTTTCAAAGAAAATAAATCCAGACTTACAGTATGTCAATTTATTGACTGTATGTCCGACTGTCATCAGACCCATGCAGCTCATTCAGTTGTCCACGTGGAAGGAATGAGACTCTGGAAGATTCTTCTACTGCTTTGATTTGCCAGAAAATAATCTGTTCTCCTTGAAGACTTTTAAAGTGTTTTTGGCTGATGTGTGAGCACAACTTAGGTTTAGCCCTACTTGAGAAAGTTGGCCTCCATGATCAAATAGACTGAGCCTGGTCAATAGTCTGAAGTGGAGATGGCAGGAGTGTATAAATCAGAGCACACAAGTAATGGAGAGAGCGTCAGTGTGGGTGTGTGTACACTGTGTGCTTGAGTGTGTGGAAATGTGCGACAGTGTGTTTTTGATGGAAGCTTTTTTCTCCTTCTTCTCAACTCCTTCCTTCCTCATCAAACTGTGACACGTCCTCTGAGACATCGCTCCTGCTGCAGCTTTCACACAGAATGAATCACATAAACATCAGATAGCTGGAGTCCTTTCATATAGACTGCTACAGTACAGGAAGATCTGTACTGCAGACACCAGCAGGTTTTGCCTCGAACAGGAGTGGGTGCGTACATCGAACAGTTGGCAAGTCATATAGTAAACCACAATTAAATTCTATAAATGTGTATATACAGGTGGGTTATATGAAGACCTTTCAACCAGTTCTCTGTGTGCTATTTCAGAAACCTATATTGCCAAAGCAGTACAGAAATACAATATTATAAAGGCATTAAATAACAATTACATTAAATTCAACTTATGACCATACAGGATAGAAAAGTTGTCCATAATGTATGGAAGGAATAACTTCATTAGATAGAAAAACATGGGCAGCTGTAATACTTTTAGCTTGTGTCTCTATAACAACAGTCGACATATTTTGCAGCCAATACTGCACACTGACCTCTCTCCCCACATAGACAGGGCCGTTTCTGTGTCAGGATACTTTTCTCAAATCCTTATATTTCTCGCAGTATAGTAAGAAGTTAGATTTTGTCTCAAGTTTCACCTTAAAGACACATATTTTCAGTTTTTAGCAGCCAGCCAAAATATGACATTGTGTCTTCAGCAGGATTGGGGCAAGATAAACTCTACACAATTTATCCAAATAAACAGTGTGCATTTGTTAAGAGACCTGCCAATGAAAAGGCATTGATTTTGAGCCAGTGAGCCTCCACTACCACCACCTCCAGCTGGGACAGTGTCCAAAACTGTGATCTGGTAAAAGAAAGAGCTTGTGCTTGCTTTCAGTAAGCCGAAAGGTCAGGTGAAAGGTTTGTGTACGGTGTGTAGAGGTTTGTTTATTGTTCATATAACTTGGGTCTCAGTAATGTTATTGCTAAAAACAGGAAAAGGCAATGGTTGAGATGACTGGTGACCTGGATCTGGTCCTCACTGAATTATATCAATGCATGTTTGTTTTTTTAGAAATAGTTAACTACAAATTGCATATATTGTACATATTTTTTTCACATTTTAAGCATACAAATGTGAATTTTTAGTGGTAGTTTGATTTAATATTTCATAGTCATGTCAAAGTAAATACAAAAAATCACGAGGATGACTCTGTGTTGTGTTTTTGAATCCTCCGTTGGATCCGGGAATGTGCAAACAAGACTTTGTTTTGTTCCTGAGTTTAGTTCTTGTGGTTCCGTAGTTTCTGGAACTGTTTGGTCAAAAAGTGGAATAATATAAGGTTGGTAAACTGGTCACTCGTGGATCACCAATCTCAAGCTTGTCTCAAGCCTCTGCAGGTTTATTTTAATTGGAAATTGAAATCAGTGGGAAGCAATCATTGCCTGAAATTAAAGAGAAAAAAAAGCCATTTCAGAATAAGCATCATTGTAAAATGTGGGTCAACTCTTCCTTTTCCTCTTCTTCACTGGGAAGGATTTGGAGTGAGTGATGAGCAGCTTTTCCCTCGGTAATGTTCAGAAATAGCCGCGTCGCTTTCTGTCATGTCAGGTTGTGTCATCAAGCACATTAGCGTGGTAGCCGGTCAGTTGCACCTGCAGGTTTTGAAGTAAGGTGATCACACGGTTCCGATCTGAAAGTGCAGTTAAAGAGGCTTGAGTTCAAGAAACGGAGAGAGAGGTGACGTTCAGTGATCAGCAGAGCCAGGCTGCTGCTGGAAGTGTTTTAATGATGAGCTTGGACCTGCTGATGAGATTGTATCATGGGTCGTCACCAAAGGCCACCGTGGGTTAATAATGTCCCCTTGAGATAGTACATGAACTGTCCCGTGATGCCACACCTTTCAGCTGAATACACACTTACTCAGACATGCCCACACACATATCAACACACAGTAAATGGTGACAGTTACCACATAATAAGAAACATGCTGGAGATGCTCTCAATAACAGATACATACAAATGGTCATGAAAACAGCAAAGATAGAAAATGATGAATTATTTAAGTATTTAAATGACTCCACTCTGGCAGCAGCTTGTAAAACACATGTAATATATAAAGCTGCGCAAACTGTGCAGATTAATTCATAAGAATGTGAAAAATCTCTTGTGTTCTGACAGATGCAAAGTCACAGCAGCCATTTGCGCCTGTTGGTCAGGCTGCATTCAGTGTTTTCTGCCTAACAATGACACCACAACATCCCCAAATGTCATGCACCACCTCACTCATTAGTTTATGCATGAGCAAACTTCCTCCTTTTTTTTTTGGTCCTGTCCAGCATTCTGGGCTGCATCCTTCTCATATGCCTCATTGCCTCTGGCGTAAGTAATAACCAAAGAGCAAGAATGACAAATACAGATTGAAATGAATCCAGCTTATTAAAAACATTTATTTCATTTTTTCCCCCACATTGTGTTATATTTCATAGCCAGTGTACAGTGCCTATATAAAATGTATTCACTTCCCTTGTAAGATCATGTTTAATTGTCTTTCAACATCGAATCAAAGTAGATTTAATGTGGCTTTTTGACACTGATCAACAGAAAAAAAGAACCTTTAATGAAAACAGACTTGAATTTGTCTGTGCTCTGTCATTTTTCCCCATTACCAAGACACACCTAAATCATCACTGGTGCAGCCAGTTGGTTTAAAAAGTCACCTGTGTGTGGTCAAAGGTGTTTCATTTGAAAATTGACTTTTTTCAGACTAAACACCATGTTGCACTGCACATCATCATAAACATATCATCCCCACCAACTGTAAAATTAATTCAAGATGGTTTCTTCTAGCCCGACATCGCCAGACCAATTCGCAAACGCAAAAGAAGTGCAGTTGTATGTTATTCTTTCAGAGAAAATATACCGTCCAGTTCGTGTCATGCTGATGCGATAGCGGATTCAGAACGTTCCTCATCAGCGGCGGCCATCTTGGTTGTTTACGATAATGCCTCAACGGCTCTCCTTTGTACAGTCATCTTATCAAACCTGCCCCATATGAATAACAAATTCTTGAATCATTTCAGCATGTTTGGCTAATTGAAAAATGAATAATGTACATAATATATGCAATAAAACCTATTTACATTGGTTTCCAGTGAAGCATTTGTTTGTGATTGTACATCTCATGATTGCAGGAAAACATGCGAGGACATTCTGTACATTGTGACACACGCACAATCTCTCCCACCTGCTTTTAAACCACCTGTAGCACAAACACTGTTTTTTTTTCAGTCCTCACTTTTAGACATTACTCATCTAATGGTTTGCTGATGAATATGTGGGCTCTCTGTTTTCATCAATTAAGCCCACTTCTGTTGGTGTTGCTGATTCATTGTTCAGTCTTGTGTGTATTTGTTGGCCTCAGATTGTATCATCTGTTATGATTTTTATTTTTAATGGATTTTCTGTTAAAGTTTGATCTTTGTTGTGAAATAAGTGGAATTGAATGATATTATGCAGTGTACTGTAACTGATCACCAACCAGATTGTTTTGTCTCCTACCAGGAAATTAAACAAACTTTTGAAGCACGTCATTGTACAAAACAAAAAAGCCGGGGAAGTTATTGCAAACTAAGTGCTTCCATTATTTGTGCAAAGTAATCTCACAGGGCTGTCAAACTGTCTCCTCCAGTTAGTCTTCTTCCACTAAAAATGTTGCCCTTAATTAGTTCCTTCCGTTTTCCAAATAATTAACATACTCAAACATTGTCTGTCTGTAAACACTGTTGATTCACTTTGCACAGAGTTACTTCAGTAACCTGGTTTTACATGTGAACATCCTGTCTCTGTCATAGTAACCCAAGTAACATTGCAGGTAATGAACAACCTGATTAAGATGACTGATTACTGTCGTGTTGATGGGACCATCCTCATTCCTCTCCATTTGTTAGACACCATTCAGTTAAAAAAGAAAGAGGCTGGCTGATGGGTGGCAGGTAGGACTGGCTGATAGGAATAATGTGTGTTGACGATAGGCTGAAACCATCCATTTTTCTTTTTTAATTTACAGTCTCTTATGTTGAAATTTCTCCTCCCTCAAGCAACTTGTTTGTCAAGTTGCCAGTAACAAAGCAGTATAGCACACTACTGAGCTAGTGAACATCTCATTATTTGTGTTATGTATAGAATTTCAAGTTTCACCTGTCAAAGTTCACTTTTGATAGTGAATTCACTAATACTGATTATATAAGATTATGATGCAGTGTTATAGATAAACCTACTCAAAAGCATAGAAAGTAGGCAATATTAGCTTCACCTCCACAATTTATAACATTAAGATGTTGTTTAGATATTAATTCATTAGTAATAACAATCCCATAATACATTAAGATGTTAATACTAAGATGCTCCTACTTATGAAAGCAGGACTTTTACTTGTAATGGAGTATTTTTGCACTGAGGTACTGCTAGATCTCAATACTTCTTCTTCCAATGCAAATTACATAGTCATTTTGACTACAAATTCAGTTACATACCAGCTTGTTTTTAGAAAATAATTAGAAAAATTTCCATTAAAGTAGTAGGAAACTCGGGACCCCTAAAATCAAGCGTTACCTGTGATCTTCTGTATGTAAAATGGATTGTAACCCCTTCTGTCTCTGTCATCCACAGGGTGTAGGTGCAGACCCCCACATTGCCTTGGCTCTGGCCCCCGAATCCAAGCTGGCCAAAGAGAAAGCAGAGGAGCCCTCGTTCCAACTCTTGGACACTGATGAGATGACCATCAGGATAGGTAGAGCTGGACCTCTCTCAGGCAAGCCTCCCTTCATATACCCACATCAACTGTTCCAATTTGTTCTGGATTTAAAAAAAAAAAAGGGTGTATTACATGTCATCAAAAAACCATACAAGCATCTACAGCTGCAGCCACTGTAGTCCCGTTTTTATTTGGCAACTGATCCAATGGGAAAATCAAGTTTCAGGCACCAGAAAGCTAAAGGAATGGTGTCACACTGATGCAGAATAGTAATGCATGAAGAGGGACTACATTTGCTGCTGCTGTTAAAACTCACCTGGACCTTCTCTGATGGCTTCTTTTCACTGTGCTTTCCCTTTTCGCCATCTACCTTATCTGTCTATCTGCAATACTTATTGGGTGTTCTCCTAACTTTGACTGCTTTTTCAATCTGGGTAGCTCTTAAGAAATGATCCTCAGTGTGTTTTCTTGGGTTTGGGACACTAACCTTTCTGCATGCAATCATCTCTCACATTCACAGCACACATTCATGTTGTCATACTCGTCTAGACACTGCAAGGCTTTTATTGTCAAAGATGGCATTTTTCAGTCTGTAAGATAAAAAAACAAGACTTGTTTTGTGCTTGTGACACAGTAAGGCTGAGGAGCTAATAAACACGTCTCATCTTCCAGCAAATCGATGAAAGATTATAGCATGATGGGCAGCTGCACGCAAACTGCATAACCATCTGCTGTACGTGACAAAAGAGTGCAACATGGTGGAAAAATATAGAACAAATACAAATCAAGTTAAGTGGAGAAATAGATTAAAAACAAGAGGCCACGTAAAGGTAACTGGTATTTGGCTGTGTGGGTGTGTGTGTTAGCACACTGGGACTGTTTGTTTGTGGCAGATAAATCAGTGGCTGCTAATATTTTAGATACAGACATTTTACCTGCGGACTGTCTCTCAGTGAGCATAAGCACAACAGTGGCTCTGTATCATACATACGCTTGATTTCAAACCAGATTATATACAGTGATTAGCATTGCAAATGAAAACTGTGAACTAAATATGTTGACCAGAGAAAATGACCAAGACTTTCCATTTTTGGCAGTCTCGGTCTGGTTGTCTAGTCCGCACCAGAGTCCAATTGACTGCTTTCACACCAGCCCGACCAAACTGAACCAAATGGGCAAACACACCAGAATTCGACTGAACAGAACCAAACAGGCTAGGTGTGCCCTCTAGGGAATTAAAAAGTTCCTATACCTTCCACCCAGTGTGCAGGTAACCTGGGAGCCTGGCACTGTATGCTGCAGAGTTAACGTTTCTTGAAACAAAAATAATATTAGATTGAAAAGAAGTTTACGTTCCAAGGCCAAGAACATATATCATGCAATAACAGTTTTTACCTAAAAAGGAAAGATAAGAGAAAAACCCTTTATCAGCTTAACTATAATAATAACAGTATGCAAAGTGGTGGGTAGACAACACTAGAGGGGAACAGGTCTGAGAGACCCACGTCCCATGTGTAATCCTCTTAGGAGGATGGTGACACAAGCCACTGCAGCTAGCCTCTTGTGGGTCTTCCGGCAACCCCACTCCTTCTAATTTTAGTTGGTAGTACAATTATTTTTTTTTTACTGGTAAAAGTTAAAGAACGGTCGAGTCCCTTCTTGTTACTAAGTCCAACACAAAATAATTCACCCTTCTGGGATATTTTCGACAAAGCACAAACTTAACACCTCGCCCTCGTGACTTGCATGCTGGCGACACTCTCTGTCAGTTGGCGTCTCCCCAGGTGTGTCCCATCTGAGGCTAATTAACAATCAGAGGCCCACCCCCCACGCTAAAGTCAGCTCTGACCCTGCACTCTTTTCCTTTGTGAGCCCTCATCTAACTAAACAAACATATCTTAACACTACCTCTTGTTAAAAAAAAAAACATTTGAATAACAGCAGGCATTGATTTTTCAGGTCATATTCCATTGTAATTAGCATATAAAAGTATTCTGATGGCATGAGTGGAAAAACAGTTGCAGAAGGAACCTGCATGCAAAAACTGTGCTCTTCAGTGTTGTTGTCTCTAATTATGTAAAATAATAGACCTTTTGTCCCAGCAGATATTTTTACCTGTCACAGCAGGAAGAGCACAAGTGGAACTAATAACATTAACAATGGCTCCGTTCCAATCAAGTGTCCAGTAAGCCACTTCAGTGAGTCACCATACACAATAGCAGGGCTCTGAAACCTGCACACTTGGCGCCATCATTAATGTTATTAATTACACCTGTGCTTTTCCTGCTGACATGCAGAACTGTCTGCTGTGAAAAGGGCTTTTTGTGTAGTTAATTCATGCAGACACAAGTGACTGTTAAATAGCAACCTGAGCATTGCTAATGAATCAAAATAGCTGGAAGATTGAGTTATTTTTTGGTTGGTAATTCCTTTGTGATTGCCGTCTGAGTCACTCCTCCTCTTCATTTCCATTATTGTCACATTGACCTCACATTTATCCTGAGATTTTATAATGATGATAGACATTTTTCCATCAGGTATGTCAGGTAGCGCTGCTGAATGTTAGATCTGAAGAAAGTTCTGTGAAATGTCTTGAGTTGCCTTGATGTTATTTCCAGGGACATATCACAGTTAGCAGCTGGAAGTGCTCAACTGAAAAACAAGACGAAGGGAGAAAGAAAGTACTTATAGTCTGTCCTCAGACCAAAAAGGAATAAGAAGCATATTCATGAGCAGGTAGAATGGCATTGTTCTGATGAGCTACAGCTCAAATAATATTTCTAAACCCTTGAAAAATAATTTACTTTTTGAGAAGGCTCTTAACACGGCCATGAATCCCAGCTTCCCTCATTGTTTACAGCGATGGTACATTTCCTGCAGCTCTGAGTTCCACAGATTGAATGTATATTTCAGATGCCATTCTACGGATCAGTTACAAATTCACTGCGTTCATTTGGCTTGCCTGAGGGCATCCGCAGGCAGTCGGCCAACACAGTAAACAGAAAAGAGAACTCTTTATATATAAATAAGATCAGTTTGATTCCCATGGGCCCGTTGGGGATCACATTGCGTTGTAAGTCACTGCATGTTTGACTGTGCTATTCAAGTGCAGCATATCCAATCTGCTGCACGCAGAGAAATGTGAAAGTGAAGAGTCGTATATCCTAGTGCCTGTGTAGCTCAGTCTGTTATGGAGTTTTATACTTCAAAAAGAGTGAATAATTTATCTAAAAAAAAGAGGCTGAACTGCCATACTGCTATTGAGTCTCCCAATAAACAGCTCCAATAGAACAACTGGGCTTAACTGATACTTTGCTAAGCCCACCCCCCCTTAGTTACCTGTCTTTTAGACCCCTCAAGAACATATATGGACATAAAGAAACAAAAGATAAAAAAAACAGAAATATATTAAGTGCAGCAGACAGCAACACCTGTCAGGCAAACACAATACATTAAAGAAGAAAATAAATCATATCGTATTGTTGAACTTAACTGTTTCCCTCATTCTCAAAAACCGGGACAAACTTCTTACATGGCACATATGCAGTTGACAATAACGGTGGCAGATTTACCTCTCTAAATTCATAAAGTCATTTTCAAAACAATGGGTCCTTGATTTTAGACAGAGGTAGACAATAGCAGGCTTCTCATTTCTAGCCGACGACTGTGAATTTGCATGGTTGTAATGACATCTTTTGCAAGCAGATATTTTCAGCTGTAGCCGGTCGAAGCTAACATTAGCTCCACGGGCTGATTGAAAACGCTGTGTCCAGGTTGACATTTTCATGTTTCCAGCTGGCTTTTTTTAAAATGAGACCTCCGTAACAGGTTCTTAAATTTTCACCTGACCTGTTTAGCTGCATAGCTGGACAAGCAAGAGATTAGATTTATGTTATAGTGTTCGTATTTTCAAAAAGTATGTTTTACTTTTCAAAGAGTTGGCTAACTGATGTGTTGGTCAAATGTAAGGCTATCTTGGGCAACAAGTTTGACTGGGGTTGCTTTGGTGTTAACCAAATCAGAGCAGGACAGAGCCGCTAACATTAGCCTACACTCTGATATAGTAGCATCCAGGAATAGCTTCCACACAGTGGGGACATACTAGCTACACAGGGTATGTGCTATCGGGTATGTGCAACATAACCTGTCACCCTTTAAAATAATGTGCTGTAACATGAAATGCCACTGGCCTTGGAAGTAAAGCTGGCTTATGACACTATTGTAGATGGTAAGCTAGTTAGTCGGACATGCTAATGTTTGCACCTTACATTAAAGCAGACAAACACACTGTTTAATCCATTCCTTAAACAGCTGCGGTTGTATTTTTGGTTTTGGAAAGGGGAAAAGAAACCACCATCCAGACTCTTTACATACAGGGCATCTCTCTTACTACAGCCCCATGTACACAATTCAACATGAGGAGAAATCCAAAGCTTAACAGGCCTGCTGTGTCTAGTTACACTAGCTAAGCTATGATTGGACAATTGCTGTTTGGGGGAGGGGTTGAGCAAACGGTCAGCTGTATCTCACTGAGAGGCGCCCCTTCAACGACAACTCTAACCTCAAACCATCCTGACACATGCTCATGCAACAAAGGCTGATTCATGTTTCCCAGAAAACCAAAAAACAGATCAAAAACTGGAAATGTATTTCAGTCACGGCTCATCAGCATCAATGTCAGAGTGCCTGTCTTCCTGCGTAGTGCGACAACGGCCACAAAGGAGGAGCCTCAGGACTCATGCTATCATTATTGGTTTAGACCTGAAGGCTGAATTCTCACTACTTCACCCTGTAGGGAAAGAGGAAGAAATGTAAGAAGATAAAATTGCATCATGTAGAGTGCTGCGTACTGCAGAGTGCTGTAATTGCTTGGAATTTGGCTTACAGTATGTATGAGGCTGGGTGCAGATGCTCAAGGCCTGTATCTGGATGTTGAGTGTTTTCTTTGTTTATTAGGAGAGGAGATGGGTAGGAGATGAGCAAATATTCACACACATATATACAAAGCCTATTGAGGTCAGCACCCACTTTTGCATCCCTCACTTTTGTCTAGCAAGGCTCAACAGGCATTTACTGTATTTTGAGTAAATACGTCATTTCAAGTACATAGATAATTGACAGTTCTGCCCTTCACTACATAGACACTACGCATTATCAGTCGCAGTCAATGCTCAGTCGATGTTCTCCAAGCTCAAGGCTGACCTTGCCAGATGTCATCTGCTTGATGTGTGGCTTTCACACACGTATCTCTTTTGCATCATGTATAGAAACTCAATCGGAATCTAAAATTAAATCCTATGTCATTACACACTTACATAAACTCACCCAAACTATTCCCTCTCTATCTTTCAGCATCCTTCAGTTGATCTTTATTTTCTTGGAAAATGTGTGTCTTTGAATTATTTAAGATGATTGGTGGTTGGTGTCTCCTTTCGATCTGAAGATACTTGATTAATTTTGGGGGCTGTTTCCTCTTGTCCTTGGCTTCATCTTAACAGAAATCTGGTATTTGTTCAAGTGCCCTCTTGGTTTCAAAGACCTCTCTGTGAAGCAGCAGTCGCTGCATATTAAGCCATCACAGAAGAGAAACGAACCAAAAATCCCATCCTTTGGGTCCCTCAGATGTGTGGTATATGAATGTGGATGGTATGTATTGCCATTTTTTTTTTACCTTATTTTGATCTACTTAGCAGGATGTCAGCCACTTAAAACTAAACTGTAATTGCCTTTTCACTGCTAATACAGACATCTAAGTATGAATTGATTTTCTGTTCTTAGAAGAGAGCTCTAAGAAGCCTTCCTCAGCACAATCAATGAAACACGAGGACTAGAAAACATGATTTGAATTTCCATTTAAAAAACAATTATGTTGTTCATTCCTGAAGCGCAGACTTCAGACTTTAATTTGATCCCTTATTGTAAAGCACTTTTTAAAGTCTGTAACGCTGTATAAATGGAGTTTGATAATGTTGATTGAGATATCGATGCTGATGTTTTACAGGTACATGTGATGAGTTAATAATATGGGTGCTATAAATAGGCATAGCCGTGCGTAATCATCACATGTAATTACAGCTTCTCTTGCATTGTTGGAGAACCTCAAGAACTGCACTTCTTCCTTGCGGTTTCTTTGATTGACAGGTCTAATGAGCGGTGGAGCAAGCAGAAGTACTAATATGTTAATGTTCAATTAAGGGCATGTCTACATCCAATTATGGAAATAAGGCTTGTGCATGTGCGTCCAGTTCCAACATGATGAAGATTTATAAAAGGGAACCATGCCTACGCACGGCTTTATAAATCACATGAAAAGACTGTGTGTCCATATCTCTGGCTTTGGAGTTTTAGTTGTGAATCTACGCTTAGCTTTATTGTGTCGTGACTTCACCTGAGGTTTCTCCGTACCAGAGGTCTTCACGTTGTGGCATCATAGGGGATCATGTAGTAGAGGGGTGCTACATTCCCATACAGAATCGGCTGCCACATCACAAAATGTCCGCCGTCGCAAACACTACAGCTGTGGCTGAATAGCCGATGAAAAACGTCACAAGGTCAAGGAAAGATGTGAAGGAGAATTCATAAGGGCTTAGGAAAAGACAACCGCAGTGCTGAGAGAATCTGACTGCACTTACACTAGGCTACATAATTACGCGACGGCGGATGTTATTGATGTGGGTCTGCCGTGGTCGCTTTAAATGTTGCTGCCTCAAGGAATTGTGGGATGGCATTATCTCCTTTCCTCTGGTAAAGGATGGTCCAGTGTACCCTGTGGTAAAGGAAGAGAAAGGAAGCATTGAAGCACCTTTCAGTAGCATTTAGAGAATTCGACCAGCTTTTATCATGGCTGCCAATTAGATACTTCCGGGTCATTTCACTCAGTTAGGAACCTTCCTAAGCAAAAAAAGACTATTTGACCGCAGGCAACATCTCCCAGAATGCCTTGCCACTCACACAGGTATAGGTGCTTAAGCCACCTAATTGACCAAATGAAAGGGGATAATTACACCAAATCTACTAACTAACAGTATCATTCATTCAGGCACGATATCATGAGACAGCATGGGAATTTTGTCCCAGTAGGATTTTATGGCAGGACGATGAACAATAATATTGAATTACTGTGCGTCCCTACTGTCAGCTAGTGAAGTGAGCGTTCAGTCTGCCAACTTTAGTGGATACAGGCTTTTTCTCTGACTCTACAAGTCATGAAGCATGTTTAATAGATCAGTGCTTTGCCTCCTGCTGCTCTCCAGGTATTTGAAGTGGCAGAAGAAGCCCCTTGTAAGCATGTACCCGCTCAAAGATGCATGCATTCACACGTACAATCAAAGGGTGCCTTATGGCGTTCTGTTTATTTAGGTCTTCAATTTTCAATTTTGGGAATTTTGGAATGTACTATAAAATGACAAACAAGATTGGATCTGAATTTCTCAGTACATGTTAAGCAACAACTACCATGCAGAATATGAGCCTCCGTACTCCCAGCATGCCAGTTCAACTTTAATAAATAATTAATCATTTTCCTTTTATCATAATTTTCTTTAGACCTTAGGGCAAAAGCTGCGGCCAACTACATGACCTATCTTTTATAATGAGGAGGAGGTGATGCTATAGTTGTGATCAGAGGGAAGTCTTAATGCATTTTACCAACCACATCATATATCAGTGCGTTAGGTTTTCTGGAAATATTCTGACAAGACGAAGCGACAAATGCTCTTAGATCCTAACTATACCCTGAAAGCACTTGAAGGAGTGCTTTCCTGCTGAATTTGCATATCCACGTGCAGTAATATACAAAGAGTTAACTAGAGCAGCTCCATGTCAGCTCCCTCATCAGAATGTCAAAAAGTCCATGGATTTGTTCTTTAAAGTTCTGAAAAGAGCAAAAAATAAAGATCATAGTATTATTGCAAACAGCTTATGCAGCAGAACCTCAGTGTTTTGAAACCAAATAATTGAACTTGCTAACCTGCTTACATACACACTTTGGCTTTGTTTTGACTGACCTGAGGGTGTGTAGATAATGAGTATTTTCATTCTGGGTCCAACGATTCCGTTAATGGAAAGTTATGTATGGGTAGTTGGGGTACTTGTGATAGATAATGCTGAAACAGTGCAATGGACAATGTTCTTTTTCATGGCTGGGTAAGTTTCTTTAGGAGGGGATTTTCTGTTATACACTGATTAGCTGAAATGTTACTGTGCATTTGCTCTTTTGATGGAAAGTCAAGAAGTCTTAGGATTTCACATCAAGAAGAACCACAGTGGGTTCTTCTTGGTAATACTAATACTTAATACTTAATACTTATGCTGCATTCCAGTCAAAGTCAGAGGTCGGAATTTCCCAGTTGAAATTTCCAACATCCGACCTCCAAGCGTTCCCAACGCCAAATATAAACAAAAAACATGGCTGACCGTGACAAACTGATGTTTCTTTGGCAAGTGTCCACACAGTTGAACTCTCAGCAGTGCAGCCTCTTTGCATATATAAACCTTTAGTTGATGGTTTACCATTTACCATGTGCACTTCCATGGGTGCTGCCATTGTTGTGTTATGTCAGACTACTGCTTCTTCATGAAGTCGGGTTGGATGGATTTGCCCCGAGTTTACAAGTAGGAACTCTGACATTGGTGGTGTTCCATAGTACCTTTTCTATTAGAGGGTCGGAAACTTTTTGAGTTGCGAGCTGTCTGGAATGCAGCATTAAAGCAGATACAGTTACCAAATAAGCAGCTCAATTTCCTTTCTCCACACACTCCCACAAGAGGTGTCTAGCACACTGATTTTCTCAATATGAAATATTTCTCAATGTTTTCAGTCGAACTGATATTTGAATTCTCCTCACTTTTTTGTGTAAGAAAATAGATTGTAATACTGCAGCTATTCTGCATATTAGGATAAAACTGTGTTTCGACATACTTCCTAAAACAGCGTCAAGCCTGTAGTTTGGCAATTCCCATGGCAGTGGTTGACTGACATTGCTAGGAGGCATGCTGTCAAATTCTGTGGTGCTCTACTGACTTGGGGAATGTCATATTGTACAAGTTTTTTTTTCCCCATGTAGTGTTGGCTATCAAATGTTAGTGATATAAGCTGTCTGTCCTTGTACAACATTCCACATTTGGGAGGACGCATCGTGCTGATACGTTTGTATTTCACTGAGAAAGTGGAAGCTAACTTTTGCACTGATTCCCGCTAGACTTTACTTTTTGTTCATATTTTTTTCAACACCTTCTGAGTCATCGTCAGTTCCTGCAAACTCAGTGCTGTTCTCTTCCTGTATTATGAGGTCATCATTTTGATCACTTAATTAAGGTACATAATTGTGCTATTGAGGTTTTGACCATGGTGAGCATGGTGCTATAAAGCATCTGTAAAGAGTACTAGCTCTGGTGACAAAAGGTACAATTCTTCTCTTGAGTGTTGTCGTCAAAGAACTCTGAATTTTTCAGCTGGTCTGAGATTCAAACAAACAACCTTCTGGCCAAAAGTCTGCTCCTCTAATCTCCGTGCTGCTGTTGAATTTCCTGTCGGTGTGTTTCGCCCCAGCTCATTGCTTTTTGATGAGAGACACTAACGCTGTCTCGCCTTCCATTAGGCCTTAGAGGACAGAGGGAGGAATGTTCGATGAAGGTGATAGAAAAATGGATGTTCCCTGTAGAGTGAGACCAAAGGGGTAAACACTCAAAACTCTCAGTGACTGGGCTTAGTGTTTCACCAAATGTGCATCTCTCTTCCTCTATTATTTATGTTGCTCGTCTCCCTCGTTCTGTCTCCCTTCCTTTCTTTACTTCACTCTCTCTCTCAGGCTGCCACACACAGATTTAAAGAGAGACAGTCTTACCCTGTACTTGTTTTCATTCTTGTACTCCTATTCCTTTTGGAGTGAGTCAGTCTTGAGAAGTTTGGACAGAAAGGAAACCGCAGCAGTTAATTAGTTGAAGAAATCTTTGTGAAATCTCTCCATGTCTTTACAGTTCCCCAGCTCAGCGGGTTTCTTGGCACCCACAGAATCAGCAGGTTGTCCAACATGAAAAAGGCTGTGGGTCCACACCTTTTCTCTCACTGAGAAAAAAAAAATCTAATCTTTTCTTCTTCTTTTTTTTTTTTTACTCTCCTCTCTCGTTTCCTTGTACAGCTGCACGAATCCAACACCGTGAAACTTCCTTCAATTTCAGATTATAATTAGTCTCTTTGAGAAAACCCGAGGCATTTTCAGTAATGATGATTGTTTGGAGGGCCACGCTGATGGAACGTAACCAAGGAAAACAGAAAGATGATATCACAAATCAGTTTTCCATGAGCTAGGCCATTTCAATATATTTGTAACTAAGAAATGATGATTCAAATTAAATGGTAAAAGGTATACAGAGTAATAAGTATCCATAACATATACACAGTATAGATCTATCATCAATGCATGCTTTTATATTTTTACTTATCTATGTATTCTTATCAGCTAAAATTTGATAAATATCAACTTGATATTGCTTGCTGTATTATATGACACTCTTTACACACACTTTATTGCTGATTCCTGCTCACTTGAGTTGATTGGCAATTAACAGAGCAGGAAAACACAGTGACATTTGAGGAACCTCATATTGGTTATTTTGTACAATGCAAAGTAATGCTAATTAATGTTATTAAAATGCAAATTATAAGTTGCAGGCAGTGATGATAAAGAAAAACGTTAGGTGAATTAATTACAGAGGCACTCCACAGATTTTACACATGAAAGCAGTTATCATCATGGAGGGTTACAACTCAGCCTGGGAAAACAGTTGTTTAATGTCTTCTGTGGCTCTGGAGCAGCTTTGTCAAGTCTGAAGAAATAACCCCCTTATGATGCCATCAGGGTTTTCTTGGTTTAGGCTTGGGAGTCTCTAAATGTTTAACAGAAAGCCTGCATTACAAAGTGGGGGTAAAGGTTTGAAATACACAAGCATTTACCGGAGGCAGGCAGGATCTGGTTGCATTGTGGTAACTGCAGGATGCAGTGTTTTTGGAACTTGACTTACTAAAAGAAGGTTTTTCAATAAAGATCAAGGGCATCTTTTTAGACCTGCCACCATAAACTGAAATATTTAACCCAAAATGTGTTGTTTTGTTTTGGTGCAGGCAGACAGCATCTCCCTGACTGGTGCGATACACTCCAACCTTTTATCTTGAAAGGCATTTTTGTGAAATGTAGGAAATCACAAACTCAAGCATGCAGGCAGAGAGAAAATGGGTACAGCAAACAGGTAAAAGTGGGTCTCGGGAAAGACGGTCGGAAAAAGGAACAAGCTAGATCTGCACGTTTGCCAAGACAGTATTTAGAATTGAGAAAAGTGGCAGTTTTAAAGGGACTAAGAGGGAGTTAGAGGCCCACTTAGAAAAGCTGCATACAGATAAGGGAGTTAGGTGTACCTGTAGATATGCCCCCCATTGGGGCAATAGACCACCCAATGGATGTTTAAGCCCTCACTTTGACAGAGGTGGAAATGGTAGTCAAATGAGCAAGGTCAGCATCAGTCCCTGTGCCTTATGGTGTGCCTTATAGACTGTATAGAAATGCTCCAGATGTGTTGCGGTTTTTGTGGAGGTTTACGAGGGTAGCATGGCGGAAGCAACTTAATCCTTGGTCTTGGCGAAGGGCAGGAGGGATCTTTATTCCTAAGGAGAACGATTCTGTTCATGTATGACAGTTTAGGCCTATCTGTCCTTCTCAATGTAGAAGGTAAGACTAGTGTAGTGGCACAGAGGTTGTCCAGTTACCTAGAAAGGAATAAGCTTAATCAACACCTCAGTGCAGAAAGCCGGAGTACCAGGTTTTTCTGGATGCTCGGAGCGCACAAGCAAAGAGGGAAAGAAGAGACTTGCATGTGGTATTCTTGGATTTAGCAAATGCATTTGGTTCTGTTCCACTTAGTCTACTGTGGGAAGCATTACAGCACTTTAAAATACCGGACATAGTCAAAGGGCTAGTGTGGGAATATTTTCACGACATTCAGATATGTTCCACAACTGCAGAGTTTACTACAGCGTGGCCGGAGTTGGCATCATTGCAGGGTGTACAATTTCACCATCAGTTTTTACCATGGCAGTGGAGGTTATTATTAGGTGGGTCGTAGGGCGAGAGAGGCTTCAGGGAGGGCAGCGCTTACCACCCATAAAGGGCATACATGGATGACAATACAACCATCGCTATCACAGCACCATGTACCAAAAGGCTGCTGGAGGAGGAGTTGAACACTAAAGTGGGCTAGGAGGAAGGTTAAGCCAGAGAAATAAAAAAGCATTTCATTGTTATGGCTGTGCTTTCAAGTAAGAGGTTTGATATAGATGAGGGAGCAATTCCAACATTGCTTGAAATTAAGGGAGTTATCGTTAATGTTATTAGTAACACCTGTGCTTTTTCTACTATGGCAAGTCAAAATGTCAGGTGTGAAAAAGGTCTATCTGTTCACCCTTCCTGAGGGTGCAGTGCTTCACATCTGACTTTTTAAAGTGCCAAGAAAATAAAATACTAAGTGCATGCTTTTGTTTTGGTCTTCAAACAGCGCGAAATTTAGCCAACATTAATGACATTGAAAAAAACAACATGTTGCCTAATAGTAATTCCTGCGAGAGTCTTTTCCCTGTGCTCTCTAATTTGCATTTGCATTTTGTGCCTTTTTTAAACTGCATGAAATCACAGTTAGAGTCTCAGATAAGGAGGAAAACAGAAATAGAGACAGATGGACAGCCAGGCAGGCAGGCAGGAATATATTTTTGAAGCACTGTAGGAACATAATTCTCCTCTAATGACAAAATAAAATTCTCAGGCCAGATCTGGTGTTCGTGTTTACTACAGTGTCCAAGATCCGTGGGCCACAAAACCCAGATGATGTTATGCCTACTGCTGAGCTTGATCTGTTTTCTCTTCAGTTCTACTACTAGTGCAACATGATTGGGGTTCAGGTGAAGCCATTTTAGCAAAAACAAAGACAGGGAGTGCATACAAGTAGGTAAAAATGTTCAAAACATAAGCAGTATCTAGGCAGCTAGAACTATACTGCTAATTATACACATGCTAATTGCATAATGTTCAATTGTAGATAAACAAGACAAATGCTGTCTTAATTCGGATACTTCCATTAATTCACTTCCATGTAGTACTCTGTGTACACTATGTACTTACTTGCGTAGTGTGTGAATTTTGACAGAGTAGTGTTGTCTCAAATCCAGCACTGCTGTTGTCCCTCCCCTTCTGCTACGTAGCCAAGATGGCGACCACTGTGTGCAGCGTTCCACAGTCAACTTTTTGACCGTTATGAGTACACCATCTGGGTACTCATAGTGCACTGCATTTTGCCATAATTGTCAGTGTGAACACACTTATGCACTTAAAATAGCAAGTGTAAGTACAGAAGAACGCAAATTGAGACACTGCTTAAGAGTCTACAGCCATGCTAGCAGCTCTGTGAGGCTGCATATATGCACAGCAGTGTTTTCAGCTAAATCCTAATGTCATCATGCTAACCTGCTCACAATGACAATGCTAACATGCTGTTGTTTAGCAGATATAATGTTACCATCTTAGTTTAGTATGTTAGCATGCTAACATTTGCTAATTAGCACTAAACACAAAGTACAGCTAAGGCTGATGGGAATGTCATTAATTTTGCAGGTATTTGGTCATAAACCAATGTATTGGACAAATTGTGCTAGATGAAGTTTGAGATCACCAAAGTTATGCCATTGAACATCTGTACAAAATCTGCTGGCAATCTATCCAGTGGTTGTTAAAGTATTTTAGTCTGGTCCAAAGTGGTGAGCGAACTAACCGACATTACCATCCATCTAATAAGAGGTGGGAGGAGGAGGCAAGGAGATGACAAAGGGTATGTGTCATTTTGAAGCCTTGTTGGATCAGTGGTCTCTAGTGCAAGTTGTTATAACACATTGTCTCTGTCTTTCTTCTGTCTCTCCCTGCTTACATGATTAGTTTTAACATGAGAGGATTTTTTTCTCTTTGGAGGTGTGTATGGCCTTATCGACGTGGCACAGTACATTTTGTGTTGGGTGGGAAATTTACTTTTTAAAATGTGAACATCTACCAGCCACTGACAGATAAATGTTCGAATTCACCAGCCACTCAATCGTAAATCATTATTTTGTGTCTGAAACCTACCAGACACTTTCATATTTTACCAGTATTTGGCTGGTGGCTGGTGCTAATTTCCAACCCTGCGCGCACACTGCCATGATATCCCCGTCAGGGTCAGACAGTTGCCTGGCAACAATGGCCAATGGATGCATGAAAGTTTAGCTGTTTTACTGTCTGTTTCTTTTCCTGTTTCTCTCATCATGCTCTCTTGCTCTTGCTCGCTGTCAGTCTGTCTCTCTACCTCCCTGTTCTGGTTCACATACTGACACTGTGTGTCTCTCACTCGCTGCTAGTCTGTCACGCGTCCTCTCTGTTCCAGTTCAGTTTGAAATCAGTGGGTGTTATTGGCATAAATTAGAAGAAGTGCAGCAACTGAATTTTCTTTGAATATTAAATTATTAGCGTTAATGTCTCATATGGCTGCAGTCTTTTACCAAATATATGGCATATAGATGGAGATGTGAAAGGCATTTGAAAAATATTAAATAATCATCTGAAAGGGGTTGTGTGTAGTGACAAACCCACAGAGAGTCTGTAGATGTATGGAACTTTTTAGCCTCTATTAGCCTATTGCATTAGTAGCAGGCGGCTGGTGTCAGTAAAAAAGGACTCAGACCCTCTTTATGCTACCTGCCCAGCACTGAAGTTAGCAAGTTGCTGGTGAACAAAATTAAAAAATGTTGCAACTAAAGACACCAAAACAGAGCTAAAGGAAGAAACACAGCTCTACTGGGATGGTAACGTTGCTTTGTGTCTGCTGGATGAGTAAATGGGCAACGTTTGTAACCACATTCACTTGAACAACTTTAAAAAGTGATAATATGTCAGGGCTGTGTATCTGTCAGCTTGTTTTAGAGTTCTTTTGCCTCCTAAAGTGTTGCATCTGTGTTTCTAACCTCTGTCCATGGTTGCTGTGTACCTTTCAAGATAAAATGGAACAGTAAACAGTAAAATGAAAGGTGTTATGTCATATATTCAGGGTACATTTCTTGTGTCCTGTCTTATTTATTTGTCCTTCTGCTGCTGCTGCTGCTGCTACAACAGCAGAAACGGGAGGACAAAATGCAAAAAAAAAAGTGGAAAAGGAAATCAAATTTGCCATTATCTGTTGACAATCTTGGGAGAAATGGCAAAGGGTCCCTCTGTCCTCCTTCGTGCTTCAGAGGGGTTTGTACAAATGTTGTCATGCTGTTTGGCTCCTTCGCAGAGGAGACTCGCCAAATCCTTTTCAAGGTGATGCAGCATTGTTATTTTGGAGGCATGCTACCTTACAAGACTGTCCTTTTTCTTCTTGAAGTTCCCCTTTGCTCAGCTTTTGTGTGACTTTGATAATGACATAAATGCTATTGAAAGTACCACCACTTAATGAATACAAAATGAGCCGGAGCATGAAGGTTGTTTTTAATCACTTTCGAGGTCTTTCTGACTTCATTTTATAGCTCTTACTTGGCTGCGTTAATTGACATTGCTAGTTACGCAAAGAATAATCCATTACGAACTCGGTTTAAAGAATGTCGATGCACACTGAAATGTATTTTTGCTTGTATCATGTGTCATTCACTAAAAACATTACATTAGGGCACTTATTCACTTCTGTCACATTAGGTTGAGAAATGAAAATTAATAAGAAAGGTTCACCATTCTCAAATGAGCTTGCTGCTGTATCAACTGTCATAATTACCAAACCTGTAAACCAATAATTCCACAGATTTGTTAGGAACTTTGCTGCCGCTGTATGAATTTAGAAATTAACCTTGTTAACTAACTGAATTTGGCCGGTACATTTGTTAAAGGAGCTCTGTTGAAGGCCAACAGCAGCAGCAAAGCCATAGAAACACTAATAAATATAGACACGCTATCAAAACCTCATGGAAGGTTTTTGAATGCTAACAAAATAGTTATTTTATCTTTATTTAAAATAACTGGCAAACCCAGTATAGTAGTAGAAGTAGAGTAGAAAATGAACAGAAAACATGTTTTGACTTTCAATACGCCCGAAAAAATACAACCTCTATGCAAAAATACATTGTGGACTGAAAACACAGATAAGTCAGCTTCTGGGGCTTCAGCTCTCTGTTGATCAACACCCCAACCGGCCCTCACAGTATTCGCAGTGTTCAATCTTACACATGTTAACAGCCAAATCACAAAAGTCAACATTGTTCCCATGGGGTAATGTTTCAAAGTTTAGATTTTCTGAGTCATCCCAATTGAGTACACCTTGCATGTCAGTATAAAGGCCAATGTATCTGCTCCCTTGCTTTTGATGTTTTTGGATATGTGAATGTCTGTATCCATCTTCCATCATCACAGTGGGAGCTCTGTCAGCTCTGTTTATATCTGATCATCACACTTTGGTGTCACCATCACCATCAGTGTTTTTGTATTGACCATTTTCACGCATTCTCTCCCTGTCTTTGTATCTCGATCTCTGCACTGCTGACTGAATAATTGTACATTATTCCATACTGAAGGTATGTTACTGGATCCATCCATCCATCCAAACAAACAAAACCCTATTATCATACCAATCAACCAAACAAAACTCTTACCCCTGTCCCTCCCACCAACTAAACAAACAAAATTCTAACGTTAAATCCACCATGAGACCAGTAGCTCTCAAGCAATGAAACAAGTCTTGTAGAAGAAGCTATGCAGGGCAGAAGCTAGAGCCTGATCACAGCCTGGAGGGGAGACTCCATGAAAAATATGTGGCGGATGAGAGGCTGGGATAATTGTTTTACTCCCTAAGGCCTAACCGGCGTCTTTTAAATATTTTATTTCTGTTTTTTTTTAACAAGATGTTTTATCATTAGAGGAGTTTCATATTACTTTATTTGTGCCCGCACTCCACAAACTACATTCTCTTAACCCTAACCCCACCAACGAACACAAACAGACAGAAACCCAAATCCGACCATAAGACTCAAAACTGATCTAACCGATGGCAGACAGTTCGACTTGTCATAGCTGAAAAAGCACAGGTGTAGCTAATAACATTAATGATGTTGCATTTAGGCGTTCCAGTAAGCCATATCAGCGAGCCAGCACACACAATACCAGCCACTGGAGCTGGCACACCTGAATGGAATGCAGCCATGATTAACATCATTAGCTACACCTGTGTTTGCCAAGTGAAAATTTACATTGTCTAATTAGCCCCATGTGGAGGAGCAGACTAGCAGAATTCCCTCCCCATGGAGGACTGCCCTCATTTTTTACTCATTAGATATTTTTTCTTCATGTGGGATTGAATGAGATTAGTGCCGGTAGGTATTGTGTTTTAATTGCATAAATCTGACTTGGTCTTGTCCATTGTGAGCCGTGACTTTACAAAATGAGTTCATTAAATTAATTGCTAATTTAGATTTAGAATGTGCACTTTCAAATTGAATGTCTTGGCTTGAAATTCAATGTGATTATTCTTGAATTTAAAGTTTTTGGAGTTGCGCGCTGACAACTTGGAATAAACAGAACCACAAACTAATGACAGATTAGGGATTTAAGACAGCAGTTAAGAAGAGTAGAAATTCACAAGCCTCCGTTATATCAGCGTGTTTACTTTGGACACCAAGATGGAGAAAATGGAACACAAAAGACAAGAAAAATGTTTGCGCTGGGGACAATACATGACCCCAGCAGCATGGACCAAGCTTTACCCAGCTGCTGTTCCCATCGGTGGATGGATGTAGGAGTGTTTTGTGTTCACAATAATTAGTAGATAGTCATGCCAGGCTGAAATAATTTGTTGGCACTGGTTTATTGGCTCTGTCATTGGACAGTTAATCAGTACAGTGAGTGATTTTGTCTGAGTCTCATCTCCACCTCTCTCTTCAGCTCTTTCCTTCACTGGTATTTCTCTCCGCACAATCATGAAGATCAGTCTGGGGTCACTCGAATAGTTCCTTGCACATACAGCAACATATTTTTGTTAGACTTTGGTTGTTAGACTGTGACCTTTGCTGACCTCTGTACTATTAGTTTCTTGGGTTGGTGATCTAGGAATCAAATCTTATTCTGCTGTTGCACTCACCACAAGACACAAGGTGGGTTTCCATCCACCTGTTTTTATACCTGAGTGGAAATCTCGAAATAATGCAAAAAACGTTTTTACGCTTGACTGAGGTGGAAATGTTGGTGTATCGAAGAAGCAAAATGCAACAAAGTGCAATGGAAACAGACTTGGCGAATAAATGATGACGTACATGAAGCATGTGACCACTGAAGCCTTTGCTACACTGAAGAGACAAAAAATAGCGGCAGACTCCGATTTCTGCGGAGTGATGAGGACGTAATGTTCCTCAAATTAAAGCTGGGGTAGGCAAAACACTCTCTCTGCTGCCTCGTATCACTCCGCTAAGCCCCTCCCACCAAACCCACAACTTCGAACAGCGAGGAGCGCCCTCTCTCTGAAATGACCTGTGATTGGACAAAGTCTCCCGTCAGGGGCTAGATTTTCTAAAGCCTGAAAACAGAGCCAAGAGGAGGTGCAGAAGTTTTCTCTCAGACCACTTGAATTACAATATGCTGAAAGGTTAATATGGAATTTTTGCCCAATGACGCCAAATAAATACTGCCTACCCCACCTTTAATACATGAAACAAACATGAATGCTATATTTCCATCATGTCATCATCATATTTCCACCTACATTGTTTTTGACCGGCGCTCATTTGATTAAGCCATCTTATTGCACTCGCTTCTTCTGCAATGGTTTAATGGCAACCGACGTGAAAATTAGTGCCACCATTATAACCCTTCCTGTTCTTTCAGTATCCATCCTCTCTCTTCCTTCCCTGTCTCCCTTTATTTGCCTGATTTTCTCCTGCTTTCACCCTGTCACGTAAATCCATCTTCCCACCTCATATTTCCTCCCTTACAGCCTATTTGCTACCCCATTTTCTCCTTTTCAAATCCATCTGACCCTGTTTGTATTGTCATTTCTGTATGACAGAATCTGCAGCAGCATTATCCAGGCACTGTAAAGGACCATTAGCTTCTCTACTGCTGATAATGTCAGCAATCAGTGCCTTCCACCACCCAACTAATCACAATAAATGAGGGTTGTCAAGAGTGATTAATTTTCCCCGCATCACTCCTTTTACCTTTTATTTTTTTTCATGCTAGTCTCTGCAGTGTTTAGTGTTCAGGTACTGATTTTGTTTTACTGTAGTAAAACTATTGACAGCACCATGTTTGAGATTACAGAATCAGAACTGTGGACGAACGATGTGACCATCCCACTGGTTTGGACATTGTAGGTGAGAAGACTTAATGAGAGGTGACCTTAGACATGACTCTTGGGCCCTACAGCTGCTCAGTGGCCAGCAGTAGAACGCTCTGATTATACAAGGCAGCTCCCAGGTAGCTCGTAATGGGTGGTTGGGGTTACTGGCTGAAAGCAAAGTCACGACTGCAGCTAAAAGAGATCAAGTGTGCTCTGTCAGTTTTGCCAAGTTAAATATAGATTGTTTGACACAGGGAACACTGAGTGATGCAGCCATGTCTGAAACGGTCATCTGAAGGATCATTATGTGATCAACTCATGTTTTCAGAAGAAGTGATTGAAATAGTTGGCACCCTGAAATGTAAAAGAGCGCTGCCTGGCCAAAGTCTCCTGTCACGGGCTAGATTTTCTAAAGCCTGAAAACAGAGCCAAGAGGAGGTGCAGAAGTCTAGTTTTCTCTCAGACCACTTGAATTACAATATGCTGAAAGGTTACTATGGAATTTTTGTTCTTTAGCTGCTAAATGCGCCACTATGTTCACAAGCTAGTTGCTAACTTTGTCTGTCTGCCGTTTGGTGCTGGGCAGGTAGTGTACACTGGGTTCATCTGAGCCTTTTTGCTGAAAACATCTTCCCGCTACAGAAATGAGGTTGATGAGAGCAGCAAGACTGTAAATCTGCGGGCTGTAAAACCAAAACAATGAGCTGAATGATGCTAAAATGCTCCAAACTCCAGATTTGGGTGATAATTCTCTGTTGTTTTGTCACTACGAGCGACCCTTCCACATTACAGGTAGTCATTTGACCCATTGTTAATATGAAAATATTGGTTAGTGCAGCTTTAAATGGATCTACTGTAAGCTGAGCTGTGCAGGCAGCCAAAACGAATAAAGAAAGACGGGGAGACATACCAGAAAATTAAAGTCATAATTAATATTGGAGAATTTAATCATCAGTGTCATTGGGACTGACAATGTCAAGGCAAATTAGAAATTCTAATCCACATAAAAGAAGAAAAAAGGTAAAAAGAGTCAGATTGCTATAAAAACGATATGAGTTTACCCACCACCTTCGTCACTCTGCTTCAAACTGTCTGTTGTCAGGGAAGGTCACCTGAACCATTTTCATCTATTTTTGATTCAGTGTTCCTATGTTTTAGCAGCTCTAGTCGTTGTCAAGGTAACTGCAGCCAATGTGAGTGTCTGGTGCATTAGTGCAGGACTCATTTGTAACTGTATATTAATAGTAATAAATCACTAACTGTTGCACTGTTTGTTGTTTATTAGCAGAATGACGGTGCAACGGCTGCTAAGGCAGCTGCTGCTAATGAGTACCCAAGGTGATGAAAGCCAACAGGTGGGAACTGAGGCTGTGCGAGAGATTTGTAGGCAGTGTTAGTGTGAAAGAGCGCTTCCACACATGTGATGCACTGCAGGATGACAGATGAACACCCAGTATAACCAGCATTTGGAGATTATTTTTTGTCCTAAATAGCAAAATGGGCAAAAATACATGGCAAATAGTCAGAATGGCAAGTTCTTGTGTAGATGCAAAAGGAAAAAAATGCATTGTTTACATCAGTAGTAGTAAGGAAACTCTGGAAAAAGCACTTGTACTTACACTACATATTATTTTGTACTAGAAATTAAATTTAAACCCTGTGTTTAGCATTTATAGCAGTATATCAACAATTAATAAGTGGATTGTGACACACTATGAGGCATTGTAATCTAGTTGTAATCAGATATGAGGACATTTTTAAGTGTTAAGTAATGTATTTAACTCCTCATGAAGCATCCATGATTGCCGTAAAAACAGCTACTACATGACTAATAACACAGTAGAACATACACCTTAACAAAGTATCTGGACTCCCCGCACACTACACCCAATGTGATTGTTGAACATGTGATTATAAAACCATGGGCATTCATAATATGCAGTCATATCTTCTGTGAAGGGTTTCCATCAGATTTCAGAACCTGGCTGCAGGGATCTGCTCCCATTCAGCCACACAAGCATTGGTGAGGTCGGTGTTGTGGCAATTTTGTAATAATCCCATTCTAACAACGAGGAACGAGACCAAAATCTCTTACAGTATTGTCACTCCTTTAATGCTCTGAGCATGGTACACAAGACAAAGGTTAGTTTGTAATATGCACCCAGATGAGAAGCTGTTCATTCCCTTTATACCTTGGCTCGGTCCTCCCATCTGTGGTGCTGTGGCCTTTTGTTACCCTTCGACATTTCATCAGCCTTGGTTCTCATGACAGTTCACAATTAACAAGCTTTCTGCTCTCAAGACAAAGGGCTCATCCGGTAACATCTGTCTGAGAAGTCTCTCAAGAGTTGCCTGTATGTGGTCTCACTTCAAGTCCACCTGATCAGTTGTTATGCCTTCTCGTAGTAGTGAGCACATAACACCTGACCAGTTGTTATACTTTCTGTTAAGGTTACATTGTACAAGATTCATGATCAAACATAAAGGAAATTAACATGATTACATGTGCAGTGAAGGTATTTAAACATGATAACATAATATGTGTAGTGTGTGTAATTTCCCTTACATTGGCTCCTGGTGTGGGGCGATATGGCCTGGCTTGCATTCGGCATTCCAGTTCATCCCAAAGGTGTTGGATGGGGTTGAGGTCAGGGCTCTGTGCAGTCAAGTTCTTCCACACCAAACTGGGAAAACCATGTCTTTATGGACCTGGCTTTGTGTACTGAGGCACTGCCATATTGAAAAAGGAAAAAGCGTTCCCCCACACTGTTTGCCACAAAGTTTGAAGCATACTATTGTCAAAAATATTATTGTATGTTGCAGCATTTAGATTTCCCTTAATTGGGGGACAGGGGTGTCCACATACATTTGGCCTAATAGTGCAGTTATAAGCATATATAATGATATGTCTTCAGTAGGTTTTAACATATTAATAAACAGTAGCCAAAATAAGGGCGCCTGTGAATGATTCTAACATGTAAATTGTTAATAAATGCTTTATAACACACTGTAAAGTTGTTATAAGCCAATTTATAAATCCAGTTGGTTATTCAAAAAATTATGAAAAAAAAAAGAATCTTTGTTGATCAGTTTGACATTTCAGGAAATATTCCTAGTCAAGAACTAGATGAGAAGATCGATACCACTCTCATATCTGTTAAATATGAAGCTAAGCCAGGAGACGGCTAGCTTAGAAGCAGGGGGAAACTAGCTAGCCTAGCTTTGTCCGAAGGTCAAAAACAAAACATACTAGCACTTCTAAAGCTCACTAATTAATACGTTATATTGTTTGTTTAATCTGTATAAAAATGGAAGTGTAAACAGAGCAAGTGGTTTTACGGGGGAGTTATGTGCGTTATGCTATCTTTATGCTAAGCTAAGCAAAGCAAACCATCTCCTGCCTTAGCTTCATGTTCAATGGACATCCCCTCATTCAACTCTCGTCAAGAAAACAAATAAGCGTTTTTCCCCAAATCTCAAAACTATTCCTTTAAACCACTATCAGGACTTTATAAACCATTTTAAACCTGTAACTGTATATCATCACTAACTAAATGCTAAGTCAAATATGCAAAAGTTGTAGTAGGCAATTACAAGTATATCTTTTTTTTTCTTTTGTGTTACGCCCTAGAACATATGTGACACAGTTTGCATTTTACAGTAACGTTATTGTTTTATCCTGTCATGTCCTGTCTGGTCTTCAATGCATTCTCTGTGCATCTCTTGTCGATATGCATGAAGAGGAACCAAAAGGAAAGGAAGGGCAATAAAATCAATGTAATGATGAAAGAGATGAAATGATAATATATAAAATAAGTTATTGTAAGCAAGTAACTATTCATTGGATCTGTAACTCCAATGGAATTTCTGACACTGAAACAGTCACACCTCACATTAGGAGATAAAACAGTTTAATAATAGGAATGTGATACTTTGCGTTCGACAAAGGCAGAGCCACCGAGTGGGAGGACAGAGCTGTGTGGGTGAACCGTGACACAGATGAAGATGAGGGGGAGAAGGCGAAGGAGGAGGGTGATTACTGAGCAGCAGTGGAGTGAAAAGAAGAATGATTTAGGGTCAGCAGGCCAGTGCAAAGTAGAGGGATGAAGGAGCTTCACTTGGGGGTTCTCGAGGTAGAAATCACAATCAGCATGGACAGACAGAGGGAACGGAGGTGAGGGGAGGACGCAGATTTGATTGCCAGGCTGTAGGGTAGAAACGAGAGACGTAAAGAGACTGAGTCAGCGAGAGCGTGGGTGGAAGAGAGAGAGAAGTGGGTAAAAGAGAGAGAGGATGGAAGTAGATGTTGGTCACAAAATGCTATTAATTGCTCATGAAAACAATGACTGAAAATTCAAAAGAACAAGTAAGTTATATAATATTCTATAGCAATTGTTACTGTCAAGGAGAATTCTCTATGTGTGTTTTCCAAGGTCAGTGAGACCAATGGAAGACTTCCACTGCAGAACACTAAACTAACAAGTGTTTCCACCCACCTGTCAATCAAAGTAACAGGCTGTTCTGCTGGGTGTTTGGAGGAGGCTGAAAAATATGTTCTAATGAGATGTGTGTGTGTGTGTGTGTGTGTGTGGTGTACCTTTTAAAAGACAATAACAACACAATTACTACAGGTGTTGGGCAGTAATAGCCCCTAATTGGTTGCCCTCAACAAATTTTGGAATCTGGCTCGATCGGTAGGATTTCTGGCACGTCAGAGATTTGGTCATCTGTCTTGCAGTTTGAGCTGTTCTGAGGTCCAATTTCCTGCATGGCTACTGTCAGAAGATCTGTTATAAACTGTAGTGAGCTTGTTTTATTTTTACTGTAGTAGTATTTTACAGCTAAAACTGTAGTCTTGAGGCTGCTGTGATATAAAACTGAACTTTGCTGCAGAACAGACAGACATATTGTCTGCATCTTCCAGGCATCTGTGGCTCCATGTGTGTCTTTTTTTCATTCCGTTCATATAAAACACACACTTGTGTTTGCACATGTAAAATAACCTTCTTCTCTGCACTGATGTGAGCAGTGACCAGCTTTCAACTTCCAGGGTCCAGTCCTCACCTCTCTCAACATTACACATAGTCTGTGTACATACAAACAATATGTGATTACAACACAGCAAAGGGGGCACCAGCCACCAGTCGATGCCCCTCTCTTCTGCTATGTACCTGCAACACACAACACCCATTCACTAATCAGAAATCTTTGTTTGTTTGGAATACAACAGCACACTCAGAGACTGCCGTGCTCGAAGCCAAAAAAGTATCCCTATACTCTTGCAAACTACAGGGCCTTCAAAGTCCTTAATAACCTGGAAAAACAATTTCAAAGAGTCCTGCCAGATGGTGTTCAAAGCTACAGAGACTATAGGAGCTGGGGGGGTTCACCAGGCCAGGTTTAGAAAGAATAAAAGAAAACCGACAGAATACAGTTGACAGAAGATGTACAGCAAGGTTTCAATAAAAATGAGTAACCTTCTTATTTTCCCACTCGACCACTCTGAAAGAAATAAGGGACTGGAAGTCCTGAGAAACATGGACTGAATTTAAAGGATAAGTCTGGTGATATCGTACAGTATTGTATTGTTTTGTGTCGTCAACAAAGCCCATGAAAAGTCCAAACAATGAACTGATTCTACTGACAAGTATTGTCTGTGTAGCCAAAGCCTGATATATCTTATTCCTCTGTGCCACAGAGCTCAGTTGTTGTCCAAAATCTATTAAAAACACATCATTGAGCCACACTGTTGCACTGGGTGACATTGTTTCATTACAGTGTACACCATCCTAGTCCTGTAAATACTCGCTAGTGCTCCAAATGTGTTTTCATCGGCATTGAAAATAGTTCCCAACAAATGCCCAATTTCCTCCTGTTTGAGAAACGTGTCCTGAAAACTGTGTGAGTGAGAATGAAAGAACAGGCTTTAGTAGCTGTGATTTAATATAATATTGACTTTCCTAATCGAAACCACTGACATAGTGTTATTCAAATCCTGTGAGAGTCATTTCACCACCACCATGACAGTCCTCCTGGCCTTGGTCTCAGCCTGACAGGTTGTCTTGTCAGGTTTACTGTATGTGGCTCCTTTAACGTCTCATTATCATGATTGGCCTTCAGTGCAGCTCCAGTCTGCCTTTTCATTTTAGTTCTGTTTGTCATGTTTTTGTCCTTTTTGACCCTATAATGCATGTGCACACACACAAGCATTGCTGGGCTACTCAAATGCAACATGTACAAGAATAACCTCTGCTTATTAGTGTTCATGCACATTTTCTTGCTCTTTTTCTGTATTTCTCTATTTCTTTCCATTTCTAGATTCATAAGTAGCTGTGTGTTAGCATCAGTAAACAAACAAAAAAACTCACAAATGGTAAAACTGGAGATAAAAATTATCCTGGCAGGAAGCAGGGGAAAAACATCCAAATTTTCCAACAGATGTTGCCATCAGTTTGTAGCATGTTGCATGATTTTGCAGGCAGAGTCGCTACATCAGAAAAGTCATCTGGTGCATACTGTATTTTCACAGTGTCACTTTAGTTTGATGCATTACATGCAGTGATGTTGCTAAGAGACTGCAGTGTTTTTTGTTGGATCCTTTAAGTGACATCTGAAGTGTACATTTAATTCACTTCTGATAGTATTCGGTGAAATGGCATGGGAACATTGCTTTTATTTTTTATGTTTTTGAGTTCAAATTGTTCAAGAAAGCTTGTTTAGCCATGCTAGCAGTATGAATCTAGGAATGGCAATCAGTCTGTCGGCCGGTCCACCACTTTGGTCCAGACTGAAATATCTCAACAACTTTTGGATGGGTTGCCATGAAATTTTGTACAGACATTCATGGTCCCCAGAGGATGAATCCCAATGACTTTAGTGATCCCCTGACTTTTCCTCTAGTGCCACCAGCAGGTTCACATTTGAGTTTTTTTGTGAAATAAAACTATTGGATGAATTTTCATGAAATTTGGTACAGACATGTCTCCCTCAGAATTGTAACAACTTTGGTGATTCCTTAATCTTTAATCATCGGGTCAAAGTTTTAATTTGTCCAATACTTTGGTTTATGACCAAAATGCCTGCAAGACTAATGATATTCCCATCAGCCTCATCTGTATATTGTGTTTAGTGCTAATTAGCAAATGTTAGCATGCTAACACGATAAACTAAGATGGTGAACATGGTAAACATTTCACCTGCTTAGCATCAGCATGTTAGCACTGTCATTGTGAACACGTTAGCATGCCGACTTTAGCATTAAGCTCAAAGGACCACTGTGCCTAAGTACAGCCTCACAGAGCCACTATCATGGCATGGCAACATATCACTGTCATACAGTTGCTCCCTACCTGGTTGGAAATGTTGGCATCAGTGAAATAAAGCTGCAGGATCCCACTAATGTAGGTGGCTTGTTGACCAAGATGTTTACAGTTGGTAAGTGTTTCAGTAGAGCTCAGCTACTTTTTATTTTCATTGTCTGATATCCAAGAATGCCAAGTCAATATGAGTGTGTCCTTGTGGAGAACGTTCTTCTTCTTCACAGCCAAGGTTCTTGGGACTTGGCAAATATTATGTGCATCATTCAATAATGTAATCCAATGTTTCAGCACCACAAAAAAAAAAAGAATGTGAAAAATGCAAATTACCTTAAAGTTGAATCAATACTTCTCTGCCAAACTCAACAAAAAGTGAACACTACAGGCCTCACAAAGTCAGTATTTATTGCAGCTCTTTTGTGTTGGATTGCATTAGATTGAACAATTCTTTGTGATATTGTGTCTATACCTTGTGTAATACAGTTCATTTCATCGTGAAACATCTTTTTATCAGTGTCATACAGTTCTGTGTGTATTCTGTACGACTAAAGTGTTTGTAAATTGTGTTTGTGGTTTGTGGGTATAGATGGGAAATAGGCATTGCGCTTGTAGCACAAGCTGTTATAGTGGATGTACACACAGCCCTTTGTTATGGTTAAATGGTTTGGGAAGTTCAATTGGATAGAGATGGATTCGGGGTTTTTGGCCTTTGAAAACGTCCACTGACTGAGGGTGCGAGCAGAGCACCCCGAGCAATAGTCCAGATCATTTGACCTTTGCACGCCAGATAATTCCAATTTACAGCCGCCTACATGGCCAAATGAGACACTGGGAATGCATTAATAGAGGTTAATTGCTTGTGTTTGAGAATGTATGTGAGAGAGAGACAAATAGAAGGATGGGTGGGGAGGGAGAGATGGAAGCCGATGGTGATTAGGATGGACAGGTTGCAGGGAGGTAAGGGGTAAAGATTATGGAGTCTGCAGTGTACCACTGGGATGATTAATCAATGTTTAATTATAGTCAATTGAGAAATGGATACATTTAAAAAAATCAATTATAACTTTAATTGAATTTGCATTTAAATTATGCTTTAAGGATCTTAAAGTAAAAAAAGATGAAAAAAACTAAAAAGATCATTAAATTTGCCAACCCACAGAGAAGCAACAAGATCTGTTTTTGGGGTAAAAACTCAGCTGTAATCTGCTGCCCCGTGCTGCCGCCTCCAGCAGCGCACAGGTACAGTCATGGGAATCGTGTGGTATCAGAGCTCGTGTTGCTCTGTGGGTCGGACCTCACTGCCTACAGTACGACATCTCTAAGTTAAAAGTTAAAATATTATAGGAAAACACTTGCAATAGAAATAACAAGAAGTGAAATGAATACATTTGCCAATTAATAACTTACAGATTTAATTATTATCTTTTATGCATTGAGCAGCTATAATCTATAATAATGTTTTTTGTTATATTAACAGTGGAAATGTGTTCTCGGTGAACATAGTGGATTATTTAGCAGCTAAAGAGATCAATATTTGTATCAGGGGTTAGTGGAGCCCAAAGACAGAGATAAAAGGAGAGTGAAAATTGAACTTACATTCATCAGGTGGCCAGAAACACAACTCTAAATGAACGCTAATGTTGCTTCGTATCTGCTGGATGTGTAAAGATGGCAACTGTTTGCTAACAAGCTTGCCATAGCAGCCTAAAAGGTGACGATACTGTATGTCAGTGTTGTGTTTACACCTTGTTTCTTCTGCGGTTTCCAGTGTTATTGTAGGTTTAAATGCAAATTTGATAAGTCAATTTATAATTGCTTGAATGTATTCAGTTTATTAAGTGATTATAATTAAACGTCTATAATCATTTTGGTGGCACACTCCAGACTCCGTAAAAGGTGGGTGAAAAGTGAAAAATCATGATAAACCTTAGCTCTAGTGTTTTTAGCACATTAGCTGTAAATCACTGACTTTACAAGCTCGGGAAAAAACAACTCACACTGGTTTATATGACAGAGTTTTGGTAACCTGTCATACTACAACTTAAATGTGTCAAACCAATTGAAAAGCTTTTTGGCATTTGCTGTCATTGCTTTGCATTTCCGTCCTCCTAAATAGCTGCACCTGAATGTGCCTGAAAGTGGTCACGCTTTCTGTTGTATTTGGTTCCACCGATGTTTAAGTGACATATTTTAGGCATTGTGGAGAGTAGGGGAGGTCACTAGGCTATCCAAACCCTTCCCAGGGCATCGATTAATATCCTCAGCATTCTATCAACCTATTGTGTCTACAGGCAATCTCCTTTGGGAAGGCAAATGTAAAATATTAACATTACACCATTTAGTTAGCTAATTGCCATGGCGCTCATTACTCCTGCCGGGCTGAATTTACCCATCCATTATCCATTTGTTCGATGATGTGTGGGGTTTTTTCTGCCTTATTTAACTTTTTTTTGATGTCAAGCAAATGTAATATTGTCTGTGCAACCTCCAGCAAGGATTTGTGCTAATTAGATTGTCTTGGGTCATTAACTTTGTTTTCATGACATTAACAGAGATTGCAATGCTGATAATTGGATTGATATAGGGACAAACCCAGGACATTTTTTATTTTAGATGAGAATCGTGGCTCTGTGTCCCTCAGGCTGCAAATATAAACTTGAAAGACGTCTTAATCGGGCCTGAGACAGCCAACAGAGGCATCTGATTTAATCTGTAATAAACCTATTTGTCTTTTAAGTTCCTCTTTGATTCAAATATCTTGTGGGTAATTGTTTGTTGAGTGCAGTGCTTCACAGGAATTTTTCATTGTGTAACAGAAACTCCTGTGATTGGAAGGAAAGTGCTTCTTTACGTGATGCTTGACAGACAAATTTGAGGGTTTTGTCTATGTTGCCTGGTGATATTCAGGCTGACATAAGCCCTAATTAGTATTTCAGAGAATATTCTTAATTAATATGATTGTTATAGTTTTGAATGTCTACGTCAGGCTTTACTGCTTGCATCTCTTGACACATTTGGTCTCACACTATCTCAGATCAACCGTCTCTGTCACTATTATCAACCTCTGTGTGATTGTTGGCACAGCTCTCATAGCTCCCCTTGACAGTGGCCATTAAGGGTTAAAGAGTTTGCGCATTGTCCGACCACATCTAAAGGCAAAAACGGTAATACCGCTAAGTGGTTCTTTTTAGATATTTTTGGGGCATTTTTTCACCTTTATTAGACAGATTTAGGTGAAGAGGCAGACAGAAAAAGGGGGGAGAGAGAGGGGACAACAAAGGTCGCTGGCTGGAGTTGAACCAGCATTTGTGGTTATATGGCATGCGCTGTGACCATTCGGCTACCAAGGCGCTCCAGTAATACCTGTTCTGAATGGCCACACTCAAAGGAAGGACCAAAAACCTGCTGTCATGGCCTCTTCCTAGCTGCATCACACTGTCTCCCTGATCTCCCTCCAAGAACTATGTGTCTTTTGTGTGTCTTTGTAGTCACGATACAATGAATAGTATAAATGGGGATAATGGCATAATAAGTGTTTGTGGGTATAGATGGGAAACAGGGATTGCGCTTGTAGCACAAGCTGTTGTAGTGTATGTACACACAACCCTTTGTTATGGTTGAATGGTTTGGGAAGTTAAATTGGATTGAAATGGATTCAGGGTTTTTGGCCTTTGAAAACGTCTCTCCTTGAAGATATTCATAGTGTTGCACCCAGTTGTGCACACATAAAGTAACGCAAGAGCCGAAAAGGGAAGGCAGAGAGAGGCGCTCAAACCTTGCCTTCTTTCACACCTCTGCACCTGGCCAGTCACTCTGCAAAGTGACCATGATTGGTGAATTGTCTGTCTCGAAAAGATACAAAAAGATTGTCTGCTTAAGTTTAAGTTTCAAAAAACTTTTATTTCTCAACCAAAATGTCCTCGAAACCTCCCACGAAGAGTAAGACCAAATGTGCTTTGCTGAATTATTACTCAAAGACTGCTCTTGTTAACATTTCTTTTTACAGACGAGACAATTTAAACTCAGAAAACACATTTCTCATCCCCATCTATCTGTGATTGGTTTACTGTATCTATAAAGTTTAAACTTTAACTGTCAAAATGATGTGGGATACGTACTGTTTGTCTATGAATGTTGAACAATGTTTGCGTACTTTTGTTTTCAACCTTATTCTTCTCCGTCACGCAGATAAAATAGAGAATGGAGATGTGTACCAGAGGAGGAGAGGACCTCATTCAGGCAGCTCAGATGTACAGGAAACAGGGAGTAAACAACAGGAAGGGGTTGGACAGACAGGAAGCAGCTGGCGACGAATTCTTCTCCTCATCCTTGCCATCACCATCCACAACATCCCAGGTGAGAACGAGCCATAGGGCTGTCTAAAGTAAATGACAGGGGGAATTTGTCAATGTCACAATAGATAGAAGTTTTGCCAGTGAAGTTAAATTAAATTTTTAGAATGTGCTCCTGCTCTTATCACTGCTGTTCAGAGGGTAAAAGTCACCTTGCAACATTATGACAGCTACAAATATAACTGCGGTCCATTGAGTTCCATATGACTGCACATGTATATTCCATCACAAATATCTGTATAAACATCATCTGCTGTGATCTGGGTAATATAAGCCAGTCATAAAAGGCCACACCCAGGTTACAGTATGTATGAATACCAAGCTTGTGGCTACCCTGAAACAGGCAGAGGAGCAGCTAGTAAAAGGTCGCCTACAGTGGCAGGAAGAGAAGACCTCCCTCCTGACAGCCACGGAGAAGTTCCAGCAAAGGGCTGGAAGGCACAAAAGCAAAATGAGGCAAATGCTCAAAAAAAAAAAGGCCAAGAAGAAATTTTGGCTGTGCAGGCTCTTCCCATGCTTGGCAGCAATGGAAGATTACAAGAACCCAGCTGTCTTCCCTTATGTGTTAAAGCTACAGGAGATTAGATTTAGAATCACTTTTTTCCTCCAAATCTATATAAGGGTATACATGTGATGTAGTGCGCTAAACAACATGAAAAGTAGTAGTACCAGTGGCATGGCTCTCAGGATGGCAATGCCGGTCTGATGGTTGGTCCGCCACTTTGATCCAGACTGAAATATCTCAACATGGATTAGATGGATTGCCATTAAAACTTGGTACAGGTATTCATGTTCCCCAGAGGATGAATCTGATGACTATGGTGATCCTCTGACTTACAAAAATCACCAAAAAGTTGACATTTTTGTTTATGAGTGACATGTCTTGGCAACTATTGACTGGATTGCCATGAAACTCGGTACACACATTCATGTCCCCCTCAGAATTAATTGTAATCACTATGGTGATCCAAAAGTTTAATTTGTCCAATACTTTGGTTTATGACCAAATAATTGCAAAACTACATGACATTCCCATCAGCCTCAGCTGTGCTTTGGGTTTAGTGCTAATTAGCAAAAGTTGGCATGCTAACACACTAAGATGGTGAACATGGTAAACATTATACCTGCTAAACATCAGCATGTTTATCATTGTGAGCATGTTAGTATGCTGATGTTAGCATTTAGCTTAAAGTACAGCCTCATAGAGGTGCTAGCATGGCTGTAGATTCATAGTCTTGTTTATTTGTACAATAGAAACAACATGTGAATCATGAGTGAAAAGAAACATGCAGTTCATGTTCTTGATAAAGATATTTCAATAAAATACTATTGCTACTGGCCACTTTTGCTACTAGTTTTCTCAATATTGTCACTACCTGATTGTACCCCAGTTGATTTATGTGCAAAGGGCTTAAACAAATGTCAGAAAAAGGCAGAAAAAGTTTGGGAATCATTGGTTAGTTCTGGCTTTTCTTATGGAAGTCCAGACAACAGGATGACAGGGGTGTTTCTAAGAATCTGCCTGTTAGAAAAAAAATATATCAAGAAGATCATGTGACGAAGAAGATCATCATGACCTTAAGGTGCCACACAAAAGCAAATGCATGTGGCTAAAGTTGCTATGGCAACATGTAAACCAGGCTTTACAGCAGTGAGGTTTCCCATAGCCATAACGAGGCGAAAACACTCCAGAGCAGCCTTGCCTAGCCAACACAAAAGGGAATGTTTGTTTGAGCTGAGCTCAGGTGTATTGAGTATGAATACGCCTGAGGAATAAGAGCAGCTCATGAATTATATACAGTTAAATCAATTCAACACAACAACCCCATGAATGACAAAACAAGGTTTGTTTGTTTGTGTGTGTGTTTGAGGCAGAGAGCAGCAGAGGGACCCGGTCATTTAGCGATGGCAACAAGCTGTTTAGGTTACATGAGCGGTAACAGTTAAATATGTGTAGGTAACATACATAGTATCACTACCAATTTACAATTCATTCAGAAAAACTCACCTGCTGATGAGCTGCACAGAAGGCCAACAATGGAGGTGATGAGCCACATTCTGCACTAAATCTTGTTTACCAGCACAGGTTGTTTTGTATTGAGTCCGGGCTGAAACGCTCACTGAATGTAAATACCCTTTTTTCTTTTTTTCTTCTTGTTTTTTTTTACTTGGATTCAGTCGTTTGAATATTTGTGAAAAATCCTGTCAATTAGACAGGTCTCTCCTGGAATACAGCTAACATTATTGAACACTCAACAGAGGCAAATTAGACTAATGACGTGTCAATCATACATCAAAGACGACGCCCAGGGAAGAGCAGTGTTCAGTATTTGGAGTTTTTTCTGTCAGTGATGAAACAACAGCTCCAAACTAAACAGTCAGTAAATAAAGGTGATTCAATTAATGTAAAAGACAACAAGGAAGGAAACAGCCATTGTTGACATTTCTAGGCGCTGACAGCAAGACCACCAACACAATTAAAACCTATTTAGTTAGAAATTCACAGTTTGGGGTTTCATGTAGTTTAAAGGTTTGTGAGGACTTTTTTCTCATCATTCATCTTAAGAACATTTTCACATAGCACTGTAAATATACAAATAAAAAATCTCAGTATTTCTTCTGTGGATTTCAGTTTGTATTGCTGCAGTCTCATTTTGTCTTTCTGATCAGGAAGCTAAATTCAGACTTTATTCCTTTTACTTCACTACATTTTTGAGGAAATTATTGCATCATTTACTTCACTATATCCATCTGATGCTTTGATTAAATGTGGAAAGGCATCACGAGCAGAGCGTGGAGCTGTGGACAATTAGCGATTTGCTCATCAAATTAATGAGAAAATGTAGTTTTATTTGTTTGAATGATTTCCTGCGTTACGCTTGATTGATTGATTTCCATTCGTTCGATCAGTAACAGCAACAACATTTTCATACTGTGGAGCGATTGTTCCAGGAAGTGTGGATAAAAAGCAGGTTGGGGACACATGTAGTGTGTAGGAGGCAAATAACTGGTGGTGGCTGTGTTACCAGGGTATACTCCACTAAATATGAAATTTAATGTGAAAGGCCAGTTCATTAATGAGTAAAACCGCTTACTGGTCACTGCATACACTGCATAATTGTAACATATGCATGCAAAATGTGCTCCTAAACAAACACACTTACATACAGATATCCATGCACACGTCGATATAATCAGACACACATTCACATCGACCACACATGCGCGCATTTACACACAGAACCACAAATTTGTTGGTGGAGATACACCCACAGAGATCTCCTGTAAGACTGTTAATGAAGAAGACCTCCCACAGTCTCAACTCCCAACCAGAAAAACAAAACACAGTGAGCACATAACACATGAAGCCATGATTGAAATGATGTGATTGACCAAGTGTCTCAGGTACAAACAGATCTGATAAGTTAAGGGCCAACCATGTGTTTGCCTGTGATGGACTAACTGTGTGCAGGTTCAGCTTGGAAGAAGAGAACAAACTCGTAACGGTACATGTGTCAGATGTAAGCTCTACAGCGGTGGAAGAAGTACTCAGATCTTTTACTTAAGTGAAAGTACCAATACAACATTTAAAAGTACTCCATTACAAGGAAAGTCCTGCATTCAAACCCCTACATAAATAAAAGTACAGAAATATTACAGTAAAAGTGTACTTAAGGTCTCCAAAGTAAAAGTACTCTGCTGAAAAAGGGCCCCTGTGACTGACATATTATCTTATATTACATTATTAATTTGTTAATACTGATACATCAATGCAAAGAGCATTTACTGTTACAGCAGGATAGTTGTAATTACTTTATGTAAAGTTAAGTCCGGGGGTCGTGGGATGACTAATGGGGCAGGATAGAAGAAAAGTTCTGCTTTACAATTTTGTATTCATGTTTTGTTTCTTTGGTGAAATATTGGATATGTCTGAGACGTTTAGAGATGAAATCACTTGTGGTGGAACTGTTAACAAATCACAGACATCTGAAATGTGACAGGAAGTCACAACTAGATGCTGCTTCTTTGTAAGGGAAAACAAAGAAAAACTGAGTGAAGATGAGCCAATAAGCTCTTACAATAGAAGATGTTTAAAGGAAAATGTCATTATTTTAATACCTGGGTCATAGTTTCATATTTGGCATCCATTCCTATTGGCTTTGAGGACATTTTACTCGCAGACTCATGGCACACTGGTCATATTAGCAACCATATTAGCCACCAGGCAGTTTTAAACAAGTCCCCAAGTGGACGTGAACACAAAGGTGAACATTAAGGTTATTAAGTAAAGTGCCTATAGTAAATGCCTGTCTTTCTTGCTCCAGTTCAACCTACTACTAGCACACGAGATTTTGTTATATCGCACAATAAGATGTAGAGCACAAAGAAAATGAAATTCAAGGAAGCACTTAACAGCACAAAAACAGTAAGCCATGCAGTCCAGGATTCCTTATAAAGCATGATTGATGTTTAAAGTGTTCTCCAGCCTTCTCATAAAGGCTGCTCTGTAAAACTATAACTGATTTGCACTTGCAGAGTTCATAGTTAAGAAATCTCCATTCAAGCAGAGGGAAGCAAAGCTGGGTGATATAAATATTGACCGAGATAGGAGTGATTTCCTAAGTTAAGAAAGTTGATAAGATGCTCTTACAAAAATGCATCACTCTTATCATTTTTGACCACTTATGAGCGATTTCCTGCTCTGAGACACTTGATAAATATGGGCCCAGACCTCCTTTTTTTCTTACTATTGTACCTCAGTGCCCACCTTCCTCACTGTCCGACCATCTAAGCTGCGCGTGCACGTGTATGTGTTTGTCTCTATGAATATGCTGCAGTGGGCCCCTGATTTTAGTGATCCTCTCCAGAGGTGGTAAATAGCATTTTGCTTCATGAGTTTGTCTGTGTGTGTTCATATAAGCGCCAGTGTCTAGACTTGTCTTTACTTAGAAATTTATAAAGGACCATGCTGTATCATAACTTCTCTAGTTACCCATTAAGGGAATATGTCAGTCATGCTCATGATATTATTAATAAACCATACTTTGTTATTTCTGAAGTAGACATGTAGCGGGAGCTATTGTGTTGTTGTATTCCCATGTTATGTGTAATTTTGCAGCCCCAAATTGCACTAAGAGGGACCTGTTTGGCTCCTTTGAAGTGCTTGAAGTGTAATTTATCATCAGCTACAAACACTGGAGACCTTGCGTCTCTCCTCTTAGTGGCTCCGCTCTGTGATAGCCCCCATTTTGTGATTCAGGCTGATGAAAGACATCTATTTTACATAAACATCTTGATACAGCTTTAATACTGATATTGAACAGTAATTTGTTACATTATTTTGTGCTGGGAAAAAAAAATCACCCATTTAGTGAGTGCTTTTTCCCAGGGTGTGATGAGTGCACTTATTTTTTGACACCTAGCTGTCCCAGTGGGGATGGAAGCCCTCACCCGGGTGGTGTTTGTGCATTGCTCTTCCTCCTGAACAACACAAACAGCAGCTGCATAATAACGTACCGATCTTAAAAGAGGCTCCGAGGGCTTTGTGGCACTGCAGAGACAGAGCCGTGACAGAAGTTTGGCGACGGGCTTTCAAACTGAGCAGGGGATTGATGGCCGTCCTTCCTCCCCACCATTAGGGTTGATCCCTGTTAGTGTGACGGATGGTGCAAGGTCGTTGACAGCTACTGCTAGTAGTTGGTCTAAGCGGAATAAGATTGAAACAGGAATATCATAATATTACTGGAAATAGAGACTATTCAGAAACACAAGAAACTAAGGAAATTGAAAGAAATAGACTATAGTAAGCCATTTTTTTAAATATTCTTGTCCTGGTAAGCTTTACTGAGCAATTTATTGTTTCCTTTAGCAAGGTCACGTTCCTGGACTTAAGGCTTTTACTAAACTAGCTGGGGATAAACAGCCTCTAACATAATTTGATTAAACCTGTTGTAAATAATGCTAATTGCTGTCTGTAAATACCAAGTGTATACCAAAACCTAAGTTAGGGAGTTGTAAGAACTGACCAAGGAACAATCATTTTAAAATTGTGTCAGTTGTTTCACATTGAATGTATCAGGTGGTTGTTTTTCAAGCAATTTAAACCAGATTAGAGCTGAAACAATAGTCGATTAATTGATCAGTCGACAAAATAATTAATAGGCAACTATATTAATAATGGATTCATCATTTTAGTCAGTTGTCATGCACATATGTCAAACATTCCCTGGTTCCAGCTTTTGAGATTTGAGGATTTACTGCTTCTTTCAGTCATATATGATGAGCCAGGTAAACAACAAACATTCACCATGGTATTTGCTACTATCTACTACTCCTACTTTGCCGTTCTTTCAACCGCTGTTAAGCTACCTTCAGTGAAAGTCAACCCTTTCTGCAGATGTTTTGAATTAAAAGCCTATAAGGGAAGGGAAGGGTTATGTTTGAGTTTTGAGCTACTGGAGGGCTTTTTTTTTTAAGACATCTGTGCAAGAAGTGTTGAGTTTCAATAATACTAACTTAGCACTGAACAAAAGAACAGCAAAGTAGAAGCAATAGGAATTTATTTGTAACTGAGAAAAGAATTTCTTTTACAAAGAGACACTCGGAGCAGCAGAGTGGTAAGTGTATTTTACAGATTTTCCATCAGGTCCAAAGCAGAAAAACACACTGTAGAAATTTAGTTTTAATACAAATGTCTTTTAGAGTCACCCTAAATATAAGTGATGAGTTACTGCTAATTACATTTCTTCAGATGTTGTAGTATTGCACAGGATTAAGTCATGGTTTTCATCAAGTAATTTGTATTTTATGATCTAGTAGATTACTGTACATTTTGAAATGTCACTTTGCTATCCCTGATGACAGGAGGATGAAAAAGCAACAGCGTAAAGAGCGATGAGAGGAGACTTTGATGTAGTTTAAAGAAACATCTCACCCCAGAACAGATGGGGAAAAAAGGAGTAACATTAACGTAAAACCTCACAGTTCTGCAGTAGTTTAAAAAAAAAAGAAAAGAGGGAGCTGAGAGAGAGGAGGCGCACTAATGGCAGGCTCAGTGAAAAAAGGAGTGTGTAGACGGGTGAGGAGAGGAGATTAAAGGAAAGTGCGATGGAAATGAGTGGCTGCTCTGACAATGGGCTGTCAGCAGCGGTATCGTCAGACTCGCTTAAAAGGGCATAGAACATTAAGCAGGAATTGAATAGGATAGGATACTAGCCGCTGCGCACACATAGACACGCACACATACACACACAAGTTTGCGTCATGTGCTTTTGAAAAACCCTCTGACACAGTAGCAACATTTCATGACTTCATTCCCTGACAAAACGTGTTATTCTTAACACATACCAACCATGACACAGTTGGGTGAGAAATGAATGGAAAAATCAATGTGTCTCAGTAAGGGGATAACACATCTGTCAAACTCTACTGGAGGGGTGAAAACTGCTAGTGTTTTGGTGGTGGTGGTGGAGAGCACTGTGTACCATGATTTGGTGACTGTGAAGGCTATAGCATATGATTCACATCATTTTCATACTCATCCAACCATTGGTGGCCCATTGTTCCCTGTGGAAGAATAAAGGAGATTACTCAGAACAACTTATATTTGATTTGCAGTGACCCTTCCCTCCAAGGCTGGTTTTTATGGTTGTCTGAAGATACTTGTAAACATCTCTGGGGGTCTACTCAGAGAATTGGTGGTAGGGGTAACTGTAGCTTGCACGTGCCTCAAAGACGGCACTGAGTTTGTGCTGGCAGCAGTCCCAGCAGGTGCAGCATCAGTGTCGGTTGTCGTCAAGCTAACATTTGGGGTAGAAGACGCCTCTGGTTCTGGTTGCGCTATTTGGCATATAGTTTTTGGTAAATCCAAAATTTACGAGCAAGCTTCCTTGTTTTCTTTTTGACATATCTGTATGCTCACTACAAAAAAGAGAAATGAATAATGGTGAATAATGGCAGACTGAGTGGGACTAAGAAAGTTTATTTTTTCCTGATCTTTGAGTTAAAGTGAGTGAATGTTATGGTATTGCGCCGCCACGCTTCAGTGGTGATGGCAAGAATAGCATGCATGCCGCTATCTCCTGTAGTTCGCACCCTGTCAACAACGCCTTGTACGGATTTGAGCATAATGAAAGCTGATTGGTTGATCTAACTCCTGTAAAGAATAACCAGGCGTACAGACCGAAAGCAGCCTGCAATAAAACAATGCAAAGCTGCGTTGGTGGGGGTGTGTTGCATTAGGCACAGGTGAGACAGTGAAATGCAATCCAATAGCCTACCATGCTAGCAGCTCTCTGAATCTTTAAATGCTAAATTAAAATTTAGACCTGATGACGATGCTTGGTAAAAAGTCAGGGGATCACCAAAGTTATTACAATTATCCTGACAGTTACATGAGTGTCTGTACCAAATTTCATGGCAATGCATCCAGTACTGTAATGGATGAGAGGTTTCACACAAAATCCCAATGGTTGACCTCATGGTGGCACTGAAAAAGTCAGGGGATCTCAAAAGTCATTAGGATACATTAATTGGGAACCTGTACCAAATTTTGTGCCACTCCATAAAGTAGATGTATAGATATTTCATTGGATAAGTGAAAACTTTGAGCTGCTGGCTGGATTCATCCTCTGCGGACAATGAATGTCTGTACAAAAGCTAATGACAATCCGTCCAATAGTTATTGGGATATTTCTGTCAGGACCAAATTGGTGGACCATCAGACAAACCAGCATTGCCATCCCTGGAGCCACATTGCTAGCGGGGCTAATAAAAATGTAAGTCACTTCAGATAAAACCGTATGCCAAATGAATGTAATGTAGTGTGATGGAAAAGCGTAGAATTCTGTATAGACGTCCTCCAGCCATTCACTCAAAAGGGACAGAAAAAAATTACAAAGAAAAGATTTTGGTGTTTTTGGACATTGACAACACTCTGAAGTCACATCAGCGTCACATCAAATGTAAATTTTGAGGTCTTCGCTGTGGAACCAAGGCACTGCGCTCTGCTCCGATGCAGAAGCAGTGCAGCAGATGCAGCTTGCTGGTTCCGCCACACCACAGCTGACTCCACTACCTGTTCTTCTACAGCTGCTACGCCAACTCTACTGTCAGCTTGGTCAACTGAAGCCAAGAAGGTGCAGGTTTAGTTTTGCTCAATATTGTAACAATCCATGACACATTCATTCAACGGCCATGAGATGCCGGCAAAGACACTAAAATATGAGTCTCATGAGTGAAACCTGACAGGTGTGTGGGTGTTTAGTGCTCCCTTACTAACCCTGGTCTCTGTTTTGGAACAAAAACTTCCAGCTCAGTGGACTTGCAAAACACTCCGGAAACCCTCAGCTCACATTTCCAGCTGTGTAGCAGTACTACAGGTGCGCAGCTGCTGTTGGAAAACCATTATTCTTGATCCAAACGAGAAGACGAACTGGAACTTGGAACTTTGGAAAAGAAGAAAATTCATCATTGTGGTCTTCATTGTGTCTTTAAATCTGTTAAGATTTTAAAACCATCCAGTCTGCCCCTAGCCTTGTACTAACTGTGTCAAACACTGAAACTCTCTGAGCTAATGTTTTATTCAAAATCAGTTGATGGTTTTTCAGTGCAGATAGAGTTTCTGCTGGCCCCGTGGCATTTCAGACAGTTCCAGAGGATTGAGATAAATAGTAAAGGGCACCCACAGTGTAACTGAAGGGTACTTTTGCCCATAATGGTGCTACAGCATGTCCGCCTGTGCAGTAGAACCAGTGTGCATTGTTATCAGAGGTAATGACAGGTGTTAGATTATGATGAAGTGGCCTCTGGGCTCTTGAAGTCTGCAGCCACAGGGACAGATAGAGAGACAGATAGATTTATTTGACAATAATAAAATACACATAATACTGCTTCACCTGAAGACAGTTATCACATAAACTTACAAACTGTCGAGGATTAAATTACACAATGAAGCCCACAGGCTTATTTCCATTGTGATCCTCTAAAATCAAGCTACCTGGATACTTACTCTTACTCTCTTGCCTTTTCTTGGTCTTTCCACTCTTTCTATCATCTCTCTTTTGCTTCTTCTTCTCTCATTCTTGCTGTACATTATCTTTGTCACTTGTTCTTGGTTTAAAGCAGGATAGCTTGCTATAGGCTATTAATATTGCAGGAAGAGAGAGAGAGAGATAATACAGTGGAAGAATACACAGGGATGGAAAGAAGGGGTTGAAAGAGATCAGTAGCTCCTGCATATAAGAGAACAGATAGCTAAATTCTACTTTATAATATAATATATAGTACATACTAATACATACTATGAAGCCATTAAGCCCCACTTTTTATTCCCAAAGGAAAAGTGGAAAAGTTTAAGCTAAACTAACAGTCTACAGTTACACAAGTAGTTATGTGAGGCTGTAAAGGTGCTTTCACAGAGTCATTAGTTACAGCCACCAACTCAGTCGTTGGCGAGGAGTCGCCTATGTTGACAATTCTTGCTTAACTTTTCCAGCTTGCCGCTATAGCTCGCCATGCAACCACAGGAACCAAGGGAGTAGTTTGACATTTTGGGAAGCACGCTTGTTCACTTTCTTGCCAAGAGTTAGATTAGAAGATTGATACCACTCCCATGTCTGTACAATAAATATGAAGCTACCGCCAGAAGCCGGTTAGCTTAGCTTAGTTTAGCACAGTGACTAGAAATAGGGGGAAACAGCTAGCTTGGCTCTGTCCAAAGCTCACTAAGTAACACGTTATATCTCATTGGTTTAATTGGTACAAACATCAAGTGTCAACCACACATTGTGGTTTTACAGGGGGGATTATGTGCAGGATTATTTCTTGGCTGGGCCCAGTGCCTTCCTGGAGTCTCTGCTGGTTGCCAGGCAACTTCACGGTGACGTCAAGACTCCATTCTTTGTGTTAAGCTAAGCTAAACTGCTACAACCTCCTACATGGCAGTGGTATCAATCTTCTCAATTACAATCTTCACTATTACTTTGAACAGGATCAGATTTTAATTGTATGAGTACCCTAAATTAGCTATATTACCCCAGTGTACAGATACAGCAACTGAAAAGCAATCTGTTTGGAGCAACATCAGCTCCATAGCTATTTTCCAGTAGTCCAATGAATGTTTATGGTATTAGTGTCTATTAATAAACCATTCCCTCTCTTTGAAGCTACAACCCTAAAATGTTATGTGATCACATAAGCAGGTGGATAGCAGTAAATGTAGTTTATGGAAAAGGGTGGGTCCTTGTGGACGTGGCCATTAGCCGCTGTGAGTTGCACCACGCAGGATTAACTTCTTGCTGTCTGGATGCATCTTAATGCTCATTAAGCACCAGAAAATAAAATTGCTAAACAAAAGAAAGTGGAGAAACATCTTTGCTTTACTTAGGTGATTACCACTAGCCAGGCAAAAAAATTTAAAGGGACTGAAGGTGGCTCCAGAGGTGGCCATGTCCGTACGTAAATCTGAAGGGTTTATCTCTGTGGCCCTCTCACAGTAGGACATTTTAGGATTAGCTCTACACCTGCGTGTTAGTGATAAAATGTGATGAAGTGTGTTTACATGCTAACAAGATAGCGTCAACAAGTTATCACGCCATGTCTGCATACTAATAGGATGGAACTACAAAACTCAAAATAATCTCTTAGGTCAGAAAAATGTTAGTTTAATGGAGGAAGTACTTTCAGTGTTTTGTGTTTTGTGTGCTCACATGTGATTCCAGAGGCTGGTGACTAAACCTCTCAACTATCTGTGACCACAACTCCTTGATGCTTGCTCTTATCTTGTTTTTCAGCGCTAACCATGAAAAAGAAAATCAGGAAATTAGCATGTTTTAGCATTATAATAACCTCGCTGTTGGTGGCATGACAGGATGTGACTGCTTGTCTTGAAGTACCGTAATACTGTTTCTCTGCCTTTTAGGTATGAAATGCAACATAGCCTGTATATCTGACTGACACAAACACACTCACACATGCACATACTTCTCAAACACATAAATACAGTCATAGATATATCGCACACTGTGACCTTTTCACTTTCAATTTGAATGGTGTGTGCTTTAAGGGTGGATGACAGGCATTTCAAATGAGACAAATGGGACATTAGAGGAGAGGGATGCTGCTCAGGGTGTACAGAGCATGCAAGAGCAAGAGGGAACGGAGACAGGCCCTATACAGTGGTCACAACTGTAGAAATCCCTCTTAGTGCAGCTTTCCTGTTGTAGTACTCACAGCTGTAGGAGTAGAACCTACAGTAAAAAAGTAAGACTTAATTTCTCATATTTACTCTCAGTTATGAATCAGCAGTTCAGCAAATATGTTTCATTCTGTAGAGTCCACGTTCCACACAGGCTGCCTCTGCAGATATGGTTAGGGGGATTTTCTACTGATGAAACCTGACTATAGAAGGTAAGACCAAATAAAAGAATACAGTGCATACTTCAGAATAGAGATCCCCATGGACTGTTGCTGTAAGTAGATCGCAGTGTTCTGTCTAAAAGAACAGAGTATATCCACAGACCATACCCACACTTCTTAAAATGTTGTTTTTCCTATGTAGTGCTTCAAAAAAGTCAAAGGACAAATCATACAAGGATCAATTGTCTGTGTTTTTTTTTTTTATCTGCAGAGGGTTTGGCTGTGGGGGTAGGATTCGGAGCCATTGGAAAGACTTCATCTGCCACTTTTGAAAGTGCCAGGTAAGATTGGTATCAAGGCAATGAACCACACATGCAGCACACATGTTCATTTATTCAAAATGTCACCTTCCTACACTGGCAAGTGAGAATTGAAGTGGCTACTTCATACCTAATGTATTGATGCACCTGGTAATTTGAGTATCTTTAGCAGCTCCTGTTGTTATCAATGTCAATATCAGGGCACATGCTGTTAATATGGAAAAACAGCGGACATTCTGTGCAGCGTCGCAGCTGGACATGAAATTATAGATCCCACCAGGACAATGTGTATTGAAGCGCTGTGATTGCCAACTGTTCCAGGTGTGGAAAACCAGTCATAAGATTAAAAATGGTGTTTTTTCAGTATAAGTCTTGAGATACTTCAGGTAAAGGTTTGGTGTGTTTAAGGTCACAGTAAGAATATGGTCAGGTTTTAGGCCGGTGTCCCTAACTGTACTGTTGTTGTGTGCTGCTGACATCTAGTGGTTACATTACAGTACTGCAGAAGCAGTGGCAGTCGTTAGGCAGGAGAGATATCTGGTCAGTACATGAGGAACTCTGGTCATAACCCATTTTATAACCCACCCAGCCCAATCTGGTGAACCAGCGTCTAATTCTGAAAGGCTGTTCCCTCTATGGACCCATTATTATATCTTGAACAAAGAGAAACTTTGCAAAAAAGGGTAACACTTTATAATACAGACCATAACTTACAGTATAATTTCATTATATTATTTTCTGTACATTAACCCTCTGCAACATATCAGCTGTGACCATGGTTTGGTTACCTAAGGAACTCCCAACTGTCTGTAAGATCCACATGTGGATATTTATATGTAATCAATTTACGTAATTATTATAAATGTTCTGTGTGAAGGAAAAATAGATTGGACTGACTAGACTGAGTCTATTTTCATGTATACTAGTCAGCATAGGTGCCCATATCAGGGCTTGTTTTCCTTCTAAGAAGCCATTTGCTGCCATGTTATTGGTTCAGTGTGGAAAAAACTTCCACAAAGCTATCTGTCACAATAAGCATGGAGCCTTAATTTAGTTTTGCCATAGACTCTTATATTTATTCTAGTGAGATTGAGTTTCATATTAGTACTGCATTACATTTGGATTCTTACACTGGAATAAAGTAATATGTCTAAGTGAAGGAAATACATGTCTTTGTTTAACTGTTTGCATCTTAATGTTTTTCTACTTTTTAATCCTTTCTCTGTGATTCTCCATCTTATATTTGCTGGTTCCTATGTAGCCAATGTATAACCAATATAGATGTTGGAGGCTGATGTTGGAGGTTGATAATGATGACAAACGAGTTAGCGTTACTATGTAATTACACCTTGCAAAATTATTGGGTAATATCAGCTAGATATAGGCAGAAGTAGATACCTCAAATTACCTTTGAGTTAAAACACAGATATTCATTTGCCTTTGGCACACTATCACTTTATTTGGCTTCACTAAATCTGAAGAAATCTGATGAATCAACCTACAAACCAACTGTATGCTGCTTTGCTAATAAACCTCATACAAACTGTCTTATACTATTGTTTTTTGATTCAATACTGATCTGGATCCAGATTCCGATTCACCTTTCCACACTGGCAAGTGTGCCAAATAACAGCTGGAGAAATTAAGCTGATTGATGGATCATTTTTCATCAGTCTGTACAGAACACATACAATTTTAGCTTTTTGTGCTCTGATTAAGTTCAGTCACTGCATTTCTGCTCATTAATCAAATGTTCTTCCTACAAAACTTTGGTTCGTGACCAAATACCTGCAAAACTAATGACATTCCCATCATCCTCATCTGTACTTTGTGTATATTGCTAATTAGCAAAGTTAGCATGCATACAAGCTAAACTATGATGGTGAACATGGTCAATTTTAAAGCTGCTAAACATCAGCGTGTTAGCATTGTCACTGAGAGCATGTTAACATGCTGCTGTTAGCATTTAGCTCAAAGCATGACTGAGCTTTGCCTCACAGAGCCGCTGACATGACTCAAGATTCTTAGTTTTGTCTTCCCCTTCATCAGGTGAGATGTCTTTCTCATGGTTTATGGTTTCAGTGACAGTCAAACTAAACTTCAACATGTGAACACCTGGTAGACGTCCAGAGTAATGTGTCAGGCTTCTGTTAGTAATGAAACTCACAAAATCTACCATACTATTAGTCCTCAGGAGGTAGGTTGTTAATATTTGTCTTAAAGCGATATGGTGATTTTTTTTGTTTGTTTGTTTGTCCTCTCAGAAATTTGGCCATCGGTATTGGCATCCAGAATTTCCCAGAAGGCTTGGCAGTGAGCCTGCCGCTCCGGGGTTCAGGGGTCTCAACATGGACAGCCTTCTGGTAAGTGTGTCTGTGTCTAAGACTGTGTCAGAGAGTACAGTAGTTACACTTTGCAGAAGCTCGGGCCGAGTACAGATACTTTAAACTTAAATGTGGAAACCGTAACTTGACCCGTCAGGTACGGCCAGCTAAGCGGCATGGTGGAGCCCATTGCTGGGTTGCTGGGCGCCTTCGCTGTTGTCTTGGCAGAACCTCTGTTGCCATATGCACTGGCGTTTGCTGCCGGGGCGATGGTTTACGTGGTGGTGGATGACATCATACCTGAGGCTCAAGTCAGGTGAGAAGGAAAAGGAGGAATTAATGTAGATTTATGGAGTGGTGATGACAGATTTTTACAACAGGCAGATTAAAGAGTGAAACACAAGCGTCTGTCTCTAACTAATCTCCCATCTCTTCGCTCCAACATGGTGCCACCAGTGGAAACGGGAAGCTGGCATCCTGGGCCTCCATCGTGGGCTTCGTAGTGATGATGTCACTAGACGTCGGGCTGGGCTAAGGTCACCGTGACAACTGGCACCACATCAACAGAACCCTCAGTGACCATGGTGTCATCACAGTGCTGCAGACCTCAGTTTTTGTTTTTTTTTAAAAAGGGGACCAAATGAAGTGTTTTATTCTGAAACACTGTTTATCCATTTTGTTTGAATTGTTTCTACTTGAAATTCAGCAATGATAACAGAAACACAGAACTGTTTGTTGTGAGGATTACTGTACTTGAACAGTTATCTTGTTAATGTGTTTTATTTTCATGCTAGCAGCCATTTCCTAAGAGCAGCTGTCACCTTTTTCAAATGGCAGACATCTCATTTAGGGATGAATTTATACATATTGAATATTCTCCTGATTCCAGAGCTTGTGGATGTTTTGCTGAGAGGATCTAGCTTTCTGAGTTATTCTTTTTCAAAAACATCATTTCAAAACAAATGTTTTTGCAGTTAAATGAATGTCATTTTTACGTTTACTTCTTCCAGTTTTTGTATTTCCTCGTGATGGCGTTACTTGAAGTCTGGTGTTTGATTTGGTAATTTATGGGACCACCGGTGAATTATTAGATTTTGTTTGCTCCATTCCAACTCCTGCTGTATTATTGTCACTACAAAACAGCAAGGTACAATGTGATTATGGTGTACTGAAACATGAAATTCCAAATTAGATTTTTTTTTTTTTGTGGCTACTCAATTGACTTTTCGGGACTTATTCAGACGTCATACTTTACATTATTTACTTTATCCTCTTCTTTAACAAACTCTTCTCTTCTCGTCTCCTTTTCAACCAAATGTAGTGCCTTCTTCTTTTTAGGGCAGTCTCCTGCCATCTACAGGTCTGAAGAGTCACACGTTGTGGTCCAAGTCTAATTATTTAAATGCTGATGAAGTTAATGCTGCAAAGTGTTAAGTATTTATATAATTAAATAACCAAGTGATTCTCAGTCTTCTTCAACGTATGTTTTTTAAGGCACTCAGTATGTTTTATCCTCTTAAATGATTGGAGAGTTGAGACCAAGTCTTAACACTTGGGAAGGGTTATGCAGGAATAAGAGCAAAATAATTTTATTCTCACAGTTTCTTGCACACTAAAGACATAAATTTTACTCTATGAGTGGCTTAATACGTACTGACCTTGATTCATTTTAAGAATTTGTGCATGTATTTTAACAGACAGAGGCAAGCTTTTTAGTTTTCATAGGACAAACAGCTCTTATAAAAGAAGGAACTAACTTGTGATGAACATGTGACAAAGAACTAACTCCAAGGAACAGCTTCCTTCAGAGAGGTCGTCCAACAGCTGCAGGGTGAGTACTAATAATAAAACATAAGTACACACCACTGATCCACACATTTAATGTTTTGAGTTAATCAGTCTTAACAGAGCAGCACATGAATAGACAGAAGCAATACATTTTAAAAAAAGACAATGGTGGTTTAGAGTCTACAAATAAAAGCTTAAGCCTAAATAAAAATGAATTTACATAATTTGCCTTCAGCTCCCATAGCTACAGAACAGTGACTGGGACTGGCTTGTGTTGCAAGAAGTTAATGAGACTTGTTGGCATTTCCAGCTGGTCGATACAGTGGATCTTGTTGATCTTTTTGAGGTATCTTCGGACGGCGAGTCGGCACTGTGAAGTCAAGGCCTTTGGATTTCCTGGAGACATCAAGAAGGAAATGTATCACTTGGGGGAGACAAAATAATATATATAAAAAAAAAGAAAAACTGACTCTTATTTCATTGCAGTGCACTCCTTTATCTAACAAGATCTGTCTGAGGACACAAGGTTATTTTTAGTGGCTGTTTGTGAGGTTTCATCTTGCAATTTAAGTGCTGCAGCAAAAACGTCTATGCTTTAGGGTGTCCTTTAACACGTGTAACTGCTTGACTACTTTTTTTCCCTTAAACTCCATCACCATGATGTAGAGTTTAACTCAATGGTCTTTGTTAACCATTGGATTAGGGGTACTTCCTCAGTGGCTATTAATATCAATGTCAGAGCAGGAAGAGAAAAAGCATTATGACTGAGTCTTGCAGCTATAATTTGATGATTAGGTGCAGCAGGAGTCAATACCAAACATTTTGGTAATGCTTTATTTTGCGGGCCTGTCATTTCCTAACTATTTCCTTATATTTTTTTGTAATAAGTTTCCCAGAAATAACCCAATTATTTAAATTTAAACCCAAGTAAATATTCTGTCATTATTCGTTTATTATTGGCAACTTAATATTCTTAAGATTCTTTATATTTGTAGAGTTGTATCTTGCCTGTAGACTCATTTTTTCATGACCTGCTGAGCACCGACTAAAACACTATCTAGGTCACACTAGCAATTCATTTTATTGCTAAAAGTCTACCACTTGAAACCTGCTTCTACCTTTCTACATAGTACCAAATTACATTGTCCTTTCTAGGAAAATTATCAGAAAATAATTAAGGAATTATTCAGAAATTACAGACCCATAAAATAAAGTGGTACCAACATTTAATAAACAATTTATAAATTTGAGTCTCAAGATTATGTGCAACTGCTCAACTTCAGCGAGAATGCAATGGCCTTCTGTCTCACTTAGATGTGATTCAACATCCTGTTTGAGTCAGAAATCAGGAGCATGGGTTAAAGAACTTATATGTAAAATGTGTGATCAAGTGCAGTCTGACTTAGTACCTCTTTCCTGCAGAAGCAGCTCCACGGCCTCGTTCTGCTTCGTGGACTTCTCGATGATCAGCGTAGGGAGGTAGACGTTTGCGCCGAAGTCGATCAGAAGCTGGATGTACTCCACGCCGCAGCCATGCCTCAGGCACATCTCCAGCACGGTTTTGGGCTGCTTGATAGAACTCAGCAGCTTTGCATCTGTGCAGTTGTAATCTGGGTCTGCCCCGTAGAGGAGCAGCAGTTTGAAACACTCCATGTGCCCGTAAACAGCGGCCAGGTACAGCGGCCCGCTGGACACCCTTGCACTGGAAGTCCACAGCAAGACTTTGGAGCGGGAGTTCACCTCTGCTCCGTGTTTAAGCAGTTCTTTTAATATCTCTGCATCGCCCTCCCGAGCTGCAGTGAGGACAGGGGAGCAGTTGTTGGACGAGCTCCCGTTGGGGTTGGCGCCAGCTCCGAGGAGCGCTAAGACACAGTCCAGGTATTTCCCACGAACAGCAGCGAAGAGAGGCGTCTGGGCCTTGACATCCACACAGTCTAGCAGGGCACCGTGGGCTAGCAGAACCTGCAGACAGCTGAGATGGCCTTTAGACACGGCAGCGTGTAGAGGCGTGCCTGCAATGCCCCAGCCACCTCTGCAGTTGATGACTTTCTTGTAGATTTCTTGGCAGAGCATCTCATCAAGGAGTCTGTCATTGTTTTGTAACACTGCTTGTCTGAGCTGGGAAATTTCACAACTACTTTCTTCTTCTGCAGAGGTCCTTAGCTGAAGCATAGAACCTGCTGAAAAATGTGAAGACAGACAAAATGAACTCGACACCAAATACATATTTGATAAAGGCTTACTTTAAGATATGTGCAGAGATATTTGAAACTGCACAGAAAACAATTCAGATCTTGAATGAGGCTGAAAAGTTGCTAGAACCTTTCTGTGAACTAATTTCAAGTCATATAATAATGACTTTTATATGCAAGTGACCATTTGAAAACTAATTTTGCCAGCTGTAACATCCGTCTGTGGAACTGTCATTCTGAGTTGCAAAGAAAGCGCTGCATCACCTCCATAGAACACCGCTGCACCAAACTCCCTTCAAAATGTTTCACAATTTAATGTTTAATGGCTTGTCCATGCAAATACACAACCAGTCGGTCAAAACCTATTCTGGATTATGAATATTTAAGGTATTATGGAAAATTCGGCATACGAGAAATCTATATGATATTGCATAATTAAGTACAATACCAAATTATAAAATGTATGTCTCCTACCACGGTGCTGTTCTGAAATAAGGACGGTGAAATAAAACGTATTTAACTGCGACTTGGTGTATTGTTTTTGAATGAATGCCGAACTGACGACTGGCTGAAAATGTTCTATTTACTGACTCTCCGTTCAACATACAGTAACGTCACGTATCGGTGATAATACGAGCTCCCCAACAGGAAGAAATTCGCTAATATTCCGCTAAAACCACTACCTATATATCCAGTTGGATATTTAAACTGCAAATTTCGCATTGCAAATGTCGTGTTTCCTTGCTTTTAAACGACGTGTGGCAACATAAATAAGCTAGACCGTTGTGTTTTCTTCGTTTTATATTAGCCTACCTAAGATATGTCACCATCAGCTGCCTCCTTCTTCATCTTCCTGTTTGTTCTTCTTCCTCGTCGTGTTTGTTATATGGATCACATTCAGTTTAATGTCGCATTGCTGCCCCCTAGTGTTTCCAACTGCTACAACAGAATTGAGTCTTAGGTGTGCCTCTGGAACAATATAGATTTTTACAGTATTTAAAAAAGCTGTTATAAATTGACTAATTAAATTAGCATTCAAAGAATACATTATAAAACCCAAAATAATAAAATAACAAGGAAACACCTGGAGTGAGAACATTGAGAACAACGGCTGGTTCAACATTTTACTTTTAACTTCTCATTCATTAGTAAATTGTACCATGCCATGTATTTGTTGAATGAACAGGCAAGCCTTTATTGTGAAAGAAATGCTACTCTTTCCAGCAGTAAATCATAACGCTGTCTGTAAAGAATAGCCACATGCAGGTAGTGTATTTTAACTAAATTTATGATTTTGATATGGCTGATTTTAACGACAGAAGAAAATGCTATTATCCTGCTTGTTTCTTTTGTGCTACTGCTCTGTTTGTTTGTTTGTTTTTTGTCCTGTCTGCAGGAGCTGGACCTGAAGGCAGCGCAGTCAGTGACACTTCCCCCCACAGACGTCTGTGTTGTAGCTTTTATTGTTTTATTCAAGACCCAGCCAGTACACCATCACATCATTGTGCTATTTTCTACTATTTTTTTGTTAATAAACATATTATATCCTCCTAATTGTTGTACATAAATCTTCTTCAGAATTAATATATAAATGTCTCTGCCATTTTTGTCACAGTCTGATTGTCTTTGAACATCTGTATCAGTGTAGTTAATGTTCATGCCTGTAGGAAGGGAAAATGATCTGTTACACTGATTGTTCACAACCCCCTAAGGGGACAAGAGATTCATTTTTTGGGATCAAGCATATTTTTTATTTCATGTTTTTTTCTTCTTTCAAAAATACAAATATTTTCACTCTCTGAAATCATGATGTTTTAAACCTATGTGTTAAACATACTAGTTCTTTTTATGTTTTAAAAATGTATTATGTGACTAAAAGTATAACTACTATACCTCTGTAATAAGGACACACAGGGAACTATTAACTATTTAACCATTTAGAGGCATGTAGACCAACTCATTTTTTGCATGTAGGGCAGTCTATATGGCACTTCATCACATTTTCTCCACTGGAAGGGCACCCTAGAGGGCACTTCATCATGTTTTATCTACCATTGGGGCATGCAAGAGGTTACTTTCGCTGTGTTTTTTTCGAACATGGGGGCACCAGGGGCTAGCGATCACCAGGAGGAGTAAAAAGTACATTTTCCTCTGAAATGGATATATATATAATGTAGCATAAAAAGGAAATACTGAAAAGTACCTCAAAATTGTTCTTGAGTACAGTACTAGAGTAAATGTACTGTATTGAATACTTTCACAATGTAACCAATACAGCTCCCGCCTGCTGAACCTGCTGCTCATGTGAGGCGAAAGTTTCTATCTCACAAAGAGAAACACAATCGTATCCATAGCAATGGACTGACAATTCCCAGCCACGGCTGCCTTATCACTGCCCTCAGCTTTATCTCTTCCATCTCCAGGCAACCCAGATGGCATCCTTTCTTTTAAAACTAGGTCTGTTTCTTTTGCGTGTGCGTCACAGAGCCTTTGTTTGGTTAGTGATGAGGTCTTGGTGTTAGTGCTCGGACAACAGGCCCGTGGGCACAATGCAGGAAAAGGCTTTGGCAACCCAGCAAAAGAGACTGATCCCTCTAAATGCATATATAACATATATATATAAAAAAACAACAATTTGTAGCCAAACAACACTGACTCTTTGGTCTCTGAGACTTGTTTCTGTCAGGACCCTTAGCTGCATCCTGCCTGAGCGAGTCTGACGCTTTCTATTGAGTACCAGGGGTTTTACAACATGGTAATGAGCAGCGCTGGCCCCCTCTGTCCACTCTCTGCTTCTATAGCTGTTGCTGAGAGACAAAGTAGAAGTCACCCAGGCGCTCAGAGAGAGTGGAGAAGAGGCCTTTAAAACAACGACCCGCCACCATAACTCATAGTGCGTTTGCAGGACGAGGGGAGGGGGCGTTAGTGGAGGGAAAGGAGAGCATGTGTAGAAGACACAGAGTTGGGCTTAGAGGGACTGAAAGGAAGACAACATATTCAACTCTTGTGGCAGTGACAGGGGAAAATGATGAGAAGAATCCGCACATTTAATGCAATAATGGGAGTGCATTGATCTCAAACAATGCTCCTGTGGTGATTAGGCAGAGAGTATTTTTTCTTAAGGAGGATATGTGATGAGCTCTACAAGATGACAGGTACACTTGCATCACACAAGCAGGCACTGTGGATTCTTTGCTTGGTTTTGATCACTGCAGCTGGAGGTGAGAAGCTTCATTTTGTACTGAATAAAAATGTGACTTTTTTGGGGAGGAAACTCTGGTTTTTCTTGCCTCCCTCAGAGAGGTGAGGGTTTAGAGTTAACAGCAGCCCTGGAGCTGGATACTTCAGTTGGGAGGATGCTTTAAGACGTGGAAATTTTAACTTGTCTTATATGCTTTCCCAAATCAGTGATCATCATTTAGCTTTGTAAGGGAAATTGCTGCGTTGTTTAATTGATTGCTAGTTGTGCTAACTAGCTGGGTTTCCCCTCTGATTGGGATGGGAAGTCAGTCATGATTGGAATGGATCGTAAAGTGGTTGCTGCGGTTTTTACTATATTACTATATATTTTTGTATTCTTCCACTCATTTTTATAACCTTTTTGGCTTTTGACCCCTTAAAATGCAGGAATATCTACTTGTGACCCCTCACCAGACATCAATAAATAATTATGCCCTCTCATATTGTTTAATTTAAGGATTTTTAAACAATAGAGAAAAGTCACACAAAATAAACCTACTTTGGGTTCTTTCTTTCTTTCTTTTATTATTGTGTGACCCCTGAGATTTATCTTGGGACCCCTTGGGGGAGCCTAACCCCCAGGTTGGACATCACTACAGTCACTCATTGTACATTATTTCAACAACTTTTATGTACTTTGTTTAAACAGGTTTTACTATTGTAATATAGTTTTTATTTCAGTTAATTGCAGTAATATCAATAACTGCCTTTTATCTTAGTTTCATTAGTTTCACTATAACCAGTGGTGGAGAGTAATTAAGTACATTTACTCCACTCCTGTACTTAATTACAGTTTTGAGGTACTTAACTTAAGTAATTAATTTTATGCTACTTCATACATCTACTCCACAATTCAGAGAGAAATATTGTATTTTTAGTCTACGCCATTAATTTAACAGCTAGTTACTTATCAGATTATGATTTTTCAAACAAAGTTCAACTTGATATTAATTCAACAGATAATATGATATAATGTTAGAGAATAATAACTACAGTATACAGTAGTTAAAACAAGCTCCATCTCAACCAACTACAACATTAAAATGCTGCTTACACACAGGACATTTTTCTGCTTAGTGAGTACTTTTACTTTTGATACAGTACATTAAATACAGTTAATAATAATAATAATAATAATTCTGTACTTATGTTTAAGCACAGTTTTTACATTGTGGTATTTCTACTTTACTTTTTTACTTTTGTAAAAGATCTGAATACTTCTTTCATCTCTGATGATAACCTGTGTGCTAAACAGGACATTTTACATGGAAAGTAATACTACTCACTTAAAACATTGGTGGTTTTTGGTTCTCCAGTGTCTCAACAGTCAAGCAGGGTTGTTTGTAGCGATACCTTCAGCTCAAATTTCCTGATTAGAGGAACAAGCCACTGTAGTTAACAGGCTATAATAACATATTCTCTAATTAAAACATTGCAGGTGAAATGTGAGAGTGTGTAATCAAAGAAAATATGCAAAATGTGAAACACCTGTCCTGTAATATCTGTTGTGACTGCCTGTTAAACTCGTGTGACTCTTGATATTAAGCTGAACCTGCTCTTATGTAACATATGATCCCAACCTGTTTAATTTATAATACAAACTGACCAAACCTGAGCTGGTGAAAGAAATGGTGAATAAAAAAATAAGCAGAGGTCTTGAATTGAATCAGTCAACATGCTCACCTCACACTGCGCTTCATTTTGTCTCTTCCAGAGGTCATTCCTTGTCCAACAGGAGGTCAGATCCACCTGCCCAGCCGGCGATGCTATTGGCTCTCTGAGGTGACATCTTCATGGCCTGACGCACAGGATTCATGCAGAGAGACTCACGGAGGAGATCTGGCATCTGCTGACAGCCTGGAGCTGCAACACTTTATGCACTACTCCTTTCCAGTGTGAGTGTTACAAAAAATAGTCTCCTTCCATGTGTCTATATATGCTTTTATCTATTCATATACCCTTTCCTGTTTGTGTTCGTGTTGGTTTAGAAAAACCACTGTGTGGGTATGGCTGAGGGGATCGGGAGGAGAAGGGTCTGACCAGGTTGGGGTTGTGGAGCCAGTGAGTCCTGCATGGTGGGCTGGAGACAGTGAGAGTCAGGGGGTGTGTAGTCAGATGGCGTTGGGGACACAGAGAGGGTGGAGGAAGGCTCAGTGTGCTGGACGATACCTCTTCCTCTGTGAAAAAGGAGTAACTGGTAAGACTTTTATTTCTGTGGTGAACACCAGAGGCAAACGCTCCTCATGTATGGCTAATAATATTAGAAATGTGTCTTGAAAGTACCATGAGGTGATTTTGGTTAATCCCTCTTTATGCAGAGTCTTTACCATCTGTGGACAGTTACCTAACTGGATTGGTTCTCATGACCGGCATCTACTCTCAGACCCAGATACACCCCTGTCCCAATGTCCCAGACATCGGACAACTCACAGTGGAGGTCAGTAAAGCGTCAGTCTAAAACGTTGGTTTCTGACCTAAGGGGTCGCAAGATAAATCTGCAGGGTTGCGAAATCATTAACAAGAAAGGAAAGAAGAAGAGTGCAACACAGCATTTTCTGTGAAATGCTGGAAAATGTTTACTTCTTCAGGAAGTATGACAAAGCATTAACATCAAAACAATCTGACAAGAGAACATCACTCTTTGGTTGAACTTCTCACAGCTCATGGACCTAATAAACTTCTAATAACAGCTTGACATTACTGGCATTTAATTGGTTATAAAGGGTCAGAAACTAAAAAGAATGGGAATCAGTGGTCTAAAACGGTGAAAAAGTAATAAATTAACAGTTCAAATAGTTAGATAAAAGTAATGGATAAATGGTTGAAACAAATCACAAAATATATTGGACAACAGTTTAAATAGCTAGCTAAAAGTAATGGCCAAAAGAGCTCAAAGTAATGGATAAACAGTTGAAATAGTTAGTTAAAAGTGTTGGATAAATAGTTGAAATTAATGCAAACTTGACCAAACTGAACTAAAAGTTGTGAGTTCACTTGTATTAAAATAAATTGTAATAATATCCAGTTTTATATCATTAATAGTGTTAAATAACATGTTTGAAAGAACATATTTAGGACATGACGGTAGGTGAAGGGGTACTTGAGCTTATCTGACAGGGCTGTGGGGGTATGTGAAACAAAAAACAGTTGGGAACCACTAAAGGATGGTTGAATAATCAAATTGATTTTGAGAATCCCCCTGTACTTGAGTAATGAATTTCAGGATTTGTGTTGGTTTATATTCTGGTGTTCTTTTGACACCCACAGATGCAGCTGTTCCCAGGGATCTGGTTCAGTCATGCAGGTCAGTTGGTGTCAGTGGAGCTGGTGGTCCAGCCCAGCCCAGTGTCCTCTCTGGCCCGTGTCCAGATCCTTCGGCCCTACTGCAACCCCAACCACCACCTGGTACCTCCAGGTGCAGTACAGTAACAGTTAGTATGAAGGTTTTCTGAAAGCTCCTGTTTGTTCGATACTCTAGGTAATAACCTCCTCTTTGCTCCCCAGGCTGCAGCTCTCTGCTTAATCCATTCAGCTGCTGCTCAGTAGTACCACTGTGTAACACCACAGGGGGCTGCAGCATGGGCCAGTACTGGTGCCACCTGCTAGAGGCCTGTGTGCGCACCACCAGTCCCTGCAGCCCCTACGACTCTGTAGCAGGGGGCCGCGGATTTGCTTTACCTCCCAGATATCCTGCAATACCACCCTTCTTCCACCTGGTGGCAGACCTGCCTCTGAGAATAAACCCCAGCTCTGAACTAAAAACTATAAGCGTGAGTTGACCTTTGTTGCATGTTATTGGCTTTTCCTGCAGCCATTATGGACCTATGTTGTTTGAATACAAAATATTTAATAGATTCCTTACGCAGTTTCCTGTTTTTTCCTATAACAGCTACTTCTTCCAGATCGAGCGATCATGGTGTACCCTGATGATATTGTGGCTATACAACACACTCGTGACTCTGGAACATTCCTACATTGCCTGAACAGTGAAGCTTCTCTAAACTCCCCTTGGCGCCAGAGTTACATGTCCCTTAGGGGGGCGGAGTGGGGAGGCTGGTGGGAGGGAGGCCTCACTTTCCTGCCCCAAGGAGGCCAGTGGGTGGACGGGGTGGTGTGTGATCTGAGGATGCTGTACGTGGACAATCTTCACAGAGGTACCGAGCACGATGATAACTTTGGCGTCACCCACAGAGAGACAACCACAGCTCCAGATATTTGGGCCCTGACAACTGGTCTTTCTCCTAAATCTGGGCTTAATGTCATCCACCCCGTGCCAGATGGAAAGAATCAGATTCATGTCCAAATCAACGTCCCAACACTCATTGTTGTCAAGGTCCTGTTTGGAGAGAAAGCCAGGAGCTCATGGTCAGCCCCAGTTCTCCAGACTGGGGTCCCCTTTCTTCCATATTGCCCTGAAGAGGTGGCTCAGTCTTGGCCTGGCTGTAAGAGACAATCCCACGATGCCTGGTTCTCCTCTGTGACTCTGGTGTTGCCCTCAGTGGGGGTTCAAACGCTGAACATCAGCGTGATGGATGCAGTAAACTCTCAGAGTGTGAGTGTGACGGTCTGTGGCTACGAGGCAGTGGCAGGGCTTAGTGTTGAGCCACATGGATGCCTGAGGATGCTTGTAGAGACTCCACAGGTGAGAATGCAAAAATTAATTTACAACACACATATTGTAACTATTGGATGGGTTGCCATTTATACAGACATTCATGGTTTCAAGAAGATGTATCCTAATGATTTTGATGATCCTCTAACTTTTCCTGTAGTGGCACCAAGAGGTTGAAAATTTGTGGTTTTCAGTGAAATGTCTTGATAACTATTGGATGGATTCCTGTGAAATTTGGTACAGACATTTATGTTCCCCACAGGATATGTAGCACCTTCATCAGGTCAAAATGTCAACATATTCAATACTTCGGTTTATGAGCAAATACCTACAAAACTAAAGACATTCCCTTCAGCTTCAGCTGTACTTTATGTCTAGCTCTAATTAGCGAATGTTAGCATGCTAATATGCTAAACAAAGATGGTTAACTTGGTACACAAAAACTCCAGCAACACTTGCAGTAGAAAGTACAGCTCACTGTGAGACCAACGTGTTTTGTCTTGTGGCCTTCAGGGTCAACATTACCTCATAAACACCAATATCTTAATATTAATGTTTAAACTTTAGACTGTTGGTTTATCCTTTCACACTCTGTCAAAGGAATGGGGACAAAAAAGCACCTTAGTTTGATTATATATTCCCTCACATTGCTATCTTTTTAAAATGTTTGTAGTCATTTATAGCCAAAGTGGAGAGTGGTTCCTCAGTGAAATTCACATGGGTGATTGACAACCTGGAGAAGTTTGCCCATGAAGGAGAATCTTACAGTGTAGTCTTCAAGAAACCTGCTGAGTATAAGCTCGGGGTAAGATACTTTATTTGTCTCTATGATAATGATAATGATAATTTGCCCAGTTACTTACAAAAATTAAATTTCCTGATATATTGCTAAATTACATTTTGAGATCATTTTTCAGGATCCCCATGAATTCTAAAAAACGGGGAAAGTAACCATTTATCTCTCTGCTAGGTGACAGCTTCCAACCCTGTGAGCTCCCAGAGCCAGCAAATCCTCCTGACTGCTGATGAAATGACCCTGATGGCTGATCCAGGGTTTCTGTTAGTCAGGGAGGTCATAGCTGTGGATGCTACACACCTCTACACCCTCAGGGTCAAAGTGGACATCTTCCTGCCGGTCACGTTCAGGTAAGGCATTGCATTTTTCATAAATAACCCTCAGAAATCCTCAGAGAAAATGATTGGGATGGCATACTGTATTCCCCTTGACTTTATAACAAAGACTATCACTTGAAATGTACCTGTAAAGTTGTTTCTGGTTATTCTATATTCCTATGTGGTGTATGCCATGTAGATGGGATTTTGGGGATGGCAGTAGCAAAGTGATCCACACCCAGTCTGCTCCATGTCAGACCATGGAAGGGCTTATGGAAAGAGGAGAGAAGCAAGTGTATGTCCAGGACTCTGTGAACTACAGCTATTCCACCCCAGGTAAACACACACACATTAACTATTAAAGCTGCACTAATCAATATACAACGGATCAAATGACTGTGTAATGTAAGAGGAGTTGCTTGTAGTGACGAACCCACAGATAATTATCACTTGACTCTGCAGTTTCCCTCAGTCCTACAAAGCGCTCTTATCACCCCGTCTCCAACAGCAGCAGGCACCTGTTTTCAGAGAACAATTACCTGCCCAGCACCACACAACAGACGCAATTATTTTATAACTAGTGAACATAGTGGAGCATTTCGCAGCCGGATATTTCCCCTAAGGAGCAGACCAAACTAGAGCTAAAAGGAGAGTTAATATATATACACTATTTTGACAGAGACCCATGTATCATTTAGAGATCTTTTTCTACCTCATTTACATTCTTTTTTATTTGTTTTTTAAATTAATTTCAAATGTTTTAAAAGCTACTTAATGTAGAATTTAAAATGTCTTTATTTTGGTGACATTAGAAACTGTGCTTTGTACTTACTATTCAGTCCATCAAGCTAAAATCTATTTTCCTGTGTTTGTTTTATGCAGATGACCACACACTTCACGTACAAGTCTTCAACCAATACGACAACACTGATGTGTCCATGAAGATAAGCGTCCGCCCTCGATTAAATCACCTCCTCATTTCCTCTTCCCTTCTTGTGCCCCTCGTCAAACAGACTCTCCTTCTGGAAGCTTCCGCAGAGCCCTCCACCTACGCTGTTGTCTACACGTGGGACTTTGGCGACGGCTCCAAAGCTGTCCAAGGTATCCACCGTAAAGTCAGCCATGCCTTTGCTTCTGCAGGGGTTTATAACATCACAGTGTGTGCTAACAACACCCTTACGGTCCTGACCACCTGGCTCATGGTGGAAGTTATGGAGAAAATCTCTGGATTAACAGTCAGCTACAATGGACCCAATGAACTAAGCTCTGCTACGGATTTCAGAGCTACAGTGGCCACTGGTACGAGTCTCATGTGGAATTTTGACTTTGGTGATGGGTCTCTGCAGGGAAACCTTACAAATTGCTCAATCTCCCACATCTATAAATTGCCAGGGAGCTATACAGTCAATGTAACTGTCTCGAATTCTGTTAGCCAAGCTCATCAGTCTATCAGTGTAGAGGTCTATAGGTTGGCTGTTAGTGGAGTTGTCCCTACAGAATGTGTCATGAGTGGAAGAGACATACAGCTTACCGCTCTGGTGAATGGGAACATATCCATTCTGACTTTCCATTGGCTGTTTGGAGATGAATCACCTCTGACTGTAGTGAGGGGACAGGCAACAGTCATGCACAAATTTCAAAGCCAAGGGATTTTTCATATCACTCTGACTGTGTTTAGTTCTGTTACATCTGTGTCATTTAATACAAGTATCTGTGTTGAAGCGCCAATAACCAACGTGACAGTGCAGTCATCACAGAAAGTAGTGGCAGTAGGAGAAGAGGTATGCTTCAGGGTGTTAGTTTCCCCTGAACAGATGACAGGTTACCAATTTAAGTGGTTTAGAAGGCCCTCTAGTCTCATTGCCATGACAGAAAATGCTCAGAAGTGTTTAATCTTTGAAAATGAAGGTGTTGAAGAAGTATCAGTAACAGCCAGTAACAAAGTCAACAACAAAACAGCCAAAGCTACTATCACCATTCAAAACCCTGTAAGTGAGCTGTCTGTGGGGCACGATAATCAAAGTGACACACTAATGGTCAATACATTAGCATCATTTTGGGTTGCTAGTTGCACTGGCAGCAATGTGTCAGTGCTGTGGGACTTTGGAGATGGCTCTCCAGTGGAGCAGAAGCTCAACGTGTCACACATCTTTACCTCGACGGGTCAGTTCACAGTCTCTGCCACGGCGTTTAACGCTGTTAGCCGTGATTCTGTGACCATTAAAGTGAGTGTTTTACTTCCTGTTTCAGACCTGTCACTTCACACCAACCAGCCTTATGCTGTAATCGGAGAAGAAACTCTTATTTCAGCAATTAGCAGTGCTATCAGTAGCACCAACTACTACTGGACTGTGGACGGTATGACCTCAACCAAACAGGGGACTTATCAGTTTAGATTTGCTTTCCTGAAACCAGGAGTGTATCAAGTGAGGGTTATAGCACAGAACTTGGTGAGCAGAAAGGAGGCAGCTATTTTAATTGAGGTCTTTGAAAGAATAGAGGGTCTTCAGATTAAATGTCAGAGTCTGACAAACATGAAATACGTACCAACCCAAGAGGAATTGCAGTTTATTGCTTCAATCGCCAAGGGCTCCAATGTCACTTATCACTGGCTTGCTACACAGAGCGGAATAAACCAACAAATTACTGGTGATGGAGAGCTTTTTCATATGTTAGCTGAAACTCCTGGTGGGATTTCAGTTCATTTAAGAGCTTCTAATAAGTTGGGTGAGGCCACCAGCATTGTTTCTTTAGTGGCAGTACAACGTGTAACAAGTGCACACATTACAACACAATCAAACATTGTGGCATTAGGGAAAGTAGTGAATATCTCTGTATCTGTGGTTACCGGGTCAGACCTACAGTACCTTTGGTATGTGAAATCGGATCTTTTACCCCTTCAGACACATGCGCCCTTTCTTCTCCACACTTTTACAAGTCTGGGTCATTGTCTTCTCAAAGTTTCAGTTCAGAATGTCCTCAGCCACAGCAATGTCACCAAAGACTTCACCATTCAGGAGGAGATCCAAGAGGTGGACTTTGAAATTGAGGGAAAGACAAATCCATTTTATATCACCACAAGTGCTGCTGTTCCACTCCATGGCCTTATTCGGAAGGGTAGTGATTTGCACTGGAACTGGAAAGTGAGAGGCGCCAAAAACATGCTTTCTAATGCCAGTAATCAGACATTTGTCTACACTTTTCCACATGCAGGCATCTATCAGGTGTCTTTGAATGTCTCCAGTGGGATAAATTGGCAGAAGGTTTCACACATTGTCACAGTCCAGGATGCAATCAAAAGTCTAACGCTGAACATTTCCAAGTCTTCTTTCTGCACCGAGGAACAAGTTACTTTTATTTCAACAATCTCCAAAGGAAGCAATGTAAGCTTTGTTATAACATTTAGAAACAAAGACTGGAATCATAATCAGGGCATTCTCGAAGGGCATTTCACCACATCAAGCCTTCCAGCAGGGGCACATCTAGTTACAGTGAAAGCTTGGAACCAGGTCAGTAATGCCGAGGTGTCTTCCAGCATTCTGGTCACTGAGCATATTCAAGGTTTGCGACTTGTGAACTGTTGTTCTGCTGCTCTAGAGGCTCTGAAAGGAATCAAGTTCAAGGCAGAAATTCAAAGTGGACTTCCAGTCAACTACACCTGGATATTTCACATGGTGGGGTCTGAGCCCACATGGCTCATGGGACAAGAAGTGATCTTTTCTCCACCAGAGAGTGGTTCATTGTCTGTTAGCGTACTAGCCACCAATGGAGTCTGCTCCAAGATGCTAAATGATACTGCTACAGTTCAGTGGTCTATTAAGAAGGTCAAGCTTGTCTGTCATTCTGAAAGAATATTTGTTAGACATGCTGTTAGTTTTTCTGCAAAAGTGAATGGAGGGAGCAACCTCAGATACCTCTGGGACTTTGGAGACTCCACTGAAGCATTGGTGACAGACTTAAGCACAGTCAATCATACTTATTATATTCCTGGGAAATACAGTGTTAGGGTCAAAGTTCTCAACGGTGTTAGCCATGCGTCCACACAGCTACACATGGAGGTGGAGGAGCCCCAGTGTTCCAGCCCTCAAGCTTCTATTGTCCAGAGCCAGTCTACTATCTTCAGGTCTAGACCAAGTTTCTTTGAAGCAAATGTGGACATGAATTGCTCTGCTTACAAAACCACGTACCTATGGGAGATACTCAAAGAGTCACATTGTACCAATGCCAACTTGGAATTCTCTGGGAACAAAGTAATTCTTAGAGGTCAGGTAGGTGCAACTTCACCTTTTCTCTTACTCCCAAAGCATACTCTGGATATGGGACAGTATTGCCTGGTATTCACCGTTTCACTCCAGGGAACTCCGCTACTTGTCCAACGAAAAACCAGCATTACTGTTGTTCACTCGCCACTGGTAGCTGTCATCAAGGGAGGCTCACACAGACTGTGGCCCAGCCTCAGTGACCTCATCCTGGATGGATCTGAGTCCCAAGATCCTGATGTAGAGCCAGGAGTGGAGGATACACTGCAGTATCATTGGACCTTCATAACAGTGGTAAAGTCCTCTTGATGTTAAAGCAACCTTAGTGTAATTAAAATTATATTAACTGCTGTTATTATGAGTTGGATAAGGAAGACAAGATAACAAATTAAGACAAAATTGAAAGCATCAAAAGTGGTAGCATTAATTCTTTGATACACAGTCATCTCCCTACTTGGAATATATGTCGGTGTTACTAACACCTGGGTGTTTTCATTTTCAGAACTCCACAGAGTCTCATTTTATAAAGCAGCCCATTGGGAGTAACAGCAGCAGAATGACTGTTCTCAGCACTCAGCTACACCCAGGCACCATCTACGTTTTCACCCTCACTGTACACAAGGCGGGGAGGAGACCTGCCTCTGTCAACCAGACAGTGAGTACTACCCATAATCTCACTCCATTCTCACACAAAAGCATGCTTTATCACTTTTTCATGTACATGCAGTTCAGCTGAGAAAAGCTATATGAAGTTGTGTTGAATATCTGTTGCAAATAAATCGTTTTGCAGACTTGGGCAATTATTGAAGAACTTACCATTGGCACACCAATGTAAAAATGTAATTGACTCATGTACAGTAGTTTGTATGTTTTGTAAAAATGTAGCCGAACAAGACACTCATCTCTCTTATCTTTAGGTGACTGTGTGTGAAGCTCCTGTGCTTCCTGTGATTGTGGAATGTGTGTCCTGTTCTGTGTTGTCCTCCCCTCACCACATTAGTTACACCACCCCCATCATCCTCTCTGGACAATGTGGACAGTGTGACGACCAGGCTCAGGTAATGATTCTGATACTAAAGTTCAGCTTACATGTAGAGTCATTTTTTCAGTAAATTCAATTTTATCAATGTTTGTTAAAAATATGTTAAATAGTGGTCTCATGAAGAAAATGCAAATGTTGAAATTAAAGGCAAAAATCATAGCATAAGGCAAAAGATTTCTTTCAAAACATGACACATTTTTAAACGCACTGTGCTCCCTCTGCTGCAGTCTGTGCTGTTATTCATTATCTTTTTAATTTTGGTGTTTATCTGCTTAGATAATTCATTCGTAATTGGACAGTTTAATCTAAATTCAATATTAGCTAAATTAGGCAGATAAATTAACAATACAGCGATTTGTTATTTGCAGCCAAGAAATATGCATAAGAAGTCACCAGTCACAGTCACTGAATAAGACATTCAGTATTATTATGATTCATGTATGTGTCTTCTCACAGTACAAATGGAGTGCTGAGGATCAGACTGGCATGACCCTTGACCTGAACGAGGTCGCCACCTCTACAGGGAGACATTCTCCTAACTTGGTGGTGCGTTCAGGTGTCCTGCAGCCAAGGCAGAGTTATGCCTTCACTCTCAATGTATCCCAGCCTGGCAAGGGGCAGTGGGGCAGTGCCAGTCTGACGATACTGCCTAACAATCTGCCACACAGCGGTCTGTGTGATCTCAGTCCAGAGTCAGATATACGTCTACTGGAGACAGTGGTCACCTACAACTGCTCAGGTAACACTATGGTATTAGTAAAAGTATTACTAAATCCAGTTTTCATCAATATCTTTGTCACCTTCAATGTAGAAAAAGCAGCAGTCATTCTGACTGTGTTTCGCTAACATCTGTTCTCTCTTGGCAGGGTGGCAAGATGATGAAAGCAGGGCCTCTCAGCTGATCTATACCTTCCAGGTGTCATTATGTCAGCCCACTGGCACAGTGTGCCCCCTGCTCACTCTGTACAGGTGAATAGGCCTCAACTGAACCTGAATGTTAAAAACTGCATTATGAAGTCAGGTTTGGATTTGCTTCCTGTCAAATTTAAGTTTTTTGTCTTAATTTCTCTTCCTAGGGGTACGCGTTCAACATTTGGCAGCCTGGTTCCAATGGGAAGTCCTGGGAAAGAGAGAGGCATGTCAGTTATCTCAGTCACATTGCTGATAGAAGACCATCTGGGGGCAAAGGTCATTGCTCTGAACAGGTAAGCTACCAGGATTTGATGCAGCCGGAGCAAAATAAACATCACTATTCTGTTTATTGTTTTGTGCAAGACCTGCCACCATACTTTATTTTTCAGTCAAAGGTTAGAAAAATCATTTAGGTTATTACACGTCATGCCAAATGTCTTGTGTCATGTTTTAGTGAACTCTCAGTATTCCTGATTGCTCCTTTCTCCAGAATGTTGACAGTTGAAAATCCTGTAAGGGATGAAGTTGCCAGTCAGTGGCTCAGAAACAAGAGCCAGACAGAGCTGTGGGCTTTAGTCCAACATGGCAACCCTCAAGAAATCATCCCTTATTCTATTGCCCTCACCAGCCAGCTCAATCAGGTAGTGTGTCAGCATCATATCTTATTTGCCAGTGCATGAAATTACACTTTAAATTGATTATGATTAACTACCTGTTATCCATAACAGAATAACTGAAGATTATGAGCATAGTGGATGTGAGAATCTAGAACGGTTTTCATTTGCTCAGAATATGGACTAATGGGTTTTACCCACCTGTCCACAGATGGAGTCTGGACAGTCTGCCAGGGAGCTCATGGACAGAAGGGAGATCCGGGAAAATGTGACCCAAGCCCTGGCCTCTCTCCCCGTGTCCTCCTTGCTGGATGTTCATCAGATCAGCTCCGCCTTGTCACAGTCTACTGTAAGTAGACCTCATCATTCTCAGCTCAGAAATATTTAAGAAGTGATCAGTAATATTGAAAATGCTTCAGAGGAGACAGCTGCAGAATCTCAAACATAAAGAGAATTTTAATCCATTGAGAACATTCTCATATCGGTGCCAATTCATGCAAACACAGACACACAAAGAGACATCACACACAAAGACCATCAGAGCTTAACATCAATCTTCTCAAAATGCGCCCCATTTTCAAATCTTACACCTTTCTAAAGTATTCCGTAAAAAATGTCTTTATTTTCTCTGTTTTCCCAAGGCTGTTTCTAGTGAATTGGTATGTGCAAACTGCCAGGAGAAGGTTCTGGAAGCTGTGGGGAAGATGATCCACATAATGGAGGAACAGATGAGTCCTGGTGTTTTGTCAGCTGAAACAGGAAGGAACATCCTTAACATCATAGGTGCCTGCCACCCACCATCTCCTGCATGAAACAGTCATGCACTGATTGCAAACTTTACCAAATGGGTGATTTATTTTGTTCTCTGTGTTTCCAGGTAGCACCCTCGCTGCTGTGTCTGAGTCTGTCAGGTCTTCCCTTTCTCACCCAGCCTACTCAAGCACTCTGCCATCAGCTTCCACACTCGCAGAGTCAGCGCTGGGTCACGCAGGGGCCCTAATGCGCTCTCTGATGCATTCACGTGTTCATGGCGAGGCGCCCCTTTCCCTCTCCACTCCTCATATCAACACAGTGGGTTTCCATGGAGACCCCTCCGACCTCCTCTGCACTAACCAGTCCAACCAAAACCAGATCATCCCCTCTCAGAGTTCTCACTGTCAGTTTCTTATCCCCGCCTCCCTTACTGCTCACCTGAGGAGTCAGAAGTCTGAGGTGGTGCAGGTACTGTTTGATATGGATGCAGAATTGGGATCTAACCCTTTGCTGACTGCAGCCAACCCTCCAATTTCAACCACTCTGGCTGCCATGGAGCTCACCACGCCTCAGGGCCAACCCATACCTATCCAGGACCTGGACCCTGAACAGGCCATACGGGTCACTCTGCCCAACAAGTATCCTGTGGGACAGGACGATGGGGGTGGAGATGGGAGGGTAGGTGAGGCTGGGAATGAGACATGTCTTACTGTAACACTCCCCACTGAAGGAAGGCTGAACCTCACAGTCAAAGCTGTGGATGGGCTGGATGAAAACGCAGGTTTATATATCTCCTTCAACTTCAGCCTGGACCCAGGTACAGTCGATTATTTTTCTTTCTCTGGACCTATCCTGCTTTTTTTCAGATCTTAAACTTTTGCTCTTTGGTATAATGCTAATGCTAATGAATTTGGCCTTGTCCCATTGTTTTCACATTGTCACTTGATACACGGTTATAATAAATAGATAATAAATAATTAGAGCTGCTTTCAGTCTTAGTTTGTAGAAAAAATGAGCCAGTCATAGTGAAAATGTACTACCACTGGAGGGCAGCAACAGTCAGACATGTAGTGGCTTTAAATGTTTATTCAGTAAGAATAAAAACAGACTATCTTACAAACTGTCTTTTTAATAAACGTAATAAGAACACAGTTAAAATTATTAATGGGCTGCCCTACCGCAATTCAATCTTAAACAAGGTAATGACCGCCAGACTTTACATTAAAGTATGAATACATTTTCATGAATGAAGGTAAGTTTTGGTGCACACATGACATTTCAGGATGTCTAAAGTCACTTGTTTAATAATGAAAGTGAACTATCTTTAATGTCGATTATGCAGCGCCTACATAATTATTCATTAACCTTACTGTATATCTGTGAGTTTTTGCATGAATTATAAATTAAAAAAGGCTGTTTTCAAACTGCATTATACATATCTAGGAGCTACTCCAGTGAGTCTGGGACATGTCAAGATAGAAGTGAGCTCTGCAGTGCCAGGGACTAATGCATCCCAGAATTCCCTTGTGAGAGAGTGGGCTCTCACTCTCTCTGCTCCGACCACCTCCACAGAGGAAACCATTTTTCTGTCTCCACTGTGAGTCAAGGCCCTTTCCTGTAACTCAGTGCTCTGTTTGATTGCTCATTTGGCTGAATAAAGAATTACTTTACACTTACTTTACTATTTTCTTCCACAACAACAGTTTGAACGGGACAGACAAGCCTCTCTCTGTCAACCTGACCTCATCTCTGGTCGACGGCGGTCCCGTCCATGTGTCGGTGTGTGTGTTCAGCTCTCTGTGCCAGTACTACAGTGTGAAGGAGAGGCGTTGGAGCAGTGAGGGTCTACAGCCACTGGAGGGCAGCACGCTCCATGCAGCACACTGTCTCACCCAGCATCTCACCATGTTTGGGGCCAGTTTGTTTCTTCATCCTGGGGCCGTTGTTCTGCTGCCACCAGTATGTGAGAACACACAAGAATACACAAGCTGTTATTTAGTGCATTTTGAATATTTAATCCATTCCCCAAATGCAAAGTCAGGATAGTCATCCTCTTGTCCCTCCATCTGTGTGTTATCTGTGCAGTCAGGCGGTCCCATGCGTAACATGGTGGTGGGGATTGTGTGTGCTGTCCTGGTTCTGATTCACCTGCTGGTGGGGCTCATCGCCCATAAACTGGACCACTTGGACAGCTTGAGACTGAGCCAGGTCCCTCTGTGTGGCCGACCGGGGCTGTACCACTACAGAGTGCTGGTCAAGACTGGCTGGCGGCGAGGAGCAGGTCAACCAAGGACAAGTCAACACGATGTAGAAATGAAAAGCGAAGACAAGAATATTAGGAATAAATGCTTTTTCTGGGTAAAAATGTATGAAACCTCTAACTATACATGATGGAAATGATTAATGCTGTGGTATGACCCACCAGGCACCACAGCACATGTTGGCATCAGTCTGTATGGTGTGAACAAGAGCGGCTCTCGCCACCTGCAGAGGGATGGAGCTTTTCAGCGTGGCAGCCTGGACCAGTTTCACCTGGAGACAGATGACAACCTGGGAGAAGTTTGGAAAATACGCATCTGGCACGACAACACAGGTACATGGACACTGCAAAAATATCCTTCTTTTAAAACTATTGGTATTGATTTGACAAGTGTCCTTATCTTGATATGATCTCAACTGGGAGCTCCTTGAAAAAATTCACCTCTCAAAAACAAGAAAAAAAGCAATAAAATGGGGGGAATATTGCTTAAAATAAGCAAAATGATCTGCCAACAGGACAGAAAAAATTCACTTGCCAACATGTAAAAATATCTAGTCTCAAAGAACCCACAGAAATCTTAAAACTAGTGCAGTCAGACTAAAAACAAGTGCATTGTCTAGATACAAAGAAAAGATTTAAGATGTTTTTTCTCAATATGTAGGAAAATGTGCTTAAATTTAGCAAATGCTAGTGCCATTGTCTTGAAATAAGGCTATATATCTAGGAATTTACAGAGAAAAAATAGCATATTGTGCTATGTGCGTGTATTTACATGCAGTTTGTGTGGCTATGTGCAGGTGTGAGGCTTGAGTAATCCCACTTTTCATCCCAAAAACAAGTCCATCCACAGTCAAACCCACCTTCACACTTGATACTGTAAGTGGTCTGAAGGGCTACATACATGTGAAAGTAGCTGAGTATCGTATATGTAAATGTAGGTCTGGACCCGTCCTGGTACGTTCAGCATGTGGTGGTTTGGGACCCTCAGACAGACCACATGTTCTTCTTCCTGCTGGAGGACTGGCTCTCTGTGGAGAATCAGAAGAACGGCTCTGTGGAGAAGGAAGTTCTAGCCTCATGTAAGCTCATACGTATCACTTTCAACTGACACATTGCAAAAAATATCCATCTCATCTCATCGTGTCATGCTTGTTAATATTCTAGTCAGACAAGCAGTCTGATTTTTCTTTAAAAGTTGCCTGATGAAATGCAATTTGTTTTCAGTCAGTATCAACTTTTTTTAAAGATGTGACCCCCCCCCAGGTTCCGAGGAGCTTTCTCAGTTTCGACGGGTCTTCACCTCCCAGCTGATGTTTGGGATGGTTGAGCACCACCTGTGGCTGTCGCTGTGGGAACGCCCTACCCACAGCCGCTTCACCAGGGGTCAGAGGGTTACATGTAGTGCCCTCATGCTGCACCTCTACCTGGCACTGGGGGCTCTGTGGTACGGGGCTGTTGGCACTGAGGGGCACAGGTAGGATGGCTTAAAGGCCTCAATATGAACCCAAAAACATTTAATGGCAGGGAAACGTCAGATAATGTAGTAATTGTCAAATTCTTAAGATCCAGTCCTTTTAATTACTATAACAATTTAATAAAAACTGAATGATCACTGGTTAAGGTAATATAATATTGCATTATCAGTAAAAAATGTAACATTTTATAGTAGCTTATTGTAGCTCATTCAAAGGGACATTGTCATTTTTCAATCAATACATGACATTAAATTTGAGATTTTCCAGATATAAACCAGTCTGTGAATAGATTCTGCAGAGTTGACAGGATGAAACTGATTAGTGTCCCTTTGGTGCAAGTGGACCGGTTTCAGCCCAGCTGCTGGTTTACGTGGAGACGGTTGCCGCGGGGATGACCGTTGCGGTACTGGTGTTTCCTCTCCAGTGCTTCCTCTGTTTCCTGTTTAGAAAAGCTCACAATCAGGTAACTTAAAACAGCTGAAAGCTACTTCCCTTTCATGATACGCTTGACTGCTGAAAGAAACCCTGTCCTCATATGACCTGAATCCGTTTGATATGACTTATTGATGTGTTCATTTTAAAAAGGTGCATAGACGGAGTTTTGGTGTGGTTTGTTCTTGTCTGCTCTTATACGTGCCTTCAGTGTGTTGCTGATTAGAGGTCATTACAGAGAAGTGTTGGACGTGCGTCCGAGCTTTGTTTGTCAAACGGTCTTATCTCAGAATGGAAACAATACAAGTGAGTGTTTATCTGAATGTCCATTCAGAAATGCTCAGGCAGCAGTTTATGTGTGTGTGTGTGTGTGTGTGTGTGTATAATCCAGGTAACCGTGGACATGTCAGTTCCTCCTTCTCCTGTTTGTCACTCTGTGGAGATGGACGTCTACCTCGGCCAATCGGAGCTCTCCGGCCCTTCCTTCCTGTCTCTCCCAGACTCCTCCGGCCCAGTCAGGGACAGTCCTTCATCTGTGAGAGCGCATGCACGTGGACACACGCACACACAAATAATTGCTACTCTCCTTCTGTCTCATTAAGTGTCTTTCTGGTTTCTGTAGTTATTGGAGAGCAAGGCGTTTGACTCCAGTATTCTGGACTTTTGGGCTGCGTCTGGCTTGGCACCCCAGACAGATGAAGCATGTCAAGAGGAGGGCATAGGGACATGGCCGTCCTGCGACAGCCTCCTCAATCTACCAGTAGGCCCATGCCTCACCAAGATGACCCCAGCCCCCAACGTCTGCAAGGCTTCACCTGCTCTTGGCCCGATACGCCAGCTGAAGAGAAAAAAGGCCCTGATGCAGCTCCGCCTGGCCTCACCCTCCTCCACCGGCTCGTCTTGTGCTCTTCTCTCTCCCCTTTGCAGATATCCCCTTTCAACAGACATCTCCAGTTCTCACCAATCCCCTGCTGCACCTGGCCAAAAGGTCTCCAACAGGAACCCCAACTTAGTGCAAACTCATAACCTCAATCTGACAACACTTCTGACTCTGTCTGGTGAGAAACTGTTCAAATACACTCAGAAATTCAAATTCACCGATGGGAAAATCAGGGTTTACTAATCATGTACATCTGAAAGGTCTCTTATCACCAGCCATGTTGTCATGTTTAAAGCCAGTATTTTTCAACCTGTTCTCTGTAGGTTGAACCTTGTTCTGGAAAATGTTGGGAATCATCAACTCAATCAGAAGTAGTGCAGGCAGGTTTAGGGAAAGTGTACTGCCTAAAAAAGAAATTACAGCACTTAATCACAAAAGACATAATCCCACATTGCTTATGGGGTGGATCCTTCGAAATATGTGGTTAGATACGTTGTGTGTACTAGCCTGATTGTGTATTTTTGTACTTGATGCCAGAGGAGGATCTGCTGATGTCTATAGCAGCAGCAGCAGAGGACACAGCAGGTATAACTAACAACAACTCAGACAGCGGCCGGGATTCCCCTAGAACCACTTCCTCACTCTCAACCAGGTGAGGATCGCTTCTGTGAATCACGCAAATGCCATTTCATGCAGTTCTGTGTTGCTTAGAATATTCTATATATAGAATAATACTGTGATTTTGTGCTTTTTAGCCGGAGCACCTCTTGCAGCAGCTGGTCAGAGCAGAGTGAGGATAAGTCCCTGTATGGTGCAGAGATCCACAAGCCAGACCCGCAGTCCTGTCCCTCCCTGTATGGGGCAGGACTCTACAAGTGTCCCTCTGTGCTATCTGTAGACTCCGTGGCCAGCACCTTCCTGCCAAGCCCTTCTCCTGACTCCACACGCTCCTCCTCCACCACACGTATAGGTACTAGACCAGTGATCCCCAAACTTTTCCTGTCGGATGTACCCCAACCGCCCTGCTGGATGAACCCAAGTGCCCCTTCATCCATCACACCTGTCATGTTCCGATTGTGTTCATTGGAATAGATGGTATTCAACACTATTAATTATATAGAAGTGGATATTGTTGCAATAATGTTTTCATACAGTTGACATGTGTGTGTTTAGGTCAATTTGGTCAAGTTTGCATTCGTACTACTGCTACTGGAAGTGGCAGAAGTTGGAAGTTTCAACCATTTATCATCTTTATCTATTTATTTCAGTTGTTTAGCCATTACTTTTAGCTAGATTCCATATTTCAGTTGTAGTTTATCCATTACTTTAAGCTTTTTTTTTAACCATTTCCATTACTTTTAGCTAACTATTTAAACTGTTTATCAGTTTCTTTAAGCTAAGTATTTTAATTGTTTATCCATTACTTTTAGCTATTTGTTTAACCATTTATCCATATCTTTTAGCTAATTATTTCAACTGTTTTTTCATCACTTTCAGCTAGCATTATCTGTTTCAACCAATTATCCATTACTTTTAGCTATTAGACTATTTTTTTTTACTTTCCATTTTTTTTTTGGTAAAAATTCAACATGTTTGGTATTTAAATTGTTTATCCATTACTTTTAGCTCTTTGTTTTAACCATTTATCCATATCTTTTACGTTTCAACTTCTCTGCTCGCTTGATAACTAACTAGTTTTCGTGCACTCTCTATCGCAACATGTAGTGTTGAGGTACAGCCGAGTCAAAATGTGGATATATTTTTTAATTAAAACCAGAATTTCTATATATATATATAATATATATATATATATATATATATATATATTATATATATTTTTTTATCACCGTAGTTAAGCTAGTCCACAATCTTTCCATGTGTCACCTGGGAACTGCATAATAAGTAGCCTACTCCCTGGGGTTCAAGTGGTGGTTGGGAATCACTGTATTAGACTCTGGGATAAAAACACCAAGTAAACACCCACTTGGTATGATGGTAGTGTTTGAGATGTCTGTTGCTCAATTTCCCTTCCCTAGGTGTTGCTCGAGGTCTTCCCAGCTGGCTGCTCCCTCCCTGGGCACTGTGTGTGATTTACCCCCTGGTGGCTGTGCTGCTAGGGGCCTGCCTGGCTGTAGTCGGACTTTACGGGAGCTTCTTGTCTAGAACAGTAGTCCTCATGTGGCTGGTATCGACTCTCTCTGCCTTTCTCACCTCTGCTCTGCTGCTGGAACCTCTCAAGGTGAGTTCAAACATGTCGTCTAATTAATTCTCTTCTTAGATCTTTGGTGGATAATTCCTTTGATTGCATCTCCACCGTCCTTGATCAGGTGTGTGTGCAGGCCTTGATCTACACAGCACTGTGGAGGCCTGTGGATCCAGAGGTGGAAGACCACCTGGCTCAGGAGGCCACTGTGGTGAGGGCATTTGGAGAGCATGGCGGGAAGGTTCGGCCACCATGTGGCTACGGACTGCTACAGGCTAAAGAGGAAGCCCGCAAAGTCCGATCTCTGCGATCACTTATGAGGGTAAGAATAAAACCAAACTTTAACATTTTGTGGCAATTTGTCTCCAGAAGCATTTCATTTTTTGTTAATTATTTTCTGCACCTTTTCTGCAGCACTGTGTGTGCCAGCTGTTATTTCTGTTGCTGGTGCTGATGGTGAACTACCAGGACAGCGTAGAGCAGAGGCAGGGCAGGCTGCTGCACTCCGCTGTCAGACGTCATCTTCACACAGCACCCTTCGGGGTCCCTAACCTCACCTCACTCAGAGAGTAAGGACAACAACACTCATCACTTATCACTATCATATACAGGTTTGGTTGGTGTAAAGTCTAAAATTACAAGGACCTAATAAACTAAGCTGATACACCATTAAAGCTCATAACTTGGTTGAGTAATGCGACCCTGGACGGAAGGTCTGAATTAGCGACTGCAGTGTTTTTTCTACATTAGATATTAAACAAGCGTGTGCTGCCTGGTGGTTTAGATAGTGGCAGACCAAGAAACATGTGGAATGGTAACAACTGTTTTTATAAACAAAAAAAAATCCCAATTGGCACTAAGATTTAATTCTAGTGTACTATCCAGCAGCTATAGATAACAATAGCCTGTAGGAGTTAAAAACTTATCATCAAGGTACCAACTTGGAAAAATGACAAAATGTTGTTCTTTCATGTCTATAAAATCTGTGCATGAGTCTGTCTTGTACAGCCTTAATTCTGCCATGGCGACACATTTGACTAATGACCTAAATGACTTTTTAAAGTTTAATTTCCATAATTTAAAAAGTATATACAGTCTATTTATCAGCCAAAAGTCTACCTGTAGAGAAAAAAAAGCTTGAAAATCTGATGTTGTGCATGTGCATCTGCATATATCTGCATTTTTTCTTGCACACACTCCCAAACTTATGTTGATTCTCTCTTCATCCAGCTGGTCAGATGTAGAGCAGTGGATCAACCGCACCTTGTTGCCACACCTACACCAAAACCCTACACTGCGCCTTGTTGGGTTGCCACAGCTGCAGTACACACACATTCTCAGTCCTCTGGCAAGTGTCTTACTGGGAAACAACAGTGTAACAACGCACCAGCTCCTAGCTGACCTGCACATGGCAGACTGGAGCAAGAAACAGTAAGTGGATTTGTTAGGACAAGTGTGCATTTATTAATACCTTCATTCTTCAGTTGTGGATTCCTCTGAGAGCAAGAAAAGATTGAGATTACTCTTTTGAAAATAATGAGGCGTGCCATCCCATTAAAACTTGCCAAAAAACAAAACAATGCAACTTTTTGTCTTCTGGGAACAAAGAGAGCAATAAGAGATGATAATTTTCCTCTTGTAGATTACCAAACTATTTTGCATATTTTGAATGGGATACTGAATCTTTTGATGTGATGTTTTGGCAAATCAAACTTATTAGAGACACATGGGTTATATATTGAATTCCATACATTACCATATTCAGTTGATGTTCATGAAGAAGCAAAAATGTTTTGATTTGATGCTTTCTAATTGTGTTATTTCTTTCCTCCCAGGTTTAAAACTCTTTCTCTCGACTTCACACACTACCACAGAGAGTCTGGTTTATTTGTGTGTGTGTCCATACGACTAGAGTGGACTCAGACACAGAGAGTCACCCACTTTCTCTCCATCTGTCCACTCCTCATTCCTTCATCCTTCTCTGGACTGGACCTGCAGGTGGCACTTATGGTAACAAACACTGTAATTCTTTCAAATACACAAAGAATAGAAATTAGGAGCAATACATATTTATACGCAAAGGATTAAAAAATAATTTCAGTTATAAAATCCACTGGCTTTATACTGCAGGTTCTTCTTCTCATCTCTGCTCTCCTCATCTTGTTCGGAGAACTGTGGTCCATGGCTACTGAGCGTGCCCAGTATCTGTGTCAATGCAGACACTGGTTCCAGCTTCTCCTGGCCTTGTTGTCCCTGGCAACGGCTATCCTGCAGCTCTGCTTCCTGTCCCAGGCCACTCTCTGTGTTTCCAAGGTAAGACATGAAAACAGAAAGATACTTCCATTGAGATTACCTCCAACATGAGTGTCAACTGAGCAGGCCCTTGTTCTATGTGACAGAGTTATATGTTGAATTTGACCAATGCTTTGTCTAGTTTTAGTGGTAGTTTGAGTCAGTGCACCACGTGTCTCCGTGCCCTTGTAGTTCAATTTAGCAGATTTGGAGGCAAATGCCACTTAAGCCCCTACATGTGCATGCAACCCTAACCCTATATTAATTCATTATAATTACAAAGAAAAATAATTACTATTACTACTAATACAGTAAAAATCCACTATTCTATGTGTTGCTTTGATGACCTTACAATAACCTGTATGTGCCATTTAGCTTCGGTCCCAACCAGACAACTTCATCAACTTCCACAGTGCTGCCCTTCTGGCACAGAGGTGTTCTCAGTGTGCGGCTGTCCTGCTCACTCTACTTGTTCTAAAGGTAAACGAGAGCTCTGGTTCATCATTATACAACTCTATATTGTTCCATAACCTCTATTGAGTGTCTACTAATTTCCATTGCTGTGTGTTCCAGCTGCTGGGAACCTTGAGGTTTGTGCGCAGGTGGGTGGGGTTAGGCAGAGTTCTGCAGAGAGCCTGGAGGGAGCTGTGGGCTCTGACTGTCCTACTGCTGTTGCTGCTGCTGCTCTGCACTCACCTTGGAAACACGGTACGAGAAGAAAAGTTCAGCTGAATTGAATATTCATTAAAAAAAAAAAAATGTATTTGATATGCCTCTGTCTTTGTTTCAGCTCTTCTCCCGTTCAGTGGAAGGTTTCCTGTCAGTACGTCAGACAGGTGTCTCAGTGCTGTCCATCCTGCGTGGCCGGAAGGCTCTCCAAAGACTCTGCAGGGTCCACCCAGTCCTGGGCCCTCTCTATGGGCTACTACTGATGGGGGGAGGTATTTGGCTCTTGGCCAGACTCTGTGGAGCTGTTCTCATCCGTACATACAGGTACAGAATGTATGTACACAATATTACCAGTGGTTAACATAATTCATTTTTATTCATCCTGTGGGGGACATGAATGTCTACAAATTTTGTATCAATCCATCCAATAGTTGTTGAGACATTTAAATCAAAACCTCAAAGGTCAACCTCATGGGGGCGCTAGAGAAAAATAATGTAATGTAATATAAAATGTCACCAAAAGGTTTACCAAATTCATTAGACTACATCCTCTGGAAGCCATGAATATCTGCACAAAATCCGTCCAGTAGATGTTGACATACTGTATTTCACTGGATAAGTGAACATTTTGATCTTTTGACGTTAGATGAAATGTCAGGGGATCTCTAAAGTCATTAGGGTTCATCCTCTGGGCACCATGGATATCTGTATGTATCATGGGTATCTGAACATTTCATGGGAATCCATCACATAGAGATATTTCAGTCTGGACCAAAGTGGTGGACCAACTGACACTGCCATTCCTAGATGCTAAAAAAATCATCATCACACAGTCTAGCCAGCGATCTGAGGGTAGAACAGGCCATGAAGCTGCTGACTGTACTCAAAAGAATAAAGGAAAATCAGATGTATGATTGTAATTTTGCCAATGAACATGTTGAATAGAAAGTGTAATTGCTCATAACGCTTCAAATTTCCAACAAGGAGTTTTTTAAGGGTAAATATTGTATTAAATAGGTTTTATTGCTAACTATTGCTGTGTCCTTAAGGGCAGAGCAGGCTGAGCTGTACCGTCCAACCATTGAACCTCAGGATTATGAGATGGTGGAGTTCTTCATCAAGAGACTTAAACTGTGGATGGGACTCACCAAAGCTAAAGAGGTAGGTAGTGCATTAGTTGTGGTGCATTTCATCCGAAGAACTGAGTAAATGAGAAACTTCCACAGTCAATTCATGTTGCTGATTCCACACATTTCTTTTTCTTTCTAGTTCAGGCACAGGGTGAAGTTCGAAGGTATGGACAGCCCTCCTTCCAGGTCCTCACAGGAATCCCGTCTCTCCACCCTGTCTTCCACCCTCCCCTCTTCCCACTCTCCTTCCCTGTCCTCCTCTTTTTCATCTCCCCGTCCCCTGTCCTCGGCCCTCTCTATGAGGTCTGAGGACTCGTCAGTGTCCGAGCCTGGGATTGACGTCCAGCCCTACCTGGACCGCCTGCTGCCCTGCGTCAGTGCACTGCTATCTCGTTTTGATCAGGTCAATCAGATAACTGAGGATGTTCACAACCTGGAAATGAAACTAGAAGAGGCTCAAACAAGAAGAAGGAAGAGGTGGATCAGTAACAAGGACAAAGGTGCAGATAGTTTTGGAGAGTCCACAAAGCCAAAGGAACTGGAAGGAGAAGGAAGGGAAACAGCAGAAATTAGACACAGGAAGACAGGTCTTCTTTACCCCAAGCCACGAGTCTCCCTTCCATCCTCGTTTTCTTTCGCTCCCTCCACACGTCACTACTCTGTGGCATCGATCTGCATCTTTCCCCGTACACGTAGCACTTTCTCTGAGTCTGAATCAGTACCATTCCAGCCTCAGGCATCGAGCAACAACCACACTTCTGAAGCAGCCAAGCTTGCATCTGGAATCTGTGGTTTGTATCCTGCAGGTTCTCCTGGCTTTGACAGGTTCCCCAGGAGAAGAGCTTGGCATTCTGGGAGCTCTCATTCAGCTGATGCAGCACAGAGGATCTTCCTGACCCAAGGTGGAATTGGTCCATGTGGCAATGGTGGAGAAAATTTAGCATTTAATAAAACCAGACTGAGGAGTGAAGAAGGGGTAAGAAGGCATATCAGTGATGGAGTCCCTGTGAAGAGGAAGGCTTGGATCTCTGAAGGATCAGAGACCGAGCAAGACTAATTCCAGTATTTATACTGGAAGTGAACTTAGTTGATAGATCCTGTTCTCATTGGATCTGTGTAGAGGTTTGAAGTTACAAAGCCCTGAACAGATGGACTGTATTTGTTGCTTCTTTGGCACTGCATAATGTAACACTGGTTTATAGTCATATAGTTTGCTAGCAGGTGCTATTTAGGTGGCATTAAAGGGCCTCTGATTTTGCATGTGCAAATCAATTTACTTGTCATGGGGAGTACTACTGAGCCTGTGAAAATAGTTGTCTGAGAAGTCTGAGAAAATAACCCCACACGATGTTATCAGGGGTATCTCGGCTTGGGCTTGGATGGCTGTTTAAATTAGGGGTGTGGGCATTTACCAATCAGGGAGAGTCAAATGAAAGTCCCTATTGCCGCTATTGTGGGATCTTACATTTTCTATAATTGTAAGATCCCACGTTTTGCAGCTTGACCCATATAGGGACTAAAAGTCAGGATTTCTTGGACTCTGCTGCATTGATTTTGACCATTCTGGCAAGTCCCATAACACTAAATCGCTGCAGTACCATTAAAGATATTCCTCCATAAAAGAAAACTAGTTCAGGGCTTACCATCGACACCATTTATGGACTGGAACTGTTCTTCAAGCGCCATTTATGAGATTATTGTCTTCAAGTCTTCCAAAGAAAAACTACTGGGAAGCTTTGAGTAGGAGTGATAAACGTATCAATTTTGAATTTGTCACTATTTCACATAGAAAAGGAGATTCTAACCCACTACACTTGCACATGAGACATTTATTGAATCAAACTAACTTTTCAGTCCCTTCTGTGCTTCATTACAGTATGTAATATGTAGTTCTTTTAAAATAAATGTCTTGTATGTTAAGCAGTGTGCAGGAATTTCCTTTGCTACAAAATAATGAACTCCTATCCAACGCATGCACCTGCATAAGAAATAATGGACGTACAAGTCATTTTTCTAACCCCATTAATTATTTAAGCCAAAAAACTTGATGGCCATTACTTTAGGAAAGGTTTCACTGTTGTCTACTTATTTGTACATAATATTGTTCCTTATAATATTGCATACCTGTAAATGCAGTTCTATGCTGATTTTTGTACTTTTGTAAGAGACTCTGGATGTTTTACTCTACAGACAAATAAAGACAAGTGACGATATGGTCTGAAAGTGAGTGTATGTTTCATGTGTTCAAACATTTTATTTAGGACAGGAAAACTGTATGCTACTATAACAGTACTGTGTGTACTTGTGTTTCACTTAATGTGTTTGTTTAATTGATAACAATCATATTATTACCTATCTAAAGGAAAAGACCTTGATATAAGAGTAAACACGATAATGTAGCAGCAAATACTGAGCCAAATGCTAAGGTGACTGTGGTGTAAGTCAGTTTAAAATTAAATGATATTAAATATGTGACATGTTTGACGATATTGTACATGGACAATGCATTCAAATTTCAACGATATACAGTTTTAGTTTGGTTTGGTTTTATTACTGTACGTCATAACACAATATTCAATTCAATTAAACTTTATTTATATAGGGCCAAATCACAACAGAAGTTTTCTCAGGGCACCATTCATATAGAGCAGGTCCAGGCTGTACTCTTTATAAGTACATATATGCACATGTATATACATAACATAGCAAGAATATGGCCAATACACAAAAGACAAAACACAGATATTTAAAACTAAGAACACAGATTTAATAGTGGAGTAATAGAGTACGGGGTATGCATATGCAAAAGCAAATGTTTAAAATAAAATAAAATGAAAGCATAAAAAGCATGAAATAAAAACTGAAACATTAACCAAGATAAAAAACTGAAAGTGTTTCATATGTACTAGAGCCGTGAATTTATCTTGAACATCATCTTGCATCACCTTTTGACTTTGCGAAGAGAACCATTGCTATTTTACCAGTTAGCACCTTCAACATGAACACAAATATTATACTACACTGCAGTTATGCAAGCTTTTTCCAAAAGTGTATGTTCCTTCCTTTAATCACATAATTGACATTGTCTTGAGGTCAACGATTACTTTGTCCATTACTTATCTTTACTTATCACTTGTGTGTGTGCATTGCCTTATCATTTGTGTAATAGTAAAATGTCAGTCCACCTGTATAAAAGGGGATGCATGCCTGTCTGTAGTCACTCAGGTTTTAGAGTCTACAGGTGAGTACAGAATCACAGACCTACACTATTGAAGAGTTTCAGTTTGAATGGTTTTGTAATGCGACCTTAGTGACATGAGCTTGATTCTGCTCGACTGATATTCGTTTTCTTACACAGTTGACAGCAGAGCCGAGACAATGAAGTGGGCCTTTGTTGTGTGTGCCATGGTGGCACTGTCGGAGTGCCTCATCCAGTAAGTCAGCCGTACCACTGTTTCACTCCACATTCCTTACTTGTTACTATTTTGGATTTTTCCTACTACCTCATCTGAAATAACTGCATATGACACTTAAAAGAGCAAGTATCAGGCCTCTTTGTATGTACTGTGTAAATCTGATTTAAGTTAATGCAGCTGGGTCAGGAGAATGTCTCGGTCATGTTTCCTTATATACGTGAGGTTTAAGAGGAAGGACACAAAAACCTTTTTACAGGCCAATAAAAGGCTTACAAATGTAACTGAATGAAGAAGAAAAAAATGTTAATCCCTTTGTCGAATCCTAGGGTCCCTCTGGAGAAGGGTAAGACAGCCAGGGAGTTCCTGGAGGAACAGGGTCTATGGGAGGAGTACAGGCTCAAGTACCCATACAACCCCATGGCCAAGTTTGACGAGCGCTTTGTGGTGGCCAACGAGCCCATGACCAACGATGCTGATGTGAGTAACAGCCGCTAAAGCTTGAACAGAAAGATGAATAGAACTTCTCGTTTTGCTTATCAATAATCTCCTCTTCATCTCCAGCTGGCTTACTATGGAATCATCTCCATTGGAACCCCTCCTCAGTCCTTCAAGGTCATCTTTGACACCGGCTCGTCTAACCTGTGGGTGCCCTCCATCTACTGCAACAGTGCAGCCTGCAGTATGTAAAACTATACATGCATATACACCTCCGCACATTTAATAGACAAATGTTAGATTGCTGGACTGAGGCTTAGTAACGATTTCCAGAAAGTTTTCCCATCTTATTTATCTCATTTGGAGGTATTTTCAACATTAAATATTTGCATTGGTTATTTGTTAGCTTCAGAAGTGATTGTAAGATTTTACAGTTAGGCTGAGGAGAGGTTGGGGTTAAGGTAAGGGTTAGGGTTAGGGATGCAGGTAGGCTTGGCACCTAGCTATATCAGAGGCCTTGTGATCCCTTTAGGCCAGATCAGAGGTGCTCAAATAGCCTACGATTAGTTGTTCCAAAGTCTAGATTACACACAACAGGTTCATATTGGCTGTGCATCAAACTAGATTGAAAACAAGAGGTTACAATTCATAACTGTTAACTTTTAGTTTTAAGTTTTTTTTAAAAATATAAATTTGCTTCGTAATTTACATTGTAAACTTGCGTGAATGAACATTTGCATAGATATATTGCTTTCAGCTACTTAATTAATTTCTTACTTTGCTTTCATTGTTTTCACTGTCAATTGCATCATTTACTTTTGACTTAAAATACAAAATACAGATTAAAAATACTGTTATTATAAATCAATACTATATCAACAAACATTAATAACTTTGTTCACGTGTACCTTTCCCAGACAACCATGACAAGTTTAACCCTAGCACGAGCAGCACCTTCAGAAACAACGGCAGTCCTCTCAGAATCCAATACGGCACCGGCAGCATGACTGGCTTCCTTGGATACGACACTGTGACAGTAAGAAATAAAGGCATATAGTATTACTTTGAACTGGAAAATGAATATTTATTCACAGTTCTTACACACTGATTATTACTTTGTCCCACCATGTTCAAGGCAAAAAGGTACCTGGAATGGATTCCTTCACAATTAAATATCTGTTGGCCTGCAGAGTCATATTCACATGTGTTGTGACCAAAAATGTCATTAAAATAGAAAAAGCAACAGTTTTAAATCCCTGTACCGTCTTTGTCTGTCAGGTCGGTGGGATTGCTGTGCCGAACCAGATCTTTGGCTTGAGCCAGACTGAGGCTCCCTTCATGCAGTACATGCGTGCTGATGGTATCCTGGGCCTGGCATACCCACGCCTGTCTGCTTCCGGCGCTACACCCGTCTTCGACAACATGATGAGGGATGGCCTGGTCAACCAGGACCTCTTCTCTGTGTACCTGAGCTCGTAAGGACAGCCATAGCTTTGCAGTATCCTAACTAGAGAAAGGAAAATAGTTCTACACATCAAACTGTTACTATACAATTTTTTACTAATGCTGAGACAGCAGTAGTTTCTAGTAAGTTTATCAGTAAGTCCTTGCTTTTTTTCTGTAGTAACGCTCAGCAAGGCAGTGTGGTGACCTTCGGTGGTGTTGACCCCAGCCACTACTATGGTTCCATCACCTGGATTCCCCTCTCCAATGAGCTGTACTGGCAGATCACAGTGGACAGGTAAAGCCACGGATACAGCTTCACAGGTCCTCTGAAATGTGTCCAAACCAACTGGAGGCAGAAGTGTTTGATATCTGTCTGATGCATGCTGTACTGTATATCTCTTTCAGTGTTACTGTCAATGGTCAGGTTGTGGCTTGCAGTGGTGGTTGCCAGGCTATCGTGGACACTGGCACTTCTCTGATTGTCGGACCTCAGAGCAGCATAAGCAGCATCAACAGTGGGGTGGGAGCTAGCAGCCAGAACGGAGACGTAAGTGCCACGAAAGACGAGTTGGTGGACTGTATTCAGATTTCTGTGGCTTCAGCTTGAGTAAAATACTACTTAACGTAGCTGAAAGTTGGATAATATAAGCAAATTCCTTTTTCTTTAACTTTCTCCTCTCTCTCCCTTTGCCTCAGTATGTTGTCAACTGTAACAGCATTGCCCAAATGCCTGATGTGACCTTCCACATCCACGGACAGGAATTCACCCTCCCAGCCTCTGCCTACGTCCGTCAGGTAAATGTTTGTTTCCCTGCCAGACTTTGGATTTTCTCATCTCACTTTACTTCTCCTCCATCTGAAATTCTTCTCCTAAATCCCTCCCACAGTCTCAGTACTATGGCTGCCGTACTGGCTTTGGCAACGGAGGTGACAGCCTGTGGATCCTGGGTGATGTCTTCATCAGACAGTACTATTCCATCTTCAACAGAGCCCAGAATATGGTGGGTCTGGCCAAGGCTACATAATCAACCTGAAGTCACCTTGCCCAAGAGCCTTGCAACAATCATATGTGCGATAGTAGGATTTCCAACATGCATGGTTTTCACTGCTACTGCTTTACCTTGTTCTATAAATGATTATATTTCCTCAAATCCAATAAAAAGAGTTAAATTAATTTGACTGGCGTTTTATTAAATTGTACAACAAACAGACATGACTCTAAATCGGTGTCAACAATAAGCTACTATACCATATACCTATGATGCGAAGACACTTCCTACAAAACATACACGCAACAGAATAACTTAATGTAGTAGGTTTTTGTACATACTGTATGTTAACCAGATGGCAGAATGTTCCAGTCTATTCTCCTCCAAACTGTGCACTGCACAATAAATAAATATATATATATATGTGTTACGTAATGATTAGCATACTTAAGGTGAGTCTATGATAACCAAAACATGTATTGATTAGTGACTAAATCTTGGTTTTGGTCCACAACTTGGTCTGACTGACACTCACAAACATGTAGAGTTTCTTTCCACACTATATTTACTGGACTTAAGTGCACATTGATGGTATCAAGGATGGTATGAGGAAGTTTCACCAGAACGCCATATCACTAACATCAAACATTCCAGTCAGTCAAATCTATTTTTAGATTTCGTCATACAATGTCCTTCCTGATGACAAAAACCTGTACGACTACAGCAGATACACTTGTTTCTCTTACCACCCCTATTAAGACAGTAACCTGAATACTGCAGCTTCCTATTGAGCAGCATAAGAATATTCAGCTTTATGACGATATCAGTTCTTTGTACACTTCTGCACTGTCAAATCTATAATAAAGAACCCAAGGAAGGCTGGGAATCAATTGCAGGGTAAGTAGTGTTCATCTAAACTTTTGACCTTCATGTCTGTGCTTTTTTTTTAATGGCAACCTATTCATTGTTAGCTACAAATTACTGTGTTGGTAAGAGACTGAGAGTTGACTTTGAGCTGATTTCTGTAGAATTTGAGATGACAACGTCTGCAGAAAAAGGCAAATGGAGAGGAGAAGTCACAAGCTACTGTGACTGGATGTCGCAACTACCACCTGAACTTCACAACATTTCTCTCTTTAATCTGGCCATACCAGGTATGAAGCTGAAATAATGTAGCCTAACTGCTTACACTGCTACTGCATTGAACTAATACACAGCACTTTGCCTTTTTTTTTTAGTTCTGTGACGATATTCCTTTTCAGATTTGACAATGGGTTTTTAAATAGACTACTTTATTTAGTTTAAGAGGTAGGATAGGTTTCTCACTTCATGAAGCACAGTAACAACTATCTTCCATTTATCTGAACAAGAGTTAAAGTCTACAGCCATGCCAGCAGCTCTGTGAGGCACAGCTGTGCTTTAAACTAAATGCTAACGTCAGCATGCTAACATGCTCACAATGACAATGCTAACATGCTAATATTAAGCAGGTGTAATGTTTACCATGATCACCATCTTAGTTTTATTGTGTTAGCGTGCTCACATTTGCTAATAAGCACTAAACACACAAAACACTGTGTGTGTGTGTGTGTGTGTGTGTGTTTGGTATTTCCTAGGTAGCCATGACTCAATGAGTTATGACTTGGACATCAACTCCGCTATAATAGAGCCTGATACATTGAAAAGATTCAGCAAGATTTATTGTGCACGTAAAATAGTGCGCAAATGGGCGGTCACTCAGGTAAATGGTGTTTAAAACCTGTCAGACTGTACTTGTGCATATAAGACACAGAGAGGGGAGTGTTTGTTTGACTGTTGTAATGACTTGTGATGCAGGAGGAGACCATCATAAACCAACTGGATGCAGGAGTTCGCTACTTTGACCTGAGGATCGCTCGCAAGGCAAATGATACCGACCCCACTAGGCTTTACTTTTATCATGGGCTGTACACGTGGACTGATGTGGAGGTAAAGATAGAAATGTAATCTATAACCATAAGTAACATCAAGAAATCAACCTTTGTGGATCATTAGTCACCAGCGGTATCAGGAATTTTTATTTTATAGGCTCCCCGTATTTTTAGACTCTATATATAATAAATTACTAACAGAAAATAAAAGTTAACATTTAGCCAAATTAATAAACAGTAGGGCATCCAGGTGTACTAGTGGTTTAGGATGCTGACCATGTAATTGCAATGATTCCAGTTTTGAGTCTGGCCAGAAACCTTTATTGCATGTCCTCCCTCTCTCTCTCTCCTCTAATTTCCTGTCCCATCTATACTGTCCACATCAAAATCAAAGCCAATAATGTCCGAGAAAATACTTTTAAATGACTTTTTAGAGACTTGAGATTTTTAAAGTCCTGGCTAAAGCCCTGCACATAGTAAAGTTAGATCACTCAGTAAAAAGATTTCATCATCCCTCTCAAGTTTTGTCAAAGTGAACTTGTGACCGGTGCTGTGGGGAGGTACTTTGGTATGTCACTGATACAGAAATAATCAAAATTACCAAGTGAAACAAGGAGAGTAGAAATTCACAGGCTCTATATGGTATCATGCATAGCCACAAAAGGTCAGATCAGAATAACTGAATAACTTTTACTATTGGTTTGCAGTTGAGCTATTTTTGATACTTGTTAAGTGAAGAAGGTGTTTTTCTTTTAAACAAGCAAAACCAAATGAAAATGTATACCAAAGAAAAAGAGGTACAACAGAGAAGATATCTTTATTTGATGCCAACTGTATTAAGAGCTACAATTCTGCCTTTGTGATCAGACTGTTCTTCATGTCATAAACGACTGGGCGGAGAGGCACCCCAAAGAGATCCTCATCCTGGCTTTATCCCACTTCAAAGGGTTTGACAAAAACATTGAAGAGCACCTCCACATCCATCTTATCAACTTCATCATGACCTTGTTTGGAGCCAAACTCGTCCTTAGAACGGTAAAGTATACAGAATTTTCCCATTAAGAATAATAAATCAAACACATCTCATCATAAGCTACTTCAAATAAAAATTAAAAATAATCTTGAGCTTATACCACCTCCAAAACTAAATCTTTCAATGTATCACAACAGGACAGTCCTACTTTGAAGAGTTGCTGGGACCAAGGCAGAAACGTCATAGTATCATATGATTATCCAGCAAATCAGCACCCTGAGACATGGAGTAAAATAACCTATTACTATGGCAATAGTATGGACCTGACGAAAGTTGAATCAGAACTTTGTCAGATTTTGGAAAAACGAAGTCCTCATCCATGTGAGTTGTCTGTTTCTACAGCTAAATGGGTTTAAGTATGTTGTAAACAATAAAGGGTGTGGTTTCTACTTTGGTGACCAGGTATGATAATGTCTCTATTACTGCACATGTCCCTACTCACCAAATCTGTTCGGTGACAAAATACGCAGAAGTCACACAGTGCAAAGTTATTCGTGCATAATCTCAATTCAAGAGCAGAGCCATTTTTAAAAATATATTCCGTTCTATGAAGTGATTGCTGAGCTTTTTAATTTGCCCCCCATGACGTGCAGGTTTCTTTGTGTGTGGCTTGAACCTGACACTGCCAGATGATGCCAGGATCCTCAAGTACATCCTTCGCCTTTGTGACAACCTTGTCAACGTGATACGGAGGAGTCTGCCGAGGCTACTGCAGTGGGTGAAAGAGCAAGATGAAAAAACACCCATGAACATTGTAGCTTCAGACTTGGTGACTCGTGATGACTTTGTCTCAACAGTTGTCAAGCTCAATGTGTCGAAACATGTGAAAGCATAGTGGAAACGTCTCATTTGGTTCTCTCTCTTTCTTTCTTTCTTTCTCTCCCTTTCTCTTAAAAAAATCAGTTTTCACTCTTTTTTTCCTTTACAACAAATCCTCTCTCTCACAAACCAATGATGTATTTATAGAAGACCCCACACACACTGTGATTGTTTTCAATGTTGGCCTGTTGGGGCGCCATCATGTGTCAATTTATGGTCCTGCAATAAAGTGTTCACCACACGCCTGGAAGTTTTGGCTGCTCTGTGACAACAAAGTAGCTAACGTTAGCTTGCTATTTAGTAACTAAGCGACACACTTGGTGGATTAGGATGTTAAGACTAGCATGGCGTCGATCGACATCCACAAATAGCCGCGTGGAGCCTGCACGCCTTTTGACTGCAACTTTTTTAGGAGCGGACAGTTCGCAGCGCAACTCAGGGGGAAACACAAACGTTAGGTGCTTCAGACAAATTCCCCACCCACCAAGCGATAGGTTGCCGCTCCTCCATCCCCAGCCGGCCTGCTACCTCAGGTAAAGCCAACGCGGCTAATAGGTTGCTAACGCTAACGCTAGATGTGCGGCAGCCTATTTTGACTGGTTGCAGCCAACATGCCTAGCGTTAATTCAGCAACAAAATTCTTGGCACGCCAAATGTTGGTAAGTGTTATGTTGCTTGCTTGTTTGGTAGTTGCTGTGACAATTGAGGACGTGATTTTGGAGGAATAGAAGAGCTAGGCGAAACGCCATTACAAAATCATACAAATAAATATGTCCCTAACATTAACTATTGCCAGGTGACATGCCCCTGTGAGTAAAGACATTTAACGAAGGTCCAGATGCCTCGTATTGTAATTCGGTGTAACTAGTTACATAAACCACCAAGCAGCATTTAGCAAGGTTATGTCTAATAATTTGTCAGCCTTTCTAACTGGTTTGCCTGGTAACTCTACGACCACCCTCTGCTAACGGTAAAATCAAGCTAACCTAAGTGCCCTTGGGTAAAATATCAAATACATATGTGTCCATGTGTCATAGTTATTTCGGCCGAATTTCAAGAAATTGTCTTATATATCGAAACTGTTTTCAGTCATGTTTTCCGGGGCATGGACCTTTGCCTATAAGCAAGTCACATTAAATTAGGGATTTTTCAAATGGGATTCGACATGGCTGTTCATTGGCTAACAGCTGCAGTGCTTGACATCTACTGCAGCTGTAGTAGGGAACTGCTGAGCAAGCTTCTTCAGTATCAGCTAGCTGGTAGCGTGTTAACACTAACACGATTTGGTGGTAAGCATGCTGGTTAAGACAACTTCAGGCAGATTAATATCATAAAGTTGACAATAGCTTGGCTCCACACTGTCAAAACCAGGATTAGTTTTAATTGGTCAACATTACATTGGCAATAAATGTTAACCTTTTCTGCAGTGGTGGAAAGTAACTAAGTACTTGTACTTTACTTACATATTTCCATTTTCTGACATTACTTCAACTACACTACATTTCAGAGGCAAATGTACTTTTCACTCTTCTCCATTTATTTGATAACTTCACTTACTAGTTACTTTGCAAATTTGTATTCATAATTCAAAATATAATCAACAAATAAATAATGATATATTATTATGGATAAAGATAAGACTATTGATCCCTTGGTGAAATTCACAAGCTACCTGGCAGTATTTAAAGTGAAAAATAACATACCAGCTGCATCATTAAATGTACATATTAATACATCAATAATTATAATCTAGTAATGGAATATATACTTTATTCTGAAATGGGCCATTCTGCATAATGAGTACTTTTACTTTTTGTACATTAAGTATATTTTAATGCTTACTTAAGTGAAATTTTGAATGCAGGACTTTTACTTGTAACGGAGTGTTCCTGCACTGTAGTATTAATACTTTTGAGTTCTTCATCCACCACTGCTTTTCTGTATTTGGGTTTTTTAAAAATATAACAACACTACGACGCACCTTTTTGACATCAGACAGTTTGACTTGTCATGGAAAGAAAAGCACAGGTGTTACTAATAACATTAGGCTAATCGGTGATGGCTGCATTCCAGTTAACTGCCCAAATAAGCAAACATGCATAATCGCCCTGCAACTGGAACACCTAAATGGGATACAGCCATGCGTAACATTATTAATTACACCTGTGCTTTGCCTGCTATGACATGCAAATGATCTATTATATTAGTGCACAGGCCTTCTGGATACATCAGCTCTCAAACGTCCAACAGTATTTCAATCAATGACAGGTGTGTTTAGCATTAATGAAGCTTAATAATAGAGCCATCGGGGGGGGGGCATATTCTCTAATTAGCATTGGGACTGTTGATGAAAAATGATAACACAAGAGCAATGCAATAATTTTCTTGTATATAGCTGTCAATGTCATTCACAAGAAAGAAGTCCATAAGATTTTTTTTTCATTCATGCAGAGGTATTAAAGCACCAAGCTGTAGCAGCCACTTCTTTTTTAAATTTCCTGCTCTACTGGATATCTGGTCTAACTAAAGGCACAGGAAATAAACCTTTATAAGATGTCTGCCTTTTGAAGGTTACTTTACATTGCCGCCAACAACCAGTTACTAAAATCGTAAATATGTTTGTGTCCAGTTCATCTGTCTCCATGAGCATGGCGTCAGGGGGTAAAGGGCCATCATCCACCCCTCACAGACACACCAACAGGTTAACCAAAGAGAGGTCGCCCTACCTGCTCCAGCATGCACACAACCCTGTTGATTGGTGAGTGCCTTTTGAACTGCAGATAGGCACACATTTCTGAATATTTCTGATATCATGTTGTATATAAACTAATGTCATGTTTGTTTCAGGTATCCATGGGGACAGGAGGCTTTCGACAAAGCAAAGAATGAAGACAAACCGATCTTTTTATCAGGTAGGAAGCCCCTCTCACACCTGGAATAACATGCTTTTCATTTTGGGACTGCTTCACTCTAAATTTCCTGATGTTTCAGTGTGGGAAAAGGGAAATTACTCCATGTAAATCATACCTCTGATATGAGATGTCAGTAAATTTGGAGGTTGAAAGACTCACTTTTCACATGATGGCATACTGACTTACTCTACTTGTGCTTGTACTGGAAAATGACACATCTGTTTCCTGTAAATCCCTCTCTGACCATCAGTGGGCTACTCAACGTGCCATTGGTGCCATGTTATGGAGAGGGAGTCTTTTGAAGATGAGGAAATAGGCAAACTCCTTAGTGACAACTTTGTCTGCATCAAGTTAGACCGAGAAGAGAGACCTGATGTGGATAAGGTCTACATGACCTTTGTGCAGGTATGTGAACATTTAGGTTTTCTCACGCAAGCCTTTTACTTTTGTCTCTGCTAAAAGTCTCTCATGACTTTTGGGTTGCTGATGTCTACAGGCAACAAGTGGAGGTGGAGGTTGGCCCATGAGCGTATGGTTGACCCCTGACCTACGACCTTTCATTGGAGGCACCTACTTCCCTCCCAGAGACCATGGAAGAAAACCTGGACTCAAAACAGTTCTCACCAGAATCATGGAACAGGTAAAACTGGACTTTGCATAAAGTTTTTTTTTCTTAGTCTTGAGTTTTACAAATTATGATTTATGTTTTCCTTTACCCCCTGTGATTGGCCCAATTAAACAATACATTTCTTGACATACATTTGATAAGTTAGAGGAAGATTGGGCTTCACAACAGCAGCAGAGGACACAGTCAGTCAAATCAATGCGAGCATGTTTACAAAGCAAGAACAAGAAAATCTGAGATTTCGAGTTGACACGTTGCATATTTAGTGTTTTCAGGGTTTTTTAAAAAAGTTAAAGTAGTTTGTTCTCAGCCTTGTGTACTGTCTTTGTCATCCCTATGTACATACATTTTGTACAAAATCTTGAAAGTTTGGAAAATGCTTAAATTCGAATATACTCTTTGAAAAATGCTTGATTTTCAACATGATAAAGGAAAGTTCTTTTCTTGTGTTCACTCGTCATTCATAGCTAGATAAGTCCTCTGCTGATCCTTTACTCTGGAAATAAGGAAGCATTAAATAATCATGATCAAAATATACAATCAGTTAATAAGTTAATATGAACAGCTAGTAAAATAAACAACGTGACGATATACATTGGTTGCTGTGGGTGTAAAGGAATTCTGTAAACTTTATTTTTCACAATTACACTTATAGTAGTAGTAATAGGCTTCGAGAGTCTGAGAAGTTTTGGTTTAGGTACCTTGAAAGTGCTTGACTTGTACTTCTGACCCTCAGTGGCAGAATAACCGTCCTGTTTTGGAGTCCAGTGGGGAGAGGATCCTTGAAGCTCTAAAGAAAGGCACGGCCATTTCTGCAAACCCAGGAGAGAGTCCTCCACTGGCCCCGGATGTCGCTAATCGCTGCTTCCAGCAGTTGGCACACTCCTACGAGGAGGAGTACGGTGGCTTTAGAGACGCTCCCAAGTTCCCCACACCAGGTAGACTCAGCAAGAACCCCGGCGGACACGTTTCAGGTTTCCAGCCCCGCTGGGCCTGTTGAATACTCTTCATCTGATTCTCTGTCTGTGTCATCTCTCTCTCCCTCCCTCCGTAGTGAATCTGATGTTCCTCGTGTCTTACTGGTCTGTGAACCGCTCCACCTCGGAAGGGGTCGAGGCTCTCCAGATGGCCTTGCACACACTCCGTATGATGGCGCTGGGAGGCATCCACGACCATGTGGCACAGGTTCACACATGTTTGAATTGAAAAGCAATTTGTTACTTAAGGCTGTGGGAAGTCAGAATGGGCATTTTTCACTGTTTTCTGACATTTTATTGACTGAATTATTAATGAATTGATAGACAATTCTCATTAATTGATTAAGTGATAATGAAAATAACTGTTATTTGCAGCCTTACTTTGTTTATGTACAGACACACTCACAGACACATAGATGTACTGTATGTCTCTTTGTATGAACATAATTATGTTTTGGGCGCTATACTTTCAGTACGGGTCAGATATGTTTTGCAAGTTGAATGTCAGGAGAGAAGTTCATGTTGCCAGGGCAATGTAGTGTTGCTTGTAGATCATCGTAACTGAATATTACTTTCAGACATTGTATACTGCGTGTCTCTTTATGTCTCTCCTCTGCAGGGTTTTCATCGTTACTCTACAGATTCCTCCTGGCATGTTCCCCACTTTGAAAAGATGTTGTACGACCAGGCTCAGCTGGCTGTAGCCTACATAACTGCCTTCCAGGTGTGTGCGCATGATTGTCTCTGTTTCTGTGGCTGTGTGTGTGTGTGTTCTTCTTTGTGTATCAGACAGGGGTATCCCTCCATCATTCTGTCTCTCTCTTATCCAAGTCATTTATCCCCATATTACCCATTCAGTGAAAATCATTGGTGTACTTGGCAAACATTCATTTTGCTCCAGAGTAAACACAAACACTGATGACAGTGAAGGTGCTAATACACACATATTACAGTTGGGTAATTTGTAAGGCTTGTTGTTTTCAGCTTTTACCAGATATTTATTTAAAAGGAGGAGATCAATTCCAATAGATTTGAAATTGTTTCCACTGCACTGGGCAGGGTTGAATTAAGATGCAGCAACAAGCACTGGAATCTGAATGCCATAGTTTTTAGTTTTCTCATGAGTGTATGCTGGGCTGGCTTGTTTTTCAGAGTGGACAGAGACAGGGAAAAAAAGTGAATTAGGACACAAGCATGCAGGCAAACTCAAATACACACACACATACTGTGCACACATGAAGTACGTGCTTGTGTTTAATGAGGGTATAGCAGCTACCTCAGCATTTTCATTGAATTCTGCACTTAATATCCTGCAGATAAATCACATCACGGTATATTAATTATTATGTTATGGTGGAATCATGATACTAAGCAGGTGTGCGCTACGTGTTTCTGTTTTTCCAGGTATCAGGTGAGCAGCTCTTTGCAGATGTGGCGAAGGACATACTGCTGTACGTCTCCAGAGACTTAAGTGACAAGGTGAATCATCTCCAGCCTTGTTAGGACTTCTGTGTGTGTATGTGTGCATGCTTTTGTGTTACTGGTTTTATGGGGACCTCATGTCCTCACTGGCTCACCGAGCATTAAGGAGATATAAAAGGGATTTTAGGTTTGGGGTAGGATGTAAGTTAAGGTTAGAGTTAATTTAGTGTTTGGGAATACATGTTGACAGGAAAGTCATTACAAATAGAGCAATATTAACTGCAGTTTGTTGTCACTAAGGTCTTTATCCACTGCTGACAAAGCACGGACATTAACTGTAAATTCCACCAGGAGATAACAAGTGTGTGTGTGCGCGTGTGCAGGTCTCTGTGTTGATACATCCTCGAGGGCAAGGGGTGGGACCCCGTTGACAAATAGCCTCTTAAACCCCTTGCTCTCCTCTGAGGGTCAACCCTTTTTTCCTTTTGATTAATGAGTTGACAGCAGTGAATGGGGCACACAATTAAAACCACACTTGTTGTAATCATTATATTCCCCAAGATTTATTATGTAATTATACGCTAATGAATTAACGTTGTGAAGGTAATTTACTACGGGCTGTATGTTTCTTTTGTGCTACAATGGCTGGGATCTTCCCTCAGCGAGGTAGACTCCTCAAGTTCCCATCATGACCGTAAAAATACTGTTCACAGGATTTATGCAGGCCCTGAGAGGACTCGCATGATATTGATATATTGATACTGATATGTCATTTCAACACTTGGAATGACAATTATGTTAGGTCTCTTTCAGGGCTCTCAGATCTGTAAAATATTACAATTGATTACCGTCAGATTTGTCATTTCAGGTCTTAATTTTAGATTTATATGGTTTCTTGTCATTTCTATGTTTCAACTAAAATGTTGAATGTTGAGACTTTTAGTCATTGATGAAACAAAAATATCCACCCTGCTTTTCCTTTAGCGAAATGTCATGATAGTGGTCTTTAATGTGTTTAATTTAATGGTCTTATCCAGGCAAGTTTGACCAAAGAAAAGCTTGACTATTGACTGTTTCGCGCAACTTTCGCGAATAGTTGTTCATCATCATCTACAGTACACCATGTGACTGCACAGAACGTTTACTGTGAAGACTGCTGCATAAGTCCTATATCTATCAACTTGCCATTAAAATAGCCTGTCTTCCTGTCTTATTGTCTGAAACAGTCGGGGGGTTTCTACAGTGCGGAGGATGCAGATTCTGTCCCAGCATCGGGGGGACCAGAAAAGCGTGAAGGGGCTTTCTGCATCTGGACAGCCTCAGAAGTTCGGGAGCTGTTGCCAGATGTGGTGGAGGGCGCCACTGGATCTGCCACGCAGGCAGACATCTTCATGCACCACTATGGGGTGAAGGTGCAAGGCAATGTTGCTCCAGAACAGGTACTTTTCATTTTTATCATGCCACATGTAGCCACTGCAACGCTTGCTTGGATTACAGTTAGAGATGAATGGATGGATGGATGGATGGAAAGATTCAAGAAGAAAAATTAGGCTCAGATATGGTGCCTTTGTGGACAAATTAATCAAAAAGTCATGAAAAGAATCATGTAGATTAAAGAGGTAATGCAGACTGTTTAATCACTTGTTTTATTTTATTCAGGCAGCAGTTTAAGGTGTTAAAGCTGGTCCATTAAGACATTAACATGGCATCTGCTGCAGTCAGTATGAGTTCATTTCTGTGAACACCTTCTTATCCCCTGTACTGTATGTTGCCAGGACCCCCATGGCGAGCTGCAGGGCCAGAATGTGCTGATCGTGCGTTATTCCGTGGAGTTAACGGCTGCTCACTTTGGCGTCAGTGTTGAGAAAGTCAGCGAGCTCCTGGCCTCCGCCAGAGCCAAAATGGCGGAAGTGAGGAAGAATCGGCCGCTCCCACATCTGGACACTAAGATGTTGGCCTCCTGGAACGGTAAAGTCTAGACAGGTTTACACGCAAGTCTACACTCCAGCAACAGAACTATTATCATCATCCTCATCATGTCATCACCATGTCATGCCAGTCAAAGTGAGCGAAGTAAATGCATCTTAATGTTCCAGTTGACTTAGTAGGTGCAGGGAGTTGTGTTTTATTGATAAAGTTTTAGTTTCTGCCACACTTGCTCCAGACATTGACTTGTGATAGACAAAACTGACACAGTTATTGCCATTTTCATTAAGGCAATTGTATTTTATTAACAATCACCATATCACAATAATGAAAAAGAGATATATTTTCATAACATCTGTTTTAGCTCTCTTTTTGACAGACACATATAGAGAAGGTTTTCTGCACATGAAATTGACTGTACAAAATGTCTCCATCACTATTGTGACAACATTTAACATATCTCTAACAGGCTAATGATACTTCCTTTAAATTGCATTCGTTGTTCTTCATCAAGAAGACATCCTTTTGAAGTTCAACAACTATTTTATAGGCGATGGCCATGTTCACAACACGCTTCATGCACAATGACAACAACACTTCCTGTTTTTGTTTTGTTTTAACAAAAGAGCCCCCACTTTCTCCCAATACATGATACCATGTAAACTCTCAAACAGGCAGTTATTTGGCAAACAAAATATAATACAACCAGTATGAAAATAGTTTAAGCATGTTAACACATAGAACGCCCTCTGTCCAATATATGTTGTGTGTGTACAGACTAGAGTAAACAGAAATACTCACTGGTTTGGTGCCTATTGCAGTTTGACAGGTGATCCAGGATTAACTATTTTACACTTCCATCTCATGCTTCATGACAAAAAAACACAGCTACAGTACATTATAGGTGTGTCCTTCCATTAAAATGCATTGAGTTGAAAAGCTGTTCTCTGATTTTTATTTAAATAATAAATTAAAAGTTTGTACTTTTTATTTCATTTTGGTTTAACTTTCTCAGTATCAAGAGCCTGCTACTGTTGGTTATAATGTTCCGTGCATTTGACTGATTCTTTTTTGACTTTTTTATTCCAGACCCAAAACAACCATACTACGTTCAATTGGTTTATTCAAAAGCTTATTGATAGTGGTCCATCAGGTGTTTGTGTTGGCTACCTGCCAAAGTATCTAACTGCCAAGCACTTCTTCTTCTATAAATCAGAACAAACAGCTGTTGACTGCCAAGCAGGGGCATTAGAAGAACCAATATAAAACCCTGTTGTAGCCGAGGCATACTGTACTTTGGAAGTTGATGGTCAGATAGAAATATACACATACAAATATTCATAAGACATTTATCAATAGCAGTATGAAAATGTGTGTAGATTATTATAGAGACACTAGTTGTCACTTTCCATTAGTGTGATGCCAATTTGGACACCCCTCAACATTGTTTATCCAGCACATTGTCTCAGATGTGATTAATTACAAGAACAAAAGGCACACCACCACACAAACACACTCCATAGAAGCACAAATTTTGCTCCTAGGGCTGATGTCTCAAGACGGAGTGCGTTAGTGAGGTAATGAGGCTCTGCGATCCCGAGAACTTTCCAATTAGACGCAAGACTCCCCTTCTCCTCTCTAATGAAGAAACCCCTCCATTAATCACCTGTCCTCCACTGCAACACTTTGAAGACCAGGCTGTGCACTTGCCAGGCTTTGATACACTACATGAAAGAGGGAGAAAGGAAGGGATGTAGAGAGGGAAGAGAGAAGGAATGAGAGAGAGAATAAGGAAACTTCAAAGAGTGTGAAAAAGAAGTAAGCTGGGACTGTGTTCTGGCTCCACATACCTCAGCGGAGAGGGGACATGATGTTTTAAGACGAGGAACAATCATTTTATACCTAATCATCCCACCACAACCACCATCCACCATCACTTCTTCTTCTTCTTTGCTCCCCTCAGGTCTCGTGCTCTCGGCCTACGCTCGAGTTGGAGCTGTGCTGGGGGACAAGGCCCTGCTGGAGAGGGCGGTGCAGGCTGGCCACTTCCTAAAGGAGCACCTGTGGGATGCTGAGCGGCAGACCATCCTCCGATCCTGTTACCGCGGAGACCAGATGGAGGTGCAACAGATGTAAGAAGAGAGTTTTGATAATGTGGCAGATTTAAAAGCCTATACTGCTATTTTCTCACTCAGCTTGTTATATGAATGATTGGGTCCTATCTGAACACACTGCTTTCTGCTAAAGTATTTTTTTCATTTAGTAACATTTGAATTCTCAGTTATGGGATTTTCTAGTTATGTTGCCAGGTCACTGTCAATCAAACCTGATCAACCCACCCCCACACAGTCCTCATGAAGCAGATGAGTGTCTTTAAATAGGGGTTCTTAAATGTCATGGTCCTCCAGATAGACTGTGATTAGTTTTGTATATACAGTATGTCCACACTGTGTATAGATAAGATAAAAGTAGTGAGAATGAAACCTGTGATATTATAGTGATATTTCACTACAGTTGCTGTAAAATATTCCTGATTTTACTGCAAGTGTGACCCTTGAGGGTCCCCACACCCCATTTTTAGAACCCAGTGTTTTGACATCGGGACGTTCTGCCTTAAAGCCGAACAAACAAAAGTAATGCCTTGTAATGATCTTGGGATTTTCAGTCTTGCTTTGTTGGATAAAGCTAGCCCAGGTTTCCCCTCGTGCCAGAGACAAAGCAAGTGAGAGCTATTTTGAGGGTGTTTGATTGATGGAGGATGTTTTCAGCAGCCCTGGAGCAGGTAGGAAGTCAGTGTCTCCATTAAGGGCTCAGAAGGGCTCTCTGGAAGGCCTCCTGCCTCTAAACCCTGGCATATTGTCACTGTCCAAATACCTCATCATTAAATTAAATTATTATCAAGCATTTTTTCAAGTGTATCTTATTACAGTACTTAGGTGCCCTTATGTAGGGTTATTCGTTGCTGTTATTGCTCCCCTTGTTCATACTCACTGGAAAGAAATCCCTTCCTAATGTCTAATGAATCTTCAGCGGTCTGAGTAAGACGAATCAAGTGGGTACCTTCCAGGGTTACAGTCCTTTTAGTATAGAATTCCCTCAGGTACTCATTGAAGTTGAACAAACAAAGTTCTGTTTACATTCAGTGTTTCTCACCAAAAAGCATTGTTTCCTTGAAAATTTTGACACCTGCATTGTTTACATCCACATTTTCTAGCGTGAAGTCTTCTTCTTTTCTGATTTTGTTAGCACATTGCTACTCTTCTGGCGGATTCCTGCCACTTGTCCATCAGCGGAATAGCGTGACACCATTGGTAGGATTGTGCACGTACGAAATACAAACAAAGCGGGGACCCCTTTATCAAAACACTGCACCATACCGCCACTAGTATTTAGAAACTCACTTGTCACTTGTCTCTTTTTCCTTGATGCCTGAATAAACGTTTTGTCTCTTTCTAACATTGGGACGGTAATGCATTTATATTCAGTTAACTCCAAGATTAAAGAAACAATGTAGCAAGGGCGAATTTCACTTTTAGTACAGTAAAACAATAAGCAGTGGTTGTAGTGTGCTAGGATGACTAACTGTTTATACACAAACGGGAAACAAGGCCATTGGGATAAATCAGGTTAGGGCAGGAAACCAGAGAACATGTTCACATGCACTGCAGTAACCTGGTTACTGTAAAACTGCATTTACATGCACAGGTCAGTAATGAGATTTCCCCTCTAGCGTCTATCATACTGTATATTTGAAACAAGATTGGCCATATTTTAAGTGAATTATAGATGCCTGTTGAATGATATATGTTGAGTTTTTTTTTCCTGGTGAGAGCTTTTGGACTGACAGCACAGTGAGAAGAGAGGCTCTGTAGTGGGAGAATATGCAGCTTTTATTGCTGATTGTATGTGTTTGAATTTAAGCCTAGTTCATGCGTACTGATCAACTATGCTGAATTATACAAATGCGAATTATACAATGACAATCGGGAGGTCAACTTTTTCTCCAGGGCTTAAAGGGAAAGAGTATTAAACTAGCTAGATAGCTAGCTACTTACATTAACCTACAGGGTCTCTATTGGCTTGCGCGATGCACACGAGCATAGACTTTAATGAGGACGCGAGCCACTGTAATGATGGGAGTGAGGCAGGCAGACAAGCCGTTTGACTAACTAAGAAATGGTATGGTCCACTTTAGGGGTGTCTGAAATCGTATTACAAGATTCTTCCAGGCATGAATATGGGAAATATATTTTAATATTTACGATCACAGGTAAGAAGGATATATAAATGTTTAGACCCCCGTGACCCCCCCTTGTTTTTACTACCAAAACCCTAGTTTTGGTTGAACTAAACATGCCCAAGAAATCAGGTTCCTCCAGCAGAAATGTAGCTGTGTTAACAAAATATCTTTTAATTCCTTAGCCCTACAACAAGAAAACAGATTTCAGATCTCATTTAAATGACAGTTAAGAAGTCAGGTTATTCCACACAGATGATTGACTGGTGTTGGCATTCAATCAGTGGATTAGACTGAGAATGTTCTTGAAGCATCAGAACATAAACACATGGTGCCTTTTTGATTGTACAGCTCCACTCCAGGTGTCCTCGTTCTGTTGGCCAGCCCTCTGCCCTAGTTACTGTAAATGAGTGAGTGTGAAATGCCACCGAATCAGCAGAAAAATATGTCAGGAGACCCCCACAACACGCATGATGAAATGCATGCAATTTTAAGCACACGCATGAACAGATACACACTCGTGTCTAAACACCCTGGCCTTGTTCCACGGCTTCTTTCTCATTCATAATTGGCCAATTCAGGATGGTGTCAGCATTGAGAAGGCTTACCTAGGCCCTTTTTCTCAAGCCTGGTTTAGTTTCCATACATGGGTAAATCACAAATGGGCTGTGGGCTAATTTACTAGGAGGAATGGTAGGTGCTGAGACTAACTGGGTTAATAGGCTGTGGAGGTGCTGAGGAGCTGATGCCATAGATTTTCTGAGGCCCTTGCCTGGCACTGGATGATTGAGAGTCTTACTACTGTCTTCAGGGACCAGAGGGAGGCCTGAGAATGGGGACACTGAGACAGTGGCAAGGTGCTGGTGGGACACTGGTGATGTTGACTCATTCTTACTTGATCAGTCAACATGTTTGGTCATGTGCGTGGTCAGTGATTACTTGTCAAAGAGTTCTTTTTTTCTGCAGATAAATTGATTTGGTAATGGAGTGTGAGGTCATGTTGACTACCCATTTCTTCTGTTTATTTCAAACAAACCTTTGTTTCTGCTGGAAACACATAACTTACTGTAGAAACTTTCATGAAGCAGCTATGGGTTGAATTCATGTCATATTATGAACACTAGAAGTGTACAGACGCATGAACAAAGTATGCTGTAATCTGAACATTTCACCTATATGTGATTGTCGAACATGTTATTCCAAAACCATGGGCATTAATATTCTGCTGTACCAGTCACTACTCTTCTTTAAAGGCTTCCCACCAGATTTTGGAAACTGCCTGCAGGGATTTGCTCCAATTCAGCCACAAGCAAGGTCCAAAGCAAAGGTCCAAGTAAAATTCTACGTCGGCGAGTAAAATAAATGAAGTCAAGCCACCATTGGCAGGTTGCTGAAATAGGCCTACTTCACTACAAGCTCTCATCACTGCAACACATAAGTTGATTGATCATGTTTGGTTTTACTTTGACTCTGTACACTGGTGGCAGCATGCAACGTATGATCGTCAATAATTCTATCGCAATTGTTTGATTGACCCTCTCTTTCCACCGTTGCTATGCTTACGCTTACTTTATATGGCCAGCTACCGCAGAGCAGAGTTTTGCGCTAACTGCAAAGAGAGTCAGCAAGTATGTGGCGCATTGCCAGAGTAGATCAACCTAAAAGGACGAGAAGAGTACAGTTGAGGTATGGTTAAAAGAACATTTACCGAGAAGTGGCGCCTCACAGAAAGGGGGTGAGGAAAGATTGGCTTTTTTTATGACATCATATCTTGTGCAATTTTGTGGCTGGTTGAAAACTACTTTTGGTTGAAAACATAATTTTGAACCCTGGCCACAACATTCATGAGGTCAGCTACTGATGTCGGCGCTCCATTTCATCCACACCAAACTGGGAAAACATTTCTTTATGGACCTGGCTTTGTGCATGGGGCCATTGACATGTTGAAAGATCATTTCATGTGTAATGGCACAGCATAAAGTTAAACAGTACATTCTGTAGCATGAGCAAGCATATTAAATTATACTCTAACATAAAGGTCACTGCTGTTGTAAAAATGATGAGAGTCTATGTGTTTACGTGACCCATATCGCCCCAATAGGTTTCTCTCTCCATGGCTTATTCAGGGGGAAGTGAAGTAGCTAGTGCATGAGAGAATCATTATGAAACTATTATAATAAAACTGTCTCCGAGTGCTATGATACAGGAGACTGACAAGGTGTTTTATCTTTGCTCCCAGGGAAATGACTCATTTAACACGCACTATTGAAGGTGTGAGTGAAAAGGCTGTTGAGTATTTCTGAAAGGCTTTTACATGTTTGTGTTTGTGTGTCAGTGGAGGCCCTCTTGAGGTCTTGTCTCAAGTTGGCATCCCTGTGGCTGGAGTCACCTCAGCCAGATGACATGTCATGTATACAGGGGATAATAATAGATTGCAATATAATTTTGGTACTGTATGAGTTGTGAGAACTTGGGTGATCCCCTAGCCCTGTTTGGGACTGTCTCATCCACTACTTGGAAGACAGATGCCTCCCATAGGGAAGCTTAGGGAAACAGCTGCTCTTTATCAGAGGTGGGAAAGTTAACCAGACTTGCATTTACCAAACCAACCAGTTAGTCCCCATCCTTTTAATTTTTTCCCTGTAAAACACTTCTAATAATATATAAGTCACACCTTGGCTTGTCCTGGTTTGTTTTTGAGTGTGGAATGGGCTCATTGTGGGCACAACTTGTGGCTACTACTGCGGTTCTCACCAGCTGCAGTTGTAGTGGGTGTTTTCTGCTCTCCAACCACAAGGGGACAGTGATTAAGGGTTGACTCACCAGAATGAGGCAAGAAGAAGCTACACTGGGAAACTTACTGTGACAAGCCCCACAAAGGTGACATTTATGCTTTATCTAAAGTGATTTCAAACAAATGTCAGTCATAGGGCTATTAGCATTGCTATAGACACTTTTTATGCTTTTCTCAATCTTAGCTTGTTTGAAATTTGTCAAGTTCCAAATACATTCTTTCACTTTGGATTTACATTAAACTGGCCTTGTCCTGTCCAGCGCAAGAGTGCCTGCTGTCTCCTTTCGACTCATGAGTCAGCCTCTGTCTGTTTGTCTGGGAAAGATAGGCCTAGATATGACTCCTCACCTCCCCATGACCTCTCAAAAGTCCTCATGCACTCCATCTCCTCCAGCCTCCTCCTGTTTTCAGCCTCTTGACCACCAGCCCACCAGCCTCACCTGATGCAGCACTATCTGTCTTCCTGTCATCGTCCATCCCCCTGCACTCACCCAGATGGGGTGCCATTGTGGGAAATGGAGGGGGGGAAACCGTGTGGGAGCCTAGAGGGGGCTTGTTGTTGGGGTATAGATGTGACTGAACAATAAATCTCATTAAAACCCAATGAACGAGACATTGGTATAGACAAAAACTCCAGGTGTAGAGAGGAAATAAAGTAAGTATAAATGAAAAGATTTTGATGAAAGGTTTAGAGGGTGTAAAACCTACCTGAAAGAGGATAGAGGGAGAGGTGGCACACACTGATGTGAGAGGGAGATCTGATTGTAATAGGATTTGTCTAATTACCGTCCTGCTTCACTTGAAACTTCAAAGACTGTGTGTACACAGTGTGCGCATGTAAAAATGTCTCTGATGTCTTCTACAGTATGACAAGCACAGAGAAGGCAAATGAGTAATTTCACATAGAGAAAAATGCTTTAGGGAGAGATTATACTCAACCCGATATGTGTACTGTAATGTAGCCCTGGACTGTCACAAATTCCTTCAGGCTCTTTATAGTCTATCTTTCAAGCCAGTTCTTCTGGGTTTCTATACTGTCTTCATAGAAACCGTAGCTTGACCTTCTTCAGGCATTATAAACCAGCATTTGGTGTATAGAAGATGAGGGGGGAAAACAACAAGAAGCTGAACTAGTTCACCAGCAGCAACCCATCTCAACACTTCTCGCACTGATCTATCAATAAATTCTTAATGAGAACTGTCCTCATTCTCGCTCTTCTCCCACTTCTCTGATGTTCATTTCCCTTCTCCCACTGTATTCTCCAGATCTCCGCCTATCTCCGGCTTCTTGGACGACTATGCCTTCGTCATTTGTGGCTTTCTGGACCTGTATGAGGCCACGCTGCAGACGGAGTGGTTGCAGCGGGCCGAGGAGCTGCAGCTCAGACAGGACGAGCTGTTCTGGGATGACCAGGGCGGAGGCTACTTCTGCAGCGACCCCAGTGACAGCACTGTACTGCTGCAACTCAAAGAGGGTGAGGGACGGATACATGAGTAGATATCACGAGTCTAGATCTTGAAACAAACATACTTTTCCCCTGACAGTAATTATATCAACTTCTCAGGTACTGAATTTTGACAGCCAGCTTTTTGGGTGACAGACATTAATATGGTGTGAGAAGCCTGACGCATGCCACAGTCTAGTCTGGCCAACTAGTGAAATGACATATTATTGACACAGTCAGCCATAATTTTTACTTTGCTTATAATGATTTTTGTCTCTTATAGATAGAGAGAGAGAGAGAGAGAGAGAGAGAGAGAGAGAGCATTCTTGTAATATTAAATTTGACAGAAAAACTATTATTATTCAGGATTTATCACAGTTTTAATTAACTTTTTATAGGTGTTGCCATTTGGGGATAATTAAATCACACATCACAATCATTTATAAAGTCTTAATCATCATAAAACAAGTCTACAGCTGTGGTAGCGACTCTGTGAGGTGCTTTGAGCTAAATGCTAAAGACACCATGCAAACATGCATACAGTAACAATGCTAAAATGCAGATGTTTAGCAAGTATGTTTACCGTGTTCACCAACTCACTTTAGCACATGAGCATGCTGATATTTAATCAAATCTTGTAAATCTTGTTTTTTCAGTTACAAATCTTGTTTTTCAGTTACAAATCATGGAATACACATTTACAAATACAAAATGTCATGGCAATCCATCCAATAGTTGTTGGGATATTTCAGTCTGGACCAAAGTGGTGGACTGACAGACCGACATTACCAGAAAATAAATTAGGTATTGATGCTGCTGCTGCTGCTGGCTGTGGCTCTAATACGTTGAGAGATGCAGGGAAGGATTGATGTTGATGGACAGGTGAAGGATTAATAGTACTACTGCAGCATACCTCTGTGGCTTAGACAAGTTCAAGGATGGATGGCTCAGACTGATGAATAAATACAGGGCCTGAGGCCTGCAGATGCTGCAGACAGATTGCTAATATCAACACACTGCCACAATTTGATCCCAGTTGAAGGAACAAAAGAAGCATGATTGGATGGCTGTAATTTATTTGAACAAAACAAAATGTTAATTGATGGGTGTAACTGCTCATTGATTCATCTATCCATCCATCTCTTTCTCTCCTGCTTATGTATATCTTTCACCTTATCGATTGATCCAGAGCTTAACAAGATGGAAGCTTCTGCTGTAATATTGCTGCTAGTTTCTTTCCATTGCTACACTTTAACCACAGAAGAGAAAGAAGGCAAGGATAGATGGATGGATGGATGGATGGATGAATAGGTAGAGGATAAAAGACGGCAGCAGAGGAATATTGACCTCCCCTATCTACTTCCAGTGACGTACAACCGTCTCTCACTCAAGTTGAACTTCTCCACCATGAAAGCACTCAAAGACTGATGCTCAGATTCTCCACTACTTTGATCACCAGCCCTGTCAAATCGGTCTCCATTCTGTCTTAGTCCATCTGCCTTTGACAGATTGAAACAGCACGCACAGTGTATAGTGGGAATCTGAAATCCACTTTCTGCCTCTTCTCATCTCACTTACATCTTAACTTCATCCTGAATCTTTTTTTTTTTTTTTTTTACTCGCTGCATTTTCCTTCTTTGTGTCCTTCATGGCCATCACACCTTGACTTTCAGCTCAGGTATAAGGTAACGCTATTGGCATAAATATAAATATAATAACTCCAATAAATATAAAGGTTAATCTTGCAGACATGACAGTGTGACATTTAAAAACGAAACGCTTCCACTTTTTTTTGTAATAATCAGTGGACGAGTGTATGTAGAAGATTTTTTTTGTTTTTGATACCCTTCCTGCTGTAAAGTCTTCCTGCAAAATGGCATTCTATTTTTTCATTGCAGTTAAATTATTTATTTTTTACAAAAGTGTGGCACTTTTTACAGTTGTAATCATATCATGAACAAAAACATTGGATTGTTACCAAAGTATAGTTTTAGCCACATTAGCAGAATGGATCAATGGATGGCAGTATCGATTGGACTGTTGCTGTGGACTCTTAGTGTAGTTTGTTTTTACAGTAGAGCCTGACAGTTACTGGATTTTTGAGGCTGACATTTTACAGTAAAAAAATGTCAGTGCTCCCTGGTGGACACACTATGTAACAGTGTATATTATGAGACACTGTTTCAAAATGAACTCAAAAATGTCTTTTACCGTTTCTGTTCTGCCATTCCTTGTTACTGCACCGATATCAATCTGTTACAAGCTAAAATCAGCTGAAAATCAAAACAATAAAAATACCATAAGACATACCAAAAATATTGTACTAAAAGATACATATTTTATTGAGTATGTAGTTTAATGTAGCAAAGCTGCATTACCTCACAATCTCTGTGACTAGAAGAGGTTTTGGACCATGGGATTGATGGGTATAAATATAAATTGGTCTGACCTTGATGTTCACGGCAGCTCTGCCAGTCCACTCCTCCAACTGATGGCTGCTGGCAGTTCAGAGAAGCTGACACCTTGTAGACATGCAGACATTTACCTTTGATCTGTCAGATCAAAGTTTCCAGTCTGGATCTAGTCATTGCCTGTTTCTTTTTGTTTTTGCTCTCGAGCTACTTCGTCTGACAGCGCCCATCTGGTTTAATGGCTTGCTTCTCCCATTTGTATTTATATTCTTATTCTCTTGTCATTTCTAATTAGTGTTATACTGTATCTTTAATACTTTTTGTGCTGTCAATGGGCTGATCTTTTCCCATCTTGATGGCTCTCATACTGTGTTTTCTTTTTTTTTTTAATTCTGGGTTTTCTGAGTTCTGGGTCAAGGCAAAGGGAAAATATCTGTCACACCCACTTCTCCTCTAAGGTGTATAAATCCATATAGTAGTAGTAGCAGTAACCCAAAATGTACTTCATGATTCACCACTCCATCTAAAGCCCACTTCAGACCAAAGACAAGCTTGCTGCTAGTTGCAATGGGCGGTCTGCAACGTTCTGAAACCTGCCAATTTACACCAATGCTACTAGACGAGATGGTGTATCATTTCCATAGCAATGACTCTGTACTTCCGTTCTATCTGCCGGCTTTTCAGGCTTTTTTTTGTAGCTGGATATAATTTGTAGCGTCTTAAAATATGAATGCTACAGTTGCATTTCTAGTATTGATTAAATGGCAAAAACATAAAAAAAAGAGCGAGAGGGTCGAGATAACCAGCTGACTTTGCTACAAGCTGATTGGCTGTTGAAACAGGTGACATGCCTTACGTTCTAGAACCAGCCACTGGCGACTTGACAAGCTGAGTCGCAGGCGACGCCAGCAGCCGGCTTGAGTCGAGCTGAGACGGGCCAGTTCCCACCGCTGCAGCTTTTCCCTGCAATGTTCTAAAACAGTTTCGTCTCGTTGCGAATCTTTGGTCTGAGCTGGCCTTTAGACTACAATCATATCGTTGGCTTTGGTCTTTCTTTTTGTGGTTTGTGAAATATTATTACAAACTCGTTTTTGAGTGTGTACTTGACCTCCAGAGGTTGAGACTTCTTAAGCTGTTGATTTGGTCGCCTTCAGCGTGGCAAGCTTGAAACAGGCACTAAGCTAATCTACATGTGTTTACATTTAACCTCTGTGTAAGCAAAAAGAAAAAAACCCTCTAAACTGAGAATTCTATCTGGAAGATTGTCAGTTTTAATGTCCCAGATGCCACGGCTCTATATTTTATAGACTGACACACACACACAAACTCATGTGCCTATGACGGATAGCTTGGTGCGAATAGTTCAGACATGAGCAAGATACCACAGACGGGAGGGGGGACAGGGAAAAAGCTAATAGTTATTCTTGTTGAGAACTGTTGACAGATCAGAGATGAGGGTTTCGTGTGTGTGTGTGTGTGTGCGGGAGTGCCTGTCCCTGCGTGCCCGTCACACCTGCGTCTGAGTGTGTTTATCGGAGCTGACGTGTGAGAGGGTTCTCATCTGAGAGGATTGACTGTGCCATTATGGTGGCAGCGCCGTGTAGAGTTGAAACCCATTAGTGACGCTACAGCCGCTGCAGTGTGGACGCCTGTCCCAGCGCCATGGCCTGTCACTGCAAGACTGATTACCCCAGCACACTGCCACTCTACGTTTTACAGCCCTGCCAGACTCCTCTGTGTGTATTTGTTTTAAGGTTAAAATGATATACAGTATCTAAGCCTAACTTTCCCAGACAGACAGACAAAAGGTTGACTCGTAAGTCTGGCAACTTATTTTTGTTTTATTCAGGGAAAAAAAGCTGTGTTTGTTAAAATCTTTTTCGTCTCTTTTGGCCAGAATGCACTTTTGTCAAGCACAACGTTGTACTTGAAAAAAATCAAAAAAGTGTTGGATACATCAGCTGTGCGTGTCGCTTCAGTTCAAAAACATAAGTGTGTCTATATAGACTTTTAAAAACTGATTAAAGTGTAAGTGGTGTTTTATGGGTCCAACATAAAAAAGATTTTATGAAATAATCATAAGAATAAATTGTGTAAAATCTATAAATGAACCAACAATTGAAAGTGAAATAATTGAAGAAATTATTATTATTATTATGAAATGTGTTTCATCATTCATTTTCATAATCATTGAATTTTATTAGGTATTATTTAAATTTCATTATAGACATTTTATTTCACAATCCTATAAAACCCTGTTATTATGAAATAAGAAGGATGATTTTTCCACAGTTTATTCATGTGATTATTTATTTCACTATTATTTATTTAATATTGAACACTCCATAGTGTGTGTGTGTGTGTGTGTGTGTGTGTGTGTGTGTGTGTGTGTGTGTGTGTGTGTGTGTGTGTGTGTGTGTTTCTGGGCTGTTCTGTCACTGCTTTGAGTGACTCCTGAGTCTGTTTTGTCACGGCTGTGTATGTATGTGACCTCCTTCCATGGGGCTCTTTAAGAAGAGAGATATGTGAAATGTGGAAAGCGGACTGACTCACTCGCTCAACCTCTGTGTGTATTTACACTATACATGTGTGTGTGTGTGTGTGTGTGTGTGTGTTGAAGCTTCCTTGCCATGGGGCTCAGGGAGAGCTGAAACATACTGCAGGATACAATCAAATTATTTCTGCAGTTCAGTCAGGCATGAGCGTTCACATGCATCTATATCGATTGTAAATTTATGCTTGTCATAAAAAAATTATAAAATTATATGCAGTGTACAGTAGAGTTTTGTGTGTGTGTGTGTGTGTGTGTGTGTGTGGGGCGGGGGTGGGTATGTTTCATACACACAGGCATCAGAGCCTTGCTGGGAAGCAGACATGCAGCGAGGTCATGGGTTATGTGAAGATCACCTCCAGGCTCTCATTGGACACTGATAAGAGATAAGGACAATCACTTAACAGGGCTAAGTCATGAGGGCATCTGTTAGTCCCATCACATCACACCACGCATTGATGGTTGTGTACTGGAGGAAGCCATGGGAACCTATAGATAAATACGTCTGTATTTTAACTTAGTTTGACAAATTGCAACAGAACTTCTTAATGTTTTGGACCAGAGGCATCAGATTTGTTAGAAGAGTTACACCTCATGAAAGAGTAGAGACGTAATATCTGCTGTGCACCCATCCCATTTAACATATACATCTTCTTTTTGACTCTCTGCCATCATTTTGTCTGATTATTATTGATCACATGATAAGTTGCTTTTGAAATGTTTGGCCTCTTGGTAAAGCTATAAAAGTCCCTGTCCATCATTTCATTGATATGAAGTGGAACTGTGTTCTGTATCGATACTGAGCTGGCCATAAACATTCTGTGTATTGAGTTGAGTTCATGTGTGTTTTCTCAGACAGAATGGAAATATACTGTAGCCCAGAGGTTTTCAAAGTGGGAGGCGGGCCTCCCTAGGGGGGGGGGGCTCCAGACAGTTTCAAGGGAGGCTTAGACTTTTAAAGGCCCATCTAGGGACGGACACTGCAAATTAGCTCAGGCTATAAATGCTGTGGTGTGCGGCATTGGTTTAGGCTACATACTTGTCCCTATGCAAATAAACATTAAATAAATGAGTGAATTGAAGTGAAAAAATATTACATTGGTTATCAAAAGGAGATCACATAGAATAGCCTAAATGTGTATGATTTAGTTAAAGAGGTAGTTCAGAGATACAGTAGTTTGGGGGAATTGTACTGTTGTTTCCAGAGTCAGAAACTAATAAATGCCTTACGACAAACCTTTTTTATATATTTGGTGTAGTCTGAAGTTGTGTCATACAGCAATATTAGACTATCTTGGCTCAATTGTTGAGTGTCTGTGGGATCAAATAACATAATCATGATCCCATTGACATCCAGGAATTAAGTGAAACTAAGCAAGTAAACTAAGGGGGGTGCCTTTTCCCAAGCTTTGTCTGAGGGGAGGCCCACAGTCTCAGACTTTGAAAACCCCTGCTGTAGCCCAACGATAAATGGCTTAAACAGTGTGATGATTAAGCTAACATCAGATCTAGTGTAACAAAATACACACCAGTTGAGGTACAGACAGTTAATACTCCACCAGTCAATATATAGATTTTGATATTTTGATTCAATATTTGCATGCATCAACACTTTGAAACCTGCTAGATTCAGTATTGTTTTCCTAAGACTATAACTGTCGAGGCCTTCTAAAAAAAAAATGTTGTGCATCTTTGTGTGTGTGTCTCTCAGATCAGGACGGAGCTGAGCCCAGCGCTAACTCAGTGTCTGCGTCCAATCTCCTGCGTCTGTCCCACTACACCGGAAGACAGGAGTGGCTCCAGAGGTCCCAGCAGCTGCTGGCAGCCTTCTCCGACCGTCTCACCAGAGTCCCCATAGCACTGCCTGAAATGGCCCGGGCTCTCATGGCCCAGCACTACACGCTTAAACAGGTTATTCTTACACCCGCACACACACGTGAACTGATGGGTACATGCTAGTTTAGGCACCTGAGCGATTTACTTTGTACTCAAGCATCCAGCTCCTTCAAGTTTTAGTGTTTTGAGTGTTTTAATGGATAAGTAGGACTGGGACAACTGAGTAACCATTATTGCTTACAACATTTTTCAATATTGATGATAACGAAATATTTATGATCAACCAAATAATTCCTTTAAGCTCACAATGGTGACAAACAGCAGTCACAATTTAACTAGAGCCCAAACTGATTTTTTTTTAACCTTTCATGATCTCACTATTGACTTTATATCATTTATGTGTGCTATTTCTAGTAGGGTTGCTACATCTCAACTCATCCTCATACTATGACTTGAGTTTGAGGATAAACATCCACTTACAAAGGTCTCTCTTTAAACAAAAAGCTAACATGTTGACACATATTGTTTTTACCTCAGTTGAACTAAGATAGGTGATCTGAGGACAGTGGCTCAGTCTCAGCTCTCTGCATACATTTACACTTAATCCCTGGACACACTAACTCTCAAAATCTTTCCCCGTTTTTTAACAGCCGTCATGCATTTAATGGCTTATTTGATCTGTTGGGCCACAGTTATATAATCGGTTTTGAAATATTAACACCCTCATTTAGCCCAAAACCACTGAAACCTGCATACTGGCAGAGCGCAGCAGGAGTTACCCCGGTCGCCCTAAGAAAACTTTCAGCATGAAGGCATGTGCTGTACTGTCGAAGGAACAGAGAAGGAAATAATGGGAGTAGAAACAGAGAGAGGAGGGGGATAGTTAGTCTTGTGTCGGTCATATATGACCTGCGGAGGATGAGTCGGGGCTACAGGGCGAGGGTAACGAGCTCAGGGGCGAGGCGAGGTGAGGCAGTCCCAAAGAAAACACCTGCCTCCCTTGTTACTGCTACAAATACAGTACCGACCTCTATCACTTCCTCCCCCTCTCCCCTCCTCTCACGGGTCACCTTTCCCCTCTTATTTCACTCTCTCCACACTCTTTCATCTCGTTATCTCTCTGTCCTCTCCCTTCTTCCCTTTCCTTCATACCCCTCCCCCCTCTCACCGTCCTCCACTTGTATTTATTTATTTATTTTTTTCTTTTCAGATCGTGATCTGTGGCCAGAGGGATGCCCCGGACACCACAGGTCTTCTAGCAGCAGTCAACTCCCTCTTCTTACCACACAAGGTAAGTGTGTGTGAAAGAGTGATGCATCATCCTGGCAAAGTTAGGTGTCAGACATGTCAGCACATAGACATGCATTGGTTTACTCCAACATCAGTACCTTTACAGTGGCAGCAGATTCACAGTAACCTTTGAAACATGCACACACAAAAACACAGACTCACACAGATGCAGAGAGGGACCAACCTACAACAGTGCCTGGGATGTTGGCTGGTTTAAGTGTGGTTTCTTTAAAGGTCAGCCTGAGCTCCTCTCTTCTTCCCTGCTATCTCTTTTCAGACATTAGCTGACCTTAAAGCCCTTTCCTAACATCTAGATGCCTAGTAGGCCTAAATCGTAACTCTGCAGTTGAAGTGTGTTAGTCTGCGTTTGTGTGCGAGTCTTCCTGCCAGCCCTGACACAGGCTGTTTGTTATGAATTGGACAGCTGTCAGTCTGAGTCAGACTGAAATTCAGTATGGACAGCCAAGGCTGTCATATTTATGTTTCCTTTGGCCACATTTCTCAGACGTTTCAGTCTTAAAGAGAATTCTTTGATTCTCACCAACAAAAGCCTGAAGTTTAAAGGAATAATTTTGGGAAATTGGCTTATTTATATTTCTTGCTGAGAGTTGGATGGAAAGATCAATTTAACTCTCATGTCAGTCCGTTATGTAAGAAGATGATGCCAGCAGATGGTCAGCTTAGCTTAGCAGAAAGACTGGAAGCACGACTCTGGCCAAGAAATTGTCCTGCATGTTACCTCCCGTAAAACCACAACTTTTTTACTTTTTTTGGTTTTTGTACAAATTAAACAAACGGGATATAATGTGTTAATTAGTGAAATTTAGAGGTGCTGTGGAGTTAGGTGGATTTTTTTTTTTTTACCTTTGGACAGAGCCGGCTAACCCGTTTCCCTTTCCCTGTTTCCATTCTCTGTGCTAAGCTAATCTAACTGTCTGCTAGTTACAACTTCACATTTACCATACAGACATTAGAGTGGTATCTTTCTTCTCATAGATAGATAGCACACAGCAGAATAGAAAATGGCGCTGGCCACCACAGACTGATAGAACATCTGATCCTGTTGCACACGTTGAAGCCTCGGAGCCTCCGCAGGAAGTAGAGCCGGCTCTGGCCCTTCATGTAGAGGGCCCCTGTGCTCCCAGCCCACTCTAGACTGTAGTCTGGGTGCACTCCAAGATATTTATAGGAGTGAACCACCTCGACATCCTACGGGGGTCAGAGGAGGCTTGGTCCTGCGGGAAGTCCGCAATCAGCTCCCTCGTCTTGCTACTGTTCAGCTGCATGTGGTTCAGTCTGCACCACCCAACAAAGCGTCTGTATTCCTACTTCTGTTGTCCACTGATACACCCCATAATGGCAGAGTCATGGGAGACTCCGTGTTGTATCTGAAGTCATCATACACCCATAATTACGTTTTTATTGTTTTTAACAAGCTTGTATGATAATATTCTAGTGGACTTTGGCTGTTGGAGAGCTTACCAAGCACTTTCTTCACCTGTATTTATTTTGAACACATTTTATACATTGTTGAATCCGCCTGTAGTTGATTTTGACTACATTCTAGCTTTACTTTTTTGTTTAGTTGGTCTGCAACCTGCATTGTTTCCTTGATGCTGATTCTTTATCCAAGACGCTCCTAACTCTTTTCATCTCAGTGGGACCAACCTGGTTAATTCTTCTATAGGAAGGTTTTTTTTTTTTTTTAGGCAAAAAAAGACACTCATCTTATTGTTCCAAATTACAAAAAGTAGCAGCAGAAAAGCAAAACATGCCCACTGTAACTGAGATTTGGACTTTTGGTGTCCTTTATCGACAGTTCTGTTTGTACCCGAAGTGACGGATGAGGATGCGAGCTCCATCCAGAGTAAACTAGATTCATCAGTGTTTGATGTTTGGCTTCTCGTCACTTTTTTGTGCAGGATTGTTGAAATGAAAACTTCACATGCTGGTTGAGTAACTAAACAACTCACACACACACATGCAGCCTTACTATTCTGATTGTATAAGGCTGCTCACTGAGGTTTGTTTATTCCACCACCCTGTAAGCGAAATTAGATCAGTAAATTAAAGCAGTGATTGTCCAGTGACACACTCCATCTCTCTCTCTCACACACACAGGGGCCCTATTGAAATATAGATGAGTTGTGCAGTATCAGGCGGTGGCTGCAGTAACATCAGGCCATTCCAGATCCCTGCAGAAAGACAGAGACCAAGAACGAGCCAGATTGAGCCATTATCAGGATGGATCTATAATTAAGGAGGATGTACGTTGTGTATCAACCTCAGCCACGACCAGTCACATGCTGGGCTGAGTTACTGTCAGGTTAATCATGTGGGTGGGATTTTCTGATGGGGGGGCTGTTGTAGTAGTCTGTAAGTCTTAAAAAATATCAGAAGTGGTTGGAGAGGGTCTCAAGTTTTTCAGAAAAGGTTTATTTTCTAGTTGGATTTTTGCTACAAATATGAGATTAAGTGGAAGTATGAAAATGCTACTTACATAAGGGTTACCTGTGGTGGAGTAAGTAAAAGCAGTGAGGAAATAAATGAAGTAAGAAGAAGTAAGTCATTAAATGTGCAGTTTCACAAAAACAAATGAATCATTATATACATTTAAATACAAGATAATTTGACCAGCTTTAATGCTGTTTTAACATGTTGTAATCACAAAAAACTTTACAGGTGTATATCATCTCTCTTAACTAATGTCCATTTAAAGTTAGGCAATTTTTTTTATCAATAGTTGTAAACTTGTGTAAGTCTTCTTCAGTCTTATTAACATAATCCAATTAGTTATTTTATGGATCAAATTCAAACTAATAAGGCTTCAGCCTGATTGAGGGTGTTGGCCCCGTGGCTGCTAATGAGCGCAGTAATGGTAGAGCTGAGGACACGAGGAATGGAGTTTTAAAGGCCGCGTACAGTGAGGGATGAGAAGAGACGTGATAGTGATCAGAGAAAGACTCTGGTCTTCACCACCGGGACCAATTTGATGCTAAATGAGAAAGAGATACACACTTAAACTAGAACAAGAGTCAAGAGGGGAACAGCATTTCTTTATTATTAAAACGTAGGCAAAGATTAAAAAATAAATAAATTAAACAGAATGTGTTGCATGTAAATGCCTGGAAAAAGCAGACTTCAGTTGTATTTTCTTAGACACTGAATGTAAAGACGACAGTGCTCTTTCTCTTTGGGTGTGTATACAGTATAGTATACACTTTGTGTGTGTGTGTGTGTGTGTGTGTGTGTGTGTGTAGAAGCCAGAAAAAGACACTTCTCAACAGGTCTGTCAGAGTGACACGACAGATCCAGATTTTGTTCTAATGAGCCTTCATTGAGCCTCAGAGTGAGCTGGAGGGGGAGATGGGAAAGGAGTAAATGAGACAGAGGAGGGAGAGTGTGTGCGTGTGCATGTTTGTGTGTGTGTGTGTCCAGATGTTGTGAGAACAGCCGGCCATTAGTGGCAGCAGCAGCTATCTTGGCTGGGCTAAGATGTGATGATCCAGCACAACACAAAACACACAGACACACAAAGACACACACACACACACACTCATTCTTGGGGATGAGACACAGCCCTCCCAGAGGAATAGCTCCACTGCCTGCAACAGCTGTGAGACACACACACACACACACACACTAGCAGGCACACACCTTTTCGGTTACAGTATGTCCACAAGCATACACCCAAATAGCAACAGATGCAACACATAAACATACTCTGGTGCATAGGCACACATGCACCACTCCCCTGAGAGCAGCAGAAAAAAAAGACAATTAGATATTGGAGAAGATTAACTGGAAGAGAAGCAATTAGACTGGTGGAGAATCAGAATCAGTATGAGAAAGATAAAGGATCAAGTGTATGATGGAGTCAAGAGGGTAAATCATGTAAGTACTGTGGGTGGGAAGCACTCAGAGCTTCTGCTGCACTTGTTGGTTTTTGGAATCGACCACAGTCATGCTGAAACATCGCTCTTGATTGTAATTGCTGCAATAAATTGTGATTCATTTTTCTATTACACAGAAATATGGCTTGATTAGAGTTGGGTTGTGGTTCGTTGATTGAAAAGGCAACAAAATTGTGAGAGGAGGGAACACAAATAGAGATGCAGGGGACTGTCTCTCCCCTGCCTTCCCCACACTCCTCTATACCTGCCCTGTGTGTGTGTGTGTGTGTGTGTGTGTTTCTGATCTTTCTGCTCTCTGTCTCCCTCATATGGAAGTGTGAAATAGTGTATGAAAGGTGTCACAGAAGGGGAACAGTAACAAATGTGCAGTGATATTAAGACTGATTTAATTTGAGGAGGGAACGTTAGCCACCTCTCCCCCTGGCTAAACCTGAGGTGAGAGCTTTGTTGCTATGGCAACAGTCTGTTAGAATTTCAGTTAGAAGACACAAAGACATATTGATCGCATATACAGTAACACTTACTGACAGTCATTAGGCTATGTTACAAATGATAGCGTGAGTGTTATTTTATGTGGTATTTCATAAACTGACACACTGAGGTAATAAATAATGTTACCTGTGGTGCTACTGTCTGTCACTGACAGCAGAGATGCATCGCTGGGGAAAGCTCCTTGGTGTCACTTCAGATTTCTGTGAAGTTGATTAAAACTACTAAATAACAACCTTTTTTAGCGTTGTATTCCTGCAGCAGAAAATGGGTTTTCAGCAGGTGTTGATCTTCCGGCGCTAAGTGTCGCTGTTGCGTCCGCCATGTTTTCTCTTCTGTGAAGTCTCTTATTTCACTCGTGATGCATTGCGAGACAGGTTATCTAAGTCAGTCTTACATTAGTCACTCATAAGGAAGCTTTATGCAACAGATACATTTAGTTGTCTATAACAAGTCTGACTTAAAGTTATATTTAAGTCTAAGACCAGGTCTATTTTCATGCAACTGGCCCCTGGACTACACCAACAGGTCAGTTCTTGCAAGTGGTAAGAAAACTACATTGCAGTCAGAAAATATTAAGGCAGTGATATGTTATTCATAGTTTTCTCGCTGTACTCCAACACAGTAGATTTGAAATGAAGCCATGTCTACGAGGCGCTGACTTTTACCTCTAAAGGTGTTTGAAGGTGTTCACATCCATATTGGATGAACAGTGCAGGACTCAAAGCCCTTTTTATACTTTGCCCCCCTAATTAGGACATTAGGCTTTTTTTTTATACAGAAGACATTTTGACGTGTGATGGTAAGAAAAGCACAGGTGTTCTTTCCAGTCCTCAAAAATAGCATTATATTCTCAAAACCCCCAAGATTTCTTTCTGGTTTTCTCTTTGTCTTTTTCTCTGTTGGTGCCTGGTGGAACACATTACACAAAATGGAAACCATCCAGCATTATGCATTATGATTTACATTAATAGAACATGTTTTTCTGTGTTCCCAAGGTTGTTCTGGTAATAAAGCAACAAGGCATCTTGGCAGAAGCGCCGACAGTGGTTCAAAGTATGAATTCCTGTCGGTGCAAGATTTACACGTGTGGTCTTTTATGCATTGAGTAATGTTTTACAAGGACTATAATTCCAATAGTGAATTCCCATTGTTGTTAGCCCGAAAGCCTTTTGTCAGTGTGGCTTCTTAATCAGTCTCAACTGTGCTTTTACCCCAAAAAACTATCCAAGTCTTGTCTGTGTTACACAATTAGTCAGACAGTCACAAAGAGCAGGTAGTTTTGCGGGCTCTCTCTGGGGTGCACTTAAGTAAGGAAATTGAGTGGAAGTGATAGGGGAAGGGGAAGGTGTCTGAGGCAAGTGTTAAGGAGGGGCCACAAGATGCTGGTGTTAGTGGAAGATACTTGGGGCAGAAGGAGCAGTAGGTATTACATGGATTTTGTAGGATTTAAGAAACAAGATGGAAGATTTCCTGGCGGGAGATAACTGATAAGTAGTCAAGATTCCCATTTATTCATGCTTCCGTGCCCTTCTACGTCTTTCCTGATCCCATTTCCTAGAGAGGAGAGAGAGGGTCCTTTTGAAAGCATCTGTGGAGGGAAACGACTGCGAATCCCTAACAAGACCTCAGAGACATGGGGAAGAGTCAGCAGGGTGACGGGGAGGGCAAGCAGAGGGAGGGAAGGGAGGAGACGGGTGGAGATGGAGAGCCTAGTCACAGGCTAACTAGCACTGGTAACAACACAGTGCAGAGGAGGATTAGAGCTAGGCAGTCTCACAGTCCTCCTCAGTGACCTTTGACCTCCCTCACTTGAGTCTGCTGTCTTGTTACCCCCTCTACTCCTTCCTCCCCTCCATCACAATCCCCCTGTTCTCCCATCAAAGGCTGTATGTGTGTATATTTGTCCGTACGTAGCGCTGTGTTATACGAATTGATTCTCCTGTTCTCTGTAAATGTACAGTACCTGTTAAGTCCAATAGCCAGTCAGAGAGCAGAACTCAGGTTGATTGACAGCTGTGGGAAAGGTCCCAGATGGCTCCCGCCACAGGAAAGTGCTTTCCAGGCAGATTGTAATGCATTCAGATAGCAACTCATCCTCTTTCTCCTGCTTTTTCTCTCTTAGTTTGTACGCCACCATGCTTTAAAAATCACTTTCACATTGACTCTAATATTTATCTCACTCCATTCTTCCTAGACTTGTTAATCTGAAATTTTACATATCTCTCTGTTGAGTGGTTTTCTTTCCTCATCCTTCCATCTATTAATTCCACCATGTGCCAGTACATCCATAAAGCTATGGGGGGAGGTGCATGTGCTCTCAGGATCCAGCAGTGGACAGCTTTAGTGGTGGTGTTGGAGATATAATCCTCTCCCTGTGGTTGTATCTTGTCTGTACGCCCGCTGCAGTCATGCTTGACGCTCCATGCTTATCCATATCTCAGCTTGGTAAATAAAACCCATGCTGACCAGATAAGGCGCCTGTGCGCACACACACTCACACACACACACACACACACACACACACAGTTGCAGATGTCCTCACTCTGTCACTCTCTCTTTATCTTCATAAGCCGAGAATGTTTTCCTCTGATATAATCAGGGAGTTAGTGGGGGTTAACACAGTCGTTCTATGTTTAGTTTCTCCATTGTTTTATTTGTGAAAGAGGGTTTTCCTTAGGCAAACAGGGGACACGCTTTTATTTTGGTAAATGTTGAGTTAATGATGGATGTGGATTTTCAAAAACAACGATATGATAATTTAATGCACTTCTGTCTTACAATACTATATCAGCAGTATTAACATTTCAATTATTTCCTATAGCATACTTTGCAAATTAAATGAAGTGTGGCAAATGTGCAAAGATTCTGCTAACATTAATACTGTTAATGGGCAAGAACATAGAAATAGTTATAAAGTCATTGCTATTTTACAACTCATTAGTGTTTACATAACCTAATTTCATGATTTATTTTTAAATATGACTTATTTTCCATTTTACAATCTGTTGCTCCCTGGATTAGTTGCCCATTCAGGATATAGATTGGAAAAAGTAAAGGAAATTAAATATCTGATTTTAACAACGTAAAAACATTTTTGAAACAAAAGACTGGTCTCAAACCTTCATGTAAACTATTAACAAGAACAGTGCAAAAATTATTATAACTTAACAGTTTGTGTGGCCATAAATAGTGGAAACACTCAAAGCTAAGCCAAGATCTCATTGGCAGTCGAAGGTAAGGAAAAGCAGTTCTGAGCTCTTTGATCGTTGACAATGCCAAGACCCACTTTACATTTACACATACTGGAGGACTGTCCATTGAAGAACGTCCTGCATCAATTTGAACTACTACTTACAGATAATCTACATGTAGTTCAGTGAGCACAGCCTAACTACTTCAAAGAATTTATCCTCAAAATAACAGTTTGTGTTTTGTTCTTACTAACCGCCTATGTCCTTCCTACCCTACCCATATATCCACGTATACTGATAATTTATCTGTGATTGATTTACAATTAACCTTACAACAAAACTTGGAGTAAATATGGAGTACATTTCTTTCTGGCACAACGCTTGTTTCTCTACATTTTATCACATGATCTTTTTCTCTTGCATCACTTCCTCTCTCTTCTTTTCATCCTTCTCTGTTGTTTTTTCCTCCCACTGTAAATGAAGCACAATTTACTTACTGGATCGTTGTACTGTCATTAAAAGACAGCATACGTCTGTGTACATAATACATTACTGTTGAATGAAATGAGATGTGGGCTAGTGCACAGATGACCCCACAGTGTGATGTAACAGCCCTCATGTTCCAGCCGGTAATACTTTCACACATGACATTAAGACTCAGTTTCTCTGCACCTGCCCAAGTTTACAGTTTCCTACTGATGAGTTGGAAAGAAAGCTGATTTTTTGATCTTATTTCCCATTCAGACTTCCTGTGTGACCGAGAGCTAATGAAACACCTCTCATGGAGTCCAGCAGTCTTTAATCCACACATACAGACAGTCGCTAGTGGTTCTCAGGGGTCATTACTGTTCATCTGCCTTTCAGCAGCGTGACTTGTAAAACTATTACCACCTGAAAAAGGAGCCAAGGTCTGTGTCAAGAAATTGATTCACTAAAGTATCTTCAGTCCAATCTATGACCATTTTTTTGTATTTTTGATGTGCAGTAAGTCATCAGTTAAAGTCTGACCGCTACAGGATTTTTGAGGCTGATACAGGTATTGATATGCACTAATGAGCCAGCCTCATTTCAGCAGTGGCCCTGCACTACGGTGTAGTCACCTCACAGGAATAAATACCAGTACTATTCCCCAGAACAGTTAGAACTAAAAAGCTTTTTGGAACGATGAAATGTCTTCAATGAAAGCTCCAGTCGAATGATTTGGATTTAAAGTCAAACTAAAATTTGAATTGTCCACACTTTTTGGATAAGGAAAGATGAACTACAATGATCAATGATACTGCAGCTATTGTGAGTATTTTTCTAAAGAGATTAAAACAATTTTTGGACATACTTGTGGAAACCATGTCTAAGCCAAAGGCCTGTGTAATGTGTGTAATTTCCCATGGCAGCGGTTGACTGACATTTGAGAGCCAACTTCCATGGTGCTCTACTGACTGGAGAGTGTCGTATTGTATGGCCTACGAACATTGATACAAGACGTTCTTCCCCTTTTTCAACAAGGCCATACGTTGGTTTGGTCTACTTTTTAACATTTACGTTTTAAGACATCTATCCCTTTACAACATCCAACATTTGGACCCATCATGCTGTTAAGTTCGTAAAAAGTTGGAAGAAGTCCTGCACACTCAGTGTTGTGTTCGTGACACATTATGGAGAGGAGGGTTAGCTGTCCAGCTGACCAGACTGCTAAAACTCACAGCAACGAGTGGTCCCGTAACCTCAGGGCTTTGTTCATTACCCCGTGATTCGAATCACGTCAAGGAGTAACATACATACAGTTGATAGCACTTAAAAACGATTTTTCCACTGCGGTTTGGTTGCAACTCCCTTGCAGGGTTGTCGCAGTAAGCATGCAGTATCCTCCAACCTTTCTTCATCCTCATAAAATCCAACATGCTGTTCTCACGCCACCAGGAGTCACAAAGTGGCTTTATAAAAATACATACAGACACATTCTTCCATTGTTATACTTTTGGCCCACTATAGTACCTGAAGACATGACATTTACTTAATATCTTTCCCATGCGGGATAGTTCAAGACATATGTCCATGTCCTCATAACGCTCATACGTCAGATTTGATCTCCTTAACATTTTTAACATGACTTTTATGACTTCAGCAAATGAGAATTCCCTTTCATCTTAAATGCAACACAAGCTGATGAAGTATGTCGTAGGTGTCAGGACCTGGTCGAGGAGAGAGGCTGTTAATTCTACGGAGACACCGAGGCGTCCTCACATGTCACTGCGGACGCTGGTGATTTAGTGGAGAGGGTCCTGTAGAGACTGTCAGCAGCTGAAAACTGATGCTCAGCGTGACAAAGGACAGAGCACACCACCGGAACAGGCTCGCCCACTCACTCTCGCTCAGGTCGGAAGACGCACAAGTGAGCGTGTGTGTGTCTGAGTGTGTGTAATTTTTTTCATTAGGTCTCAATGAAAGTGTTTGAAATTGCATATAAGAAGGATTTTTGACATTTAAAATTGTAACCTATTTGACCTTTTTATGCAACTTGGTTTAGTGTAGTAGTTTTTTTTTTTCAGTGGAAGACAAAATATCACAGACCAGGCTAGACAAAAGGCTAAACAGTAACGCACAAAACATAGCGATGTGTTCCTCAAATGTGCATGAAGGTAGAAATGAAAGATAATAAGATAATTCATTCACAATTTCGTTTGTGATACTTTGAGTCTTGCAACAAGATGAATTATAGAATATGTCTTGTATTAGTAGAGTACTGTGAGGGAATAAGTAAGTTTGGTTGGGCCGGTTGGATCAACCTTATTCTAATTACTGTTTTATTTTCATCACCATTGTCATCACATTTTCATTTAGTATTTGAAGTAGGACTGAGAAATATCATCAAATATACCATGACACAATATAAATGTATCTACCGTCAGAGGTTTTGCCATGCCGTTTATTCCATCGTAGCTAACTAGCTTAATATTTCTGGGTGTATTGTGGGCAATGTTGCCAATCATTGTGGATAATATTCTTGATTTTTGCATCAACATGTTAAAATTTCATGTTTTATCAGGTATTGAATTCACTGGATTTGAAAAAAACAAGACGTTCACTATTGGTTATAGCATCAATAAACAGTTTCTCAGTTGAGTATCATGGTGTACCATATCCATATTCTGATACTATGATAGAGGAATTTATCTTGAGATTTTTTATTCAAGTCTGCGCTAAATTAACTTTTCCTCCATTCTTCTATTCTGTCAAATGTTTGCTGATTTAACTTCCGCCTCCTGTCAATGACAGAATCTCACTGGATGTGTATTTTGAATGTCAGCGTATTTGGGGTCTTAGTTCAAGTTAATTGAACTTTGGCTGCTAAACCTAGCCAAAAATCAGCAAAGTGTGCGCGACTATGGCTCACACAGCTGCCCAAACCTATCTGTGGCAGTGTTGAACGTTTTTTTGTGTAAAAGCACAGGTGTTCAACTGGGGTGAGATCTGTTGACTGCAGAGGCAATAGCATATGATTCACACCATTTTCAAACCATTCAGTCTGCCTCTATGTTTTAAATTTCTTTAGTTTCTTTGCCTTCTAAAAACTGCCTAATTTTTTCTCCAGTGCTCTCACCTCACTGTCCTCCTCTTCCTCTGTAACCTGGTGGTGAATATTCAAATGAGCGAAATGAAGCTGATGGCGAAGTTGGTGTCAACGGATGACTGACGATGTGTGCGGCGCATGTAGCCCTGCCACACCGCCTCCCTCCATCGCCCAATTCTGTGTCCGAGTGTGAATGTGTGTGTCTGTTTCTGTCCTGGGGCGGCGGTCCAGATGTCAGGTTGTTATGATGACTGAGCAGGTCCCTTCGTGTGTGTGTGTGAGTGTGTGTGTGAGAGAGAGAGAGAACAAAATGAGAGTGATGGAGGAAGTAAATCCCCTCACGCTTGCCTGCACACGGCGCTATTTTACAGCCACCGTCATCACTCTTCCTCAGGTACGACAGCGGCTAACAAAAGTGTGTGTTTGGTGTGGTCATTGTGTTTCATTTGCTCTAGCGTGCTGATAGTGGTCGGCCCATGAGTCGTGTGCATGCTAGCAAGGGTTAGAAACCAAGGGGAGAGAAGAAACATTAAAATGGTTAGAAGATGTGTGTGTGTGTTTGTGTGTTACTGTCAACACAGGTACACTGTGTTCTTTTAAAGTGTCTGAGCTTGACTGGTTTGGCAGAGTGAGAGAGGAAGAGTGGGAGGGAGCTGTCAGTGTAGGGACATTTAACGGGTGGGAGTTGTGTGTGTGTGTGTGTGTGTGTGTGTGTGTGTGTGTGTGTGTTTGTTTCAGGGTTGCCCAGTGTATGAAGGGATTAACCCTGTGGGAGTTTGACTGTGCTCTCATGTGTAGCCAACTGTGCTGTCTGCTACAGCTTCACACACACAGACACACACACACACACACACACACACACACACACACACACACACACACACATTTTGCCGCACACAGAATACAAGACCACACACTTTGCATTCACTTCATCACATTCATAAGCCTTGTATATACATTCACACATAATCTGTTTCTCTCTGTTGCTCTCTTTCTCCATCACTCTTACACACACACACACACACACACACTCATCCTGTCCAGTCCCCAGGGGTGTGTGAAGACAGTGTTGTTGTGACACACACCGACTACAGAGTGACCTTAAAGTAGAGGGCGCACGGCTGGATGTGGTCTAGGACCCAGGGGGGGCGGGGGGCTGCATGAAGCTGACAAGCAAAAAGAAGAGTCAGGACAGAGAGGAAAAGGTTCGGCTTGGCAGGGAAATCCTCCTCCTGTCTCCATAGCAACGGTCACACCATTATGACCACATTCCATCACACTTCTTTCCAGTCTTCCCCTGTGTGTGTGTGTGTGTGTGTGTGTGTCTTAATGCCTTAAAAATGTTTACAGCCAACTCTCTACAGCGCTCTGTGTGAATCCATAGTTTCCACTCTGAGCTGTGTCCAACAGGTGTTACAGCATAACTGTAGAGAATACGATAAGATAGAACATCATCAATTCATCATCCACTAAGGTGGAATGTTATTCACCAGGCAGCACATTTAGTAATATAAACAGAAATACCACACCGCTGTGGAGACGGCCTTCAATGGCAGGAGACGGGCAGCGTAACCCATTGATAGTTCCTTGGCATTAGAAGTGCAGATGGCTGCCGGCACAAACGAGCGTCTAAATGGCTGAGTGGAGCACTTGGGGGCACATTGAGACAGCCGTTGAATGAGAACACGAGGCTCATTGAGACAGGATGGAGAGGATGCAAACAGTTCTACATAATGATGTGGGTGAATGCTGGCTGGCAGTCCGACAGGGGACAGAGGAGGAGTGTCTGCTCTAATGGACAATGTTGTCTAATGGCTAGGGCTAGATTCAGAGTGAAGGCAGGAACAGGCAGGGTTACATTAGGGGTACGTGATGCTCCTTCTGAGGTAAATGCTAATGTTAGCATGCCAACATGCTCACAATGACAATGGTAACATGATGATGTTTAGCAGGTCTCACGTTTTTCATGGTCACCATCTAAGTTTAGCATGTTAGCAGGCTAAGATTTGCTAATTAGCACAAATGGATACATTTTGGTTGGTACAGAAACATATTGAGGTTGATACCCAGCCCTACTATGGAGGCTGTCTTTGTTAGAATGTCATCTTACAAACAGAAATGACACCATTTTCTGTTAAATTCTCGTTTGTCTTCTGTTGTTGTTGGGTTTTTTTGTCAGAACTCTTCACACGTTTTTGATTTGATCCAGTGTCTGAATTATATGGAGTTTCAATACAGTAGCTGGCATATAGCTGTAAAAGCATGTATAGTGGAAGGTGTACTGAAGTGATGGACATTTCCTGCATTGTGTCTAGCTCTGACAATCAATCAAGCCTACAGTCACCAGTATTTGTGTACCCTTTAATGCATTCTGATTGACCTTCAGTCCACCCTACACTGACACACGTCAGTCTTCTCTGGCAGAACTTCATCTGAGAAGAGATGCATCACCGGACCCCTCTCCTCATCTTGTCTTTCTGTCTCCTCCTCCTCTCCCTCCTTTTATCACTTCTGCCTGCGCTTGTTGTTGATGTTGTCATCTCTCGCTCTCTTGTGAACCAGGGGTGGTGCATTGCCAGGAGGAAATGACACGTGTTTGACAGGAAGATGCCTTAGGAACTGACAGGGCATCCCTCTTTAACTTCGCTCTGCTGCCTGTCCAAGAGCACCAACACACACATGCACTCACAAACATAAGCAGATACAAAGACGGGCAATCTCATCCTATATTTTGTCACCTTTAGCCACATTCAGACACTTGTCAATAGTTTTGTCAATATTTGTCAAAATGTGCATATTTAAATATTTGTTTTGGCTGTGAAAGGGCAACACTGGATTTGTAGCAGTGGAGAACCACCACTGCTGCAGGCAGGACACATGAACCACATATCCATCCACACACACTATTGTCTTTCCTCAATTGTGGGCATGAGACCATGGCAGCTACTGACCCAAGATTAAATGTTATTTTTAGCAGGGTTGTTTTGGTTTGTGTGAAAGCTTATGTGTGCTTGTAGAAGAAAAATAGAAAGTGATCACTGTCAAAATTGGGGTCCGTCCCTTGCTTTGTTTTGAAGATGTGAATATTAACATTCGTCTTTAGTGACTGGACTGCTGCCATACGGAGTAAAGAAACATCAAACTGACAATCCAGTCTCTCGAACCGTCTCCAGAGGTAGTCATGAACCCATTTAGCTTATTAAGAGTAAAGTATCAGTGCATTGCATCTCCTTTCTTCATATAGCAACTGTGGAAACAAAATGCATGCAAATTAGTCGGGCCATCCAGCAACAATTGTAGAAAACTAACTGTGCGAATTTGTGGTATGGAGCCCCGAAACTGACAAGAAAACACTTTTTTTCCCTTCACCACCAATCAGTTGATGAAATACATAAAATGTAATTTACTCTTCTATTTATCTTCTTTTATCTTTCAACTCCTTTCCTATTTTATCTACACAACATTTCCAATTTTCCTAATGCTAATATAACAGGACTAAATATAACACACTGCTGTAGCATCACTGTTTAAACTCAGTGTTAGTTCACAGATACCATGCTTCTATCTTCATAACATTATCTTCGTCTACATGTTTATGTGTCTTGTTTTCAAGGCCCACAGTGGACACCAGTCTCAGACTTTATTGTGATATCATTAACAATTTGTAGTTTTGTGTGACTTTGTCCCTTTTTTCATAGGTCAAATAAACTAATCCAAAAAACTTCTAATTGGTGTTAGCTAGCTAACTTTGTTGACATTTTTTTTAACTTAACTAGCAGTTATTTATTTATGTAATCAGTTATATTTTTGTCTCATTTGAGAACTCTTTTCTGCCTTTCAGCAGTTTTGGGGCTCCATAATGGGATGTCAAATAAGCAAAATAAGAAATGTTTATTTATGACATATTAAGCTGACCCCCTTTTTCTTACATTTCCTCCTCCATCACCCCTCCTTCCCTTTTTGGCAGGTCTTGATGCTCATTGATGATGATGCAGACAATTTCCTGTGCCAGCGTCTGCCCGTCCTCTCCTCCATGTCCCAGCAGGGTGGCGTCGCCACAGCCTACGTCTGCCAGGACTTCACCTGTTCTCTTCCTGTCACTGACCCCCAGGAACTACGCAGGCTGCTGCTGGACGGGACCACGGAGATGCAGGCAGAATGACGACTGAAGAAATGGACTGACTGAGATTTAACAGGGAAACTGTAATCTTCATAGACTTGGCTCTTCCAATCTGCAGCCCTAGCCTAGCTTATTTTCGCAGTTTTTGGTTAGCGTGTCTGGCTTTGCCTAAAAAGTCTATACGCTACATTGGTGGGAATAGTTCCAGTACCATGAGGTGACTGGGGCTTCCGTCCTTCTTCCAGACCTGAAACTCCAGCCTGTTCTTTATTAGCAAGACCAGCAAAGTATTACCTCAAATATCAACTCTAGGCTTTCAGAGACAGTGGCAGCCTACTGAAAATATGCAGCACTTGTACAAAATGTCCTGGCTTGACTGTTAGCCCAGGAGTAAACTGCAGACTCTTAATAGACTATGACCTCAGACCACTTGGATGAATTGGACCGACAATATTTTACAGATGAACCAATCTGCCCTGTTGTCCTCTCCTAGCCCTGTGTTCCAGCTCCCACATTCATGTCGCATGGATCTGAAAATGGAGGCCTGCATGCCTGTGTGTGTGTGTGTGTGTGTGTGTGTGTGTGTGTGTGTGTTTGAGGGTACAAAAAAAAGTTGGTTTGCAGGTTTGTATGTACATGAATTTTAGAGGTTTACCGTGCGTGCATTTGATTTCATTTGTAATAACGTCACAGTGAACGAGCTGCTCTCTTGTGATCCTCCGTTTACCAGCTGCTCTCACACTCGTTTAATTGTCTGTTATCTCGGATTCAAGGTGAGAGGATTCTTCTCCACTGCTGCAGAGTCTCAGGTCTGATGGCTTTTATCTTGAGGTTTAGACAACAACAATACTCACCATGTATACGCACAACCACGAATAATAAAGATATTCTCCTTATGCAATGTCCATTTCATTTTTTGAATGGATGCTTCTCTTTTTTTTTTTTAAGTTGTTATTCTCCGGGTGCACAACACAGCTTTATAAGTGGGATCACTCAAACACAATTGAAAAAGTTGCTCGATTTAAGATTCAATTTTCTTTCTTTAGCTTTAAGACTTCAGGAATCCTAGAATAAATGACACAATATGTTGGATATTTTTGTGACGTTTTTATGATGTGTCCCGTCTCTCAGTCCAAGATGGGAAAACTCCAGCAGGAACGGAGTGAATGTGTCCCAGCGGTCTGTCTTTCTCTTCTTTTGTACTATAAATACTCATCATACAGAGTGAAACCCACTGTTGTGTATTCTTTTCCTCGTCTCTTCCCCCAGCAGGCTGGATGAAGGTAATGTAAACTCTGTGCGACTGTGTGTTTTAGCTAGAAGGGGCACATGGGAGAGAGAGAGAGAGAGAGAGAGAGTGTGTGTGTGAGAAAGAGAGAGAGAGAGAGACAGATGGACTGCTGATGTTGAGGCGAGGGAGTTTGTCTCGGAGGGTCCTGCTCTGGGCTCTGGAAGCGAAGGAGAAGAAAAGACGAGAGGAGAGACGCAGCAAACGTGATGTTTCCATCGTGACACCGTGACGGCCTTGTATCCCTCACCTCGCCCGAGAGGTGAAATGAATCGCCGTCTTATCCACCAACGTGCTGCAAAAACAACTAGGCCATCTGCACTTGTTTACTTTTGATTTCCCTCCCCTCTCTCTCTCTACTTTTGTCTGCCAATCCCCCCTCCTCCCGCCTCTCCCTTTCAGATCTGGCGAGGGCCTTGTCGCCTCAAGAACGAGGGAAGTCATTTTGGCAGACGGCTGCTTCTGTGGAAGAAGAAGAAATTGCCAAGAGAGGAAAAGAGGAAAGCAGGGCGAGGAGGAGGAATATGAGGCACAGAGACGGACAGGCATAGGAGAGAGGGAGAGGGATCACTCTGTTCCATTTTAGCTCTGTCGTGACTTTTCTTAACCTGTCAGATTGTGAACAGTCACACTTTTTGGCACTTTGGGGCTCCTTTTCATGCATTTCCACCAAATTCCTCCTCATTCGTATCTCCCCCTCCCTCCCTCATTGTCTCACCTTATCATCTTCCACCAGGTTGGGATCCCTCTATCTTTGGTTACAGACACACTTGTGTATCTCCTTCTTAATGCCTGCTGTATTAAAGCGCTGTAAGCATGTTAGAACCACTGTGTTCTTATTTATTCAATCTTTCTCCTGTACACGCACCATTTGTTCCCCCCTCCCTTCTTGAATTCCATCACTCCTCTCATTATTGTTCTGCACTAATTGTTTTGATGTGCTGCACAAGCTAAATTTTAATTAGCGCTGAGATTAGTGGTTGACCCCGGCAAACCTGTTGGCCCGCTAATTATGAAGCTGTAATCTACTACCACAGATCAGCGAAGATATAAATAATGACTATACAGTATTTGTATAGCACTTTTCATAGCGACATACAAACAGCAAACATAGTGCTTACATAGTGCTTGAACAAAAGGCATTAAACAAAATGAGATAAAATCAACTAAACAATAAATTATTGTCCAGGAGATTTAATATTATAAAAGTAAGTCAAAAGCTAGATTTAAAAAGATATGTTATTAGCTGTCTTTTAAATGAAACTACAGAAGTAGCAGTGCATGTTGTGGACGGTTTTTCATACCACAGTTTAGGTGCAAGCCTTGGTTGTAAAACAAGGAAAAGCTAGAAGAGCTATTTCTGATGACGCAAGTGTGTGCCCCTGTATGTATGGGCTGAATAGGTCAGAAATATAGCTTGGAGTCATAATGCCTTATACATATAACATACATATAATGCCTTAAAAGTGATTAATAGAATTTTAAATTTCAAACTATCCTGACAGCAATGGGAAGCCAATGAAGGGTTGCTAAAAAGGGGTTATGTGTTCTCTTCTCATAGTTTGTGTTAAAACCCTTGGAGCCACATTTTCTGCCAATTGAAGATGATTTAGTACCAAGTGTGGTATAGAGATTTATAACAATCGAGATGGGATGAATAACTTCCTCCAGTTTAGAGAGAAATTATTTGATTTTAAAGCTCTGTGAGGCTCTACTTGGGCACAACTCTGCTTGAGCTAAATGCTAGCATCAGCTTGGCAACATGCTGACAATGACAATGCTAACATGTTGATGTTTAGCAGGTATAATGTCCACCACATTCATCGTCTTAGTTAAACGTGTTAGCTGCTGAGATGTTACAGTCTAGACTGAAGTGGTGGACGGACTGCTAAAAAGAGTAAAGAACAGGGCCCAGAATCGACCCTTGAGGTACACGGAAAGTAAGTTTTGTAGATGAGGAAATTAAGTTACCAAGTTCCACTGAAAAATGCCTGTCAGAGAAATTTGAACCACTGAAGAGCCAAGCTAGTTATTCCAACATGATGAGTAGGTTGCTATGATCAACAGTGTTGAATGCAACCATACAGTCAAGCTGGACTAAGAGCAAAGGCCAGCATTGAATGCTTAGTGGAGGTCATTTGACACACAATGCAAAGCCTATAACCAGATTGGAAATTTTCAAACAGACTGATGAATTAATGTAGTGAAGCTTGTGTGGTTGTTTCTGGGTGCGTGTGATGTGTGTATACAGTACATTTTTCTATATGTGTTGGACGTAAAGTATGACACTAAAGTATGTATTTAGTGTTGTATTTGTAATTTTACAAATATGTTTGTATGATGTAATCTCATACTATTTGAGTGGGACTAAGTTTAGTTAGTGCAAGACTTTGTGTTTATTGCTATATGTGTGTGCATGTGTGCGTGCATGTGTTTATTTCATCATTTTCTTTTGATTTTGGATGGGAACATTGTCTAGTCATGCCACAGTCTGTGTGTGTGTGTGCGTGCAACAATTTGTGTTTTGGATGAAAGCAAGTTTCTGTAAAGCAAGGCTATCTAAGCTTGAGTGTGTGTGCTATTGTGCTTGCTATCAGATATGGCTGCTGTGTTTCAGTCTGTCTGTGTGATAATGAGGCCACAGGGGGCTGACAACAGCGACACACTTAACTTGGAGAGAGGAGGAACATTCAGAGGCAGAGTGTGTGTGTGTGTGTGTGTGTGTGTCTACTCTTCTATCACTGCGGAAAAACCAGATGCATCTTTAAAATTTCTCTCTGGTGTTGTCTTCCAGAACATTTCACAAACTTTCTAATCAACTTCATTTAGAAAACCTTTGATACTCTCTCTGATAGGCCCAAGAAACTCCAACTCCAGAAAATCAATACTTCTGCTCATCAACCCAGGCTGGAACCTTGGTGATTACACTCAGATCACACACAAACACACACACACACACACCTACACACACACACACACACATAAAACAGAGACAAAAGAATCCAAATGTCTTGATGTACCATACTTTCCTGATGTAAATTATGCTGTTGATCTGGTATGATTGCAGAGTGGTGATACGCAAAGAGGACATGGTCACCTCCACTTTCTTTTACCAGCAATGGCTTTATGTTTTGATGGGACCACACAATATCAGCCTGAGCCAACAGACGTGAGGCTTTTGGAGCGAAAATTAGCATTGGACTCAAAAAATTGTCATTTTATGTCATGCAGTATGTGATAGAGCAAGACGACCAATTTTGCATCTAGGATGCTTGGCATGCCCACAGCAGAAAGACGACCATGTCAGGATTTATTTGTCTTCTCTCACCTTGTTTGACGTCTACGATGTGCTCCCTGTTGCTTCGGACACCATGGTTGGCTGATCGTGTGAGTCTGTCTTTAGCTCCTCTTGCCAAGTCACCTTTGCACATCATGCAGGTTGTGAAAGACCAAGCTGTAGAATGACTGATTGAGGTTCATTGTGTAATATGACATGACATTTTTGGCCACTTGGGGGCGGCAGAACAAGCTAAAAACACAACAGAGATATTTTATTAACCTAATTTCACAAGTGATTAGCAAACAGTTGATCAACTACACATCCAGCAGACACAGAGCAACATTAGCATTCACATATGGAGTCAAGACCAATATTCACTCTTCCTTTAGCTCTGTTTCGGTCTCCACCAACTCTTGAAAGAAATATATGGCTCTTTAGCTGCTGCTGCTGGAAACGAGATTGGTGAAATCGGTGACACTGAACCAAAACGGTAAAGTTGCAGGAAACCAAAACAATGAGCTGAAAGATACTAAAACATTCTTCAAAGCTTAGGGAAAGTGCAGAGTTGTGTGATAATTCTATGTAGATTGGTCACTACCAGCAGCCCTTTTCAAATTACACATAGTCATTTAGTTCATTATTAGTGTAAAAATATTGATTAGTGCAGCTTTAAGGCACAGTGACCATCTCCCATTAGTCACTCCAAAAACATTTAAGCCGTTGGTATGACGCTGTACTGTAACCCTGTAACACTTTGAGCCGGTCATCAAAAAAACGTGCTCATTATTGGAGTGGAATTGTCTTCTCACTTCCTTAATTAGCCATAAAGATTTAAAGGGTTGATGAGATTTCTGCCTATGCCTTTAGATATTGATTTTTGTTCAGATTTTTTAAACAGCATTTTCATCCCCCTTGAATCAGCAGTCTTCAAAGAAAGAAAGTTAGACACCACTTTTTTTCTATTTTGTTTCCCTCATGCCAAATTTGACCACTCTTTTGCTGTCACTGTTCATTGAGACCCATATGAAGCGTGGTCTATCAGAATGCTATTGTTGAGGGAGGTGGTGATGAAGGTGAAGAAAGATGTCTATCCACATTCATCATCACTTTCTCTGGAGTCAGCGGGAGGGGCTAAGCAGATGGACAGAGCATCATGACAAACCGCTATAAATCCACACATTTCCACTTTAAAGCATCATACAGCAACATGGCACTAAAGCAGTGTGTTGGCGTATTTATATGTCTGTCACCCTATTTCTCAATCTCCTCACCTCTCAGTCTCTCCCCCCTTCTTGTCTTGCTCTCTCTGTGTGACATTTTCGCCAACACTGTATGTACATGACAGAAGTGGGGAGTGCAGCAGTGTTGGATCATGGCTCAGACTATATCGGCTGCAGCAGCATGTCAAAAGCAGTCATGAGCAGCGGAGTGCATCCAGCCAGACGCTGTCGGGCCAACTGACGTCCAGGGTGGAGGTGGAGAGGTAATAGAGTTATCGTCACAGTCACAGTAGATGAAAAACACTGAATTGGTCCTTAAAATTTTAACACAGACAGTGTGCATGTATTCAGTCCCTTACTTTTGGCTAGTTTATGTACAGAAAGTGTTTCCCCAAAAGGAAGAATGATTAAACATACAGCATATATTTGCATGCACAGTCACAGTAGCAGTGTGGCTCTAGGAAAGGCAATGTCAGTCGATGTCTACCATTTCGGTTCGACTGAAATATCTCAACAACTATTGGATAGAATGCTATGAAATTCTGTAGGCGTTCATGGTCCCTGAGGGTGATTTTGGTGATCCCCTGCTTTTCACCTAGCACCACCAACAGGACCAGATTTCCACTTATTTAGTGAAATAGCTCAACATCTACTAGATGAATTGTCTCAAACATTTGCACAGACATTCATGGTCCCCAGAGGATTAATCCTAATGTTTTAGGTGATCGCCACCATGAGGTTGACATTTGTGGTTTTGAGGTTAATGTCTAAACAGCTATTGGATTGCCATGAAAGTTGGTACAGACATTCATGTCCTCCAGAGGATGAGCTTCAACAACTTTAGTGATCTGTTAACTTTTTATCTGGCACCATCATCAGGTCAAAAAGTATTATTATTTGTTTGTACATTGGTTTATGACCAAATACTTGCCAAACTAAAGACATTCCCATCAGCCTCAGCTGTCGTGTTTAGTGCTGATTAACAAATGTTAGCATGCTAACACACTGATCTAATATAGTTTAAATGGTCAATTTTATAGCTGCTAAACATCAGCTTGTTAATATTGCCATTTTGAGCATGCTAGCATGCTGACGTTAGCATTTAGCTCAAAGCACTACTGTGCCAAAGTAGAGCCTCACAGGGCTATTAGCATGTCTGTAAATTCTTCATCTTTTTTTTTTTTTTGCCTAAATGTGTTTATATTTTACAATTTTATAGTAACATTGTTAAAATTATTCCGCCCCATCCCATTTGTCACACACTTTCTGGTGTACAGTATTACAGTGGCAGCCGTTTTGTCTTTTTTTCTTTCAAAAATGTTATACAGTCTGGCTAAATATAAATACCTTATTCCCATCTCAACATGTTTTTTTTGTGCCTTCACCATAGAAATAAATTAATACGTATACTTGTTGTATGCATGTGCCTGTAATTCAGGTAGCCTGTCAGAAAAAAGCCTCTAAAAATGTAAACATAATTATAATTTGATATGTGGATCTTAGCTGGAAGCAGATTTTACTGTAAGAACACACACCAAATATATATTTAAAAAACAGTATTTTTTAAAGGTGAAGAAATCCCCATTTAAAATGTCTGTGGAATAAGTGTGTGTCAAAGAGTGTGGGTGTGTGCGCTTGTCTTGTCTCCCTCATGAACTAATATTGAATCGGACAGCTCATGATAGCTGGTTAATAGCAGCTCAGTTCACTTCCCCTCTTGCAGCGCTGTGTGCAGGTGTCACTGGAGAGAGAAGTAATAATATGTATGTGAGAAGACAGAGAGGAAGATGAGAAGTGAGGAAAATTGGGCAAATGAAGGAAGAAGGAGTCAATAGGTCAGTTATTTAGTAAAAGAGGCAGAGAAAAATAAGAGGCAAGTTGCCAGAGAAAACACTGTATGGATTTTTATTACTGTACCTTACATTATTATGGCTTTAGTGATGTGTAAAATACTGGCTGTCTTCCTTTTGAGGTGGCTCCTGTAACTTGTTTTACTGCTCCCGTTCAGTCACTTTGTGTGAACGTTATCACCGCCCTTCTGTTGTTGTGTTGCCTTTTGCTAGCTGCTACACTGCACCATAAAACTGCCCAGTGGACATAAACCACTGCTCCAGTAGAGATATTATTAAACAATACGAGCAAAGATTCCTTTTCCCTCATGAGAGAAGCAAGAAAAATCCTTTCAGAGCCACTACACCAGTCTATAAATTATTCCATGAAGCTTAATGTTTCTCAGACAGGTGTATTTTTTAAATGCATACAGCTCAGGCCTGTATGGAAGCCCATTACCACCAGAAAAAGAAAAAAGAAATGGATGAAATGTTAGCAATGACAAAAATAAAAAATATTAAAGCAATAGTTCGAAATGTTGGGAAAAAGGCTTACTTGACTTCTTGCCGAGAGTTAGACGAGAAGGTAAATATCAACCTAATATCAGTACACTAAATATGACGCTTCAGCCACAGGCCGGTTAGCTTATATTTTAGCCTAAAGACTGGAAATGGGTAAACAGGCTAGCCTGGTTTTGCCCAGTCATACACAAACAAAAATGTAAAAATGACAAGTTGAGGTAAGTGTTGCCAACTAACTTTCGAGCAGCTTTTTTTTTGCAAAAAGAGCCTAGCGACAAATCTAGCGACTTTTTGGGCAGACCTTTAACCCCATAAATTCGCCAATATTTCTCAGTGAATGTTTTCTTGTGGCTGTGGCTCTCTGGAGGAAAGAAGCACCTTCCGTTGACCAATCACATATTTTACTCAAAATAGTTTACAAGAGTGAATTTATTCCAGTGTCTGGATCCTCTTTATTCATGAAACTTTAGCTCCATAGTCTATACAGAGAATTCATAAAAGGCTTTTGAAATTACAGTTAAATGTATATGCATAATAATAAGATAAAAAAAATAATAATGGCTCACGATAACGCTGGTTAAAGTTAATTAAGTTTAGCAGGTGACGTAATCTAACAACATCTAGTGACTTTTTTGAGCAGGCTTTAGTTACTTTCCATTGAAAATGAGTGGCAACACTGGTTGTGATTTTACAGGAAGTTGCATGCTGTAACTTTCTTAGCGAACAGCGGCTTGGCTCAGTGACTTCCTGCAGTCTTGTCATTTTTACACTTTTTTTTCCATACAGTTTTTGTATGGATTAAATAATCAAGATATATTATGAATGAGCTTTAGAGGTGCTGCTAGGAAGGTGTTTTACCTTTAGACAGAGCCAGGCAAGCTGTTTCCCCCTGTTTCCAGTCTTTATGTTAAGCTAAGCTAAGCTAACCGCCTTCTGGCTGTAGCTTCAAATTTAGTGGGAAGATATGAGAGGTCTATCGATTAAGTGATTAAGCTTATTTCCCAAAATATCAAACAATTTAAGTCATTTACTAAGTTGAATCATGACACTAACTGACTTACCATGATTATGTTTATTTTTTTCATTCCTAACTTTTCATCCATTTTTTTTCCTGGCAGGAATGGTCCTCCATAGACTTGCCACTGGTCTGTTGTGACCTAAACTGGCATTTGAGGTCATACGCTCCACATCCATGTAGTATAGAGTTTCTTCAAGGTCATTTAGCTGGAGTAACTCAATCATTAAACGTCTCTTTGCATTCACAGCCAGCCAAGTTTAATTAGAGCTGCTATTGATTAGATTTTGCTCCCACTGAAAACTTAAAGTTAAAAATGTTTATAATAGGAAAGTTAAATTAATATAACTTGCCTGCACTTTACTGCAAGTCACTTTTAATATGAGTGAGCTAATTGTGTGTTATGAAATTTTAAAACAGACATCATCGAGAGGAAATTGATTGCATATTTTCTCATTCACCATGAAACAGAAATGCATCAATCTTTGTGTTTTATTGTTATTGGATGAAAAACAAATTCCTAGAAGAGCTTTACTGGAATGGAAATTAGGGTACTTCAGCTGTAGCTGTGAGTCACCAGGTTTTGATGTGCTTTTGTTTTTTAACTTTACAGACAGTAAAAGCAGATGTCACTTGTATCCACTCATAGCTGCTGATGGGCTAAGTCACAAAGAAAAACAGAAAATTAGTGGGTGAAGAAAAAACAGTGAATGCTCTCTCCATCTCTCTCTCTTCTGCACTTCCCATCAATTTATCATGTGTTGCCAGGCCCGGTTTGCGTGGTGGGTAGGGAGGTAACTAGAGCGATGGAGGCTGAGGGGGAACAGGGCGACTGGTTCATCATGTTAGCCTAGTTAGATGAAAGCAGAGAGAAAGAGATGCTCATTAAAACCTTCCTTCCCCTCTGCCCAAGTCCACATTTCCCCATTTTCCTTGCCACTTCCTTCCTCTTCCCTCTTACTCAGTGTCACAGCTTTGCGTCATGCTTGGCGAAAGAAACACAAGCAGTTGCGCAAGACAACCAGGTAATTATATGCTTCCTGCTGCTCATTTTCTCCTCTTAATTAGAATCATTGTCAATACTAGTGAAAGGTAGATTGATCATTGATGTCTTATGTGATCATTATTAGTTTGCCAGTTGCTGAACCAAACTGCAACTGGTGCCAGAGCCAGAGTGCCAGAGTCATTTCACATAAGTTACACCTATAGGCGAGGGGTAACAGAGTGTAGGATCGATGCGGGTAATTATAGTCTTAATGCTGCTCTTCTGAGTGGTGCTTGACTATATTGTTTTGTCTATACTATATTTACTGTCGTGTTATTGTTTTATGCTGTCCTATTGAACAGATCTCCCCTTAATGAGAGTTTCACCTAGGAAAATAAAGGAAAATAAAAAATAGAAAACTCTTAAAATGGTCTATTTGTTCATGCAGCCAGCAGAGGTGAACTGAATTCAGTGTTGTAGCTTTACACACATGCACAGATTGCCCGCACACACACAAACTCTCCAAGTATCCATGCCCGTCTTCATGTCCGAGCCCTTGACATTTCCTCGACATTTGATGACATTTGTGGACACATGTAAAACTAAACTGCTGGATTTGAGAGTTTATCAAAAATGGAAGGAGAATAGTGATGGCCAAATGTCAACAGGCTCCAGCCATCTGTTGTTATGGCTCCAGCACTGAGGTGAAGTGCACTGTGGGACAGTGTCACGGTGGTCACTTCTGCTGTGTCATGGCTCAGAGTCAGGTTGCTGCTTTGGGGGGTCTATGGCTTCATAGACACAATAAACTGGAGACTGATGAAGATTAGTCGTTAGAGCCCCTGAAAACTCTTTTTCAAGTCTTAAGTATTTGTCTCTAACTTTGAAGTGTTTTCAAGTTTTGGAATCATCTATTATGAGTTTATAACTCAACAAATCTGATTATCTGCTTCAGGTTACTGATCAGATTTGATTGACAGTGGTCTGGAAACATAAGCAACCAACAACACAACTGTCATCACATTTTGTTTCAATATTGCTAAATCCTGATTAGCTGTCAAATGTACAAAACAATACTTTTTTTCCAATGGAGCCCGCCCCACTTCAAACCAGTAAGAAAAACACGGGCACAAGCACAAAAATACAGAGAGCCCTCAATTAAAATAACCAACACTGTTATATAACTTTGGCAGCCTTTTGCCATTTTCTCTTCCAAATATTTTTGGCTAGCATGGGGATTTCTTGAAAACCTTTCTTATTGTCTAAATAACTTCCTTTTTTTTTTCTTTTTTTTTTTTTAGCAATGTTGCCACAGTCCCAGATCTCAACAATGAACTTGGTGAGTACAATGTTATTATCACCAGTGGAAATGACGTCCAAAACCTTGAAATAAGACCCAAGTTGTAATAAACTGCAATCCTTATGTACCTGATCACAGCACAAACTGACCCTGTAGTTAATTTGTGTCCTTGCTAAATAGGTGGTGGTGGAAGCTCACAGTGTTGGTCGTGGCAAAATTGATAGAAAGGGAAAAGATCTATTGGCATTGCTTCTCATTCGGCAGAATAGAATTGGGTGGTGTGACAGTCAGTGCTAAAATTATAGCTTCTGTTTTGGACCTCTGGTTCTCTCTCTGCTTCCTCAAATGTCAGCACTGTTAAGAGGGTTTGAGGAATTCATGCCATTGACCAATTTCAAAGTTGAACTCAAAAGCACAGTGCAAATTTACTTTGCTTTAATGGAATCACTTTGCGGCGAGAAAGAACGGGGCATTAATTTTAATAAATATTCGAAGGAACAATCAAAAGAATACTCAGCAGCAGCCAAAGGAATATAACAACTGTTACATGTGTGCACACACATGCGGCTTGGCATCATTTTAAACTTTTGATTGCTAAAGTAATTTTAATTGTAGAGAAGTTAATGTACCATAGCCTTGCATGCAAGCCCCATACGAGATTCCTTATCAGCTGCAAATCACCTCAAAGCGACATTCCTTTCAAAAGTTCCTCCTACACTGTCGGTGAAATTGCAACCAGCTAGGCCTCTCTGATGGAAACGATATTAAGAGATTTTGTATGACAGATGCCGAGACAGACGATTATTGTTAACATATGGTGCTTCATGATTCAGTCCCGCTGTAACTGAGGGAAAGACCAATATAGACACTCAGCACTGCCAAATTCCTTAAACAGCCTCACACCCACTCATCAGAGGAAGGATTAAAGCTTAGATATGGTGAGAAGGAGCAAAGATGTTGCAACTAAGTAATGGGGCGCCAAGAAAAGGTGAACAGTGTGTGGAGAACAACCGACAGACAGGGGACATACTGTTGTACGCTAGGGATAGCAATGTCAGTCTGTGTACCGCTGTGTACCAGACTGAATTATCTCAACAACGATTGGATGGATTGCCATAAAATCTTATACAGACATTCATGGTTGACAGAGGATGAATCCTATGCTGACTTTGTTGATCCCCTGACTTTTCATGTAGCACCACCAGCAGAACAGAAGTTTTTTTTTTAACTTATCCTGTGAAATATTTCAACATCTACCAGATAGTTTGGCACAGAAGTCATCCATGGTTCCCAGCCAATGTATTCAAATAACTTTATAGATCCCCTGGTTTTTTCCCTAGCGCCACCATGAGGTTAACATTTGTGGTTTTGAGTCAAATGTCTCAACAACTATTGGATGGATTGCTTGGAATTTGGTATACACATTCATGTCCCCCTCTAGATGAACTGTAATAACTTTGGTGATCCCCTGACCTTTCATCTAGCACCATCATCAGGTCAAAGTTTCAATTTGTCCAATACTTTATTACTAAATACAGCCTCAGCTGTACTTTGTGTTTAGTGCCAATCAGCAAAAATTAGCATGCTAACATGCTAAACTAAGATGGTGAACATGGTCAACATTGTACCAGCATTTTAACAGTGTTGTTGTTAGCATGCTCACATTAGCATTTAGCTCAAAGCTACAGCCGCTAGCATGGCTGTAGACTCTTAGTCTTGCTAAAGATAAAGATGGATGGTTGGATGGAGACTGAAAAAGAAGAGATAGAAGAAATTGTCGTCTGCCTCAGATGATCCTGCCCAGAGAAGGGTGTTACAGGAGAATGAATGATATCTATAACAGGAGGATGAATGAATACGTGGAGGAATAGCTAGATGTGGGTAAACTAAAATTGAAAAAGGAAAGAAATTTTACATCCTGTAAAGTCAATGTTCACAGCAAGCCCGCGAGTAGGATCCGTCACTATAAGTGCAAATCATTTCAGTAGCTCTGATCTGGCTTTGCAGGAATATGTGGCCTTGCATTGCAGAGAATGCCAACAAACAGCTTCTCATTAAATCTAAACTCCTCCGTGATTTACTGCGTTAATTTCTGCTCATACATACGCAGATAACAACTTTGATATTCTGCGAGCGGCGCGTGGTGTATTGATGATTTGATTACGGCTGCATTTCCATTGACTGGCTGTCGTGCTCTACAGCTGGGATGGCTTGTGTAATGAGAAGACACATACTGTGGCTTACACAGATAAAATCGCTTCATTGCCTAGGGTTCACTGGAGGTTTGTTTCCCTCCATCAACAGGATGCAATAATTCAGACTTTACTGAAAATATCTGTTTGACTGTATATTTTGCGAAGTGTGCTGCTGTGTGGTTGCCAGGTTGTCTGCATGTAGAGAATGGATGTTTCAGTCCAAGCAATTTGGATAGAGGCAACTACTATTTCTCTATAAAATATCAGCCACCATCACAGCCACTTGGGGGCAGCGGAACAAGCTGTAAACACAACATAACACACATAACACAACAGTGACATAGTATCGCCATATAAAGTTGTCATTGCCCATAAATTGCCTATTTGCCCATCCAGCACCCGCCACCCGACGAATGTAGGTCACTTTACTTTTAGCTCTGTTTTGGTTTCCACCATCTCCTGAGGGAAATATCCGGATCTTTAGCTGCTAAATGGCGGTAAAACATGTTATGTTAGATGTCAGAAACTGTCGTGGGTTAATTTGGGCTACACGCTTTTAGGGATGACTAACTCTTAACAGACACACTATCCTCGTACTTGATGAAAGTCACTAGCCTAGAATGTCTGATGTTGTGCAGATATAAATGTCTATTCCTTGAATATAATACAACACCTCCTTTTTCAAATGTCATTTCCAGAAAGAAGTATGAGGAGAAAAAAGCGGAAAAAAGACTCAGACTGGAATAAACCAGAATTGTCCTTTAAATTCATGTGGGTAAGTGGGTGTTTGCACTGTTCTACCAAGTTACACAAACCCTTAATTTCACCAATAACCTATTACATAATATCTACCATGTTTAATGACGGAACCAAGGCATAAACTTCAGCAGGCATGTCACATCTGCAAGCTACTTCACAGACTCCCAGCCCCTTGAAATAAGATTGATAAAGTGGAAGTGGAATTCCTTTTTGATGAGACATCTAAACTCTAAACAGCGCTGTGACCACAAAGAACATGGATAAAAGGTGCAGATCATTTTTCTTCTGGACATTTTGCAGCCGAGAGCGAACACTTGCGTGGCTTCTCGCTATTGTGGCCGTAACTCTCTCCAGACTGTTGAAAAAAGCCGAAGGCCAGCCAAATTGTCGACACACATACACACACGCCCATCTCTCTCTCTCTCTCTCACTACCTTTCCCTCAGGTTAATGAAGTGTGACCGTTCTGACAGGAGAGACCCGCTCAGAAAACCCAGTGAGGAGCAGGTTACACCCTCCAAAGAAAACAGACACACACGCACTGAGGCATCCAGGAATACCTCGATTCAGTCTTTCTATCTGATGGAATCAGTCCTGTGTGTGTGTGCGCGCGCGTGTGTGTGTGTGTGTGTGTGTGTGTGTGTGTTACAGGCCTGAGTTTTCAGTGGCTTATGGAAATGTTCTCCCACCTACGATACTACATCTGTTCCCCTGGTACCACTCCCCTCCTTTCCTCTGATCTGTGTCCAGATGACATTCCTGTCTGGCCAGCTTCATCACAGTCCCATGATGAATGAAACAGCCTCATTTACATAATAAACTGCTGGAGCTGGATCTCTAGACGCCCATCTGAACTCTGTGAGACACCTTTTGTTTCTTTTGGGAGTGAAGAAGCCACATTTACTGTACAGATCACAGAAGTATGTTAAGCGAGTAGTTTTTATTAGGGAAATAGAGTTTAGCATTCTTAGATATTGTGAGACAGACATACATGTATTGGTGAAAGTCTGCTTAGCATCATTTTTTATCTGTGAGATAAAAACACTGTGATGTACTGGTGAAATAAGATTTAGCTCCACTTTCATTGTCAAATAGAAAGTCTGATAATAATAAAGTTTTCAAACAGTGTTATGCCATCATTTGATGAGTAATTTACTGTATATCTGGCCAACAAAAAATTTTTTTTTTTTTTGTCAAACAGTACCTTTTCTTTCTAGGTGAGGCCTAGGGATGGCACGTGAGTCTACTGGTCGGTAAGTAAGTCATTCTGTCTGTCCATCCTTCTGTTCTTTACTTTGTGCCACAACAGTATATCTTGACAACTTAGTAACATTTGCCATGAAATATCATATGCATATTTATGATCCCCAGAGGATGATTCTTAACAAGACTAAGAGTAATCAGCCACGCTAATGGCTCTGCGAGGCTGTACTTAAGGACAGTTTTGCTTTGAGTTTAATGCTAATGTCAGTATGCTAACAATGGCAATGCTAACATGCTGTAGTTAAAGCAGGTATAACCATCAGATATATGTCCTAACACACATAATTTGGTGTGTTAGCATGCTAACATTAGCAAAGTATTATTAATCACAAAGTACATGGGAATGTCATTAGTTTTGCAGGTATTTGGTTATAAACCCCAAGTATTCGACAAATTAAAATTTTGACCTGATGGTTCCCCTAGATTAACAGTCGGGATCACCAGGATCATTGCAATCTGTTCTAATGGGGACATCAACATCAACATTACTTAGAAACGCTATGCAGCTGCATACACACGTGGGCCAGATCTGGTACTGACGGCTGTTTCTCGGCAACAAGAACAGTCATATGGGCCATATCTGGCCCATATACAGCAATGCGGGTTTTGGGTGAGTTTCAGCTCGTTGCTTATTGGGCCAGATGTGGCCAATACACAGCAGGACGGTTTCAGGGTTAGTTGCGACGTGTTGCATACGGGCCAGATATGGCCCACACATGGTTTACAGGTTTGTGGGGTGAGTTTGGCCTATTTGTATTTGGGATTACAGCATTGCAATAAGAGGAAGCTGGAGAATTATAATGAAACTTGTATGGAAATTCAATCACTTGGAAATGTATACATGTCCACAGACATCAAGGATGCTGTGTGAAGCAAGCAGTCTCTCCCCCTTTCTTTCCATGTTTCTTTCTCTCTCCCTCACACACACACACACACACAAACACACACACACACACACACACACACTCCGCCTTAACTCCTACACTTTTCCATCATTCAAATAATTCAAAACACCCACCCGAGCCATTGTGCAAATGGAAATATTGATCTCCCTTTCAGTCGCTCATTTCAGTCGGGGAAATGGCTTGAGACAAATGTGAGAGCCCCGCTCTTTTATTCAGTCTTCACAGGGTAACATATATACATTCAGAAGGCTGCCTGCTACTTCTGACGTGCGGGATGGAAACACGAGCGTTTGGTTAAACTCGGCACCGTGGGGAAGGCCGCAGAGAGGCTTTTCAATCACGTACGGGATGTAAACACCTTTGTCCGTTTTCCCTTCCTCTCTTGATGAAGAGGAATTGGCCTGCTTCTGAGGTGAAGCAGGCAAGGTATACTCACATGATCACAAAGTGTGTTCTGTTTGTTCTTAACGTCTGTGTGTCTAAGTGAATAGTTTGTATGCACTGTGTCATTTGTTGAGGGTCTGTATTGTCATCTAGTGTACTTGGATGCAATCCTCTATACTGTGTGTGTGTGTCTGTGTGTATTAATGTATCTGCTTTACTGTGTGGGTGTGTGTGGACATGTGACAGGCAGGTGAACCGACTGCTTGTCAGATGCAATTGGCAGGTAGCAGCTGTAGATCATTTCTGAGGTCAGAGGTTCAGAACACACACACGCCCACACACACACATTGTCATGGCCACCTTATTAATACTGTCCCGGTAATGAAGGAATCCAAAAGGGACTCCGTTCGGACAGATGTTGTGACAAAACTAACAAACTAGGTGGTGGAAAGTAGTGCAAGTTATAAAAGTTTCAACACTTGTATGAATGACAGAAAGGAGTGTCAAAAAGTTATTTTTCTTCTTCTCAAAGACAGTATTCGAGAAATAAAATAAGTTGCTTAGCAAGTGTGTGTGTGTGTGTGTGTGTTTTTTTTTTAATTGTATATGAAAAATGTGTGTCCAGGGTTAGTCTGTCTGTCAATATGTTCGCCCTGTGGGAGTGATCGATCGCCGCGATCGCTTTTCCTTTTCCTGTGTGAATAGGCACAGCCAGCTTTTAACCCACATAGCCAGACTGCGATCATCCGTCTGAATGGTTGACACTTGCACTGTGATTTCTCACGCTGCCTATCAGACAACATCAGTTAGCAGTGGGTCAGATGAGGACCAAAATGGATTACATAAACCTCTAATCAAAGAATTTACATGTGCAATAATATTTAGATATGATTCAAGTTGCTAATATTGAGTTTGTGACTTGACGTACAATAGCCTTAGTGTGTTACAATGCTCCAGATAATTAGCCTGGATAAGATAATAACCCAATTATAGGAAACTAAATTAATAGAATATATGAATGTTTTTATCCATGCTAGCGGTTTTCCCTCTAGCACCACCATGAGGTTGAGATTTTGGGGGTTTGAGTCAAATATGTCATGACATTTAGTTTAAACATTCATGCTCCCTCACAATGAACTGGAATAACTTTGTTGATCCCTTTACTTTTCATCTAGACAAATTTAAATCTTTCCAATACTTTGGTTTATGACCAATGACACTCCCGTCAGCCTCAGTTGTGCTTTGTGTTTAGTGCAAATTAGCGAAATGTTAGCATGCTAACACGTTAAACTAAGATGGTGACCATGGTAAGCATGTTAACATTGTGCACCTGTTACCATGCTAATGTTAGCTTGCTATCCTGAGCACAAAAGCTGTTTGGATTAGTACATTAGTGTCTGTGTATACACACCTGGAACTGTGTTTTACAAAGCAAGCATTTCCTACTTACTCAGTTCATGTACTTTAAATGGTGCATACTATTCACAGAAAATGGATAATAATAGAGCAATTATGTGATTCCAAAATATTGTAGCAGGGTTACCTGGCCACATATACCATTTCCAGAGTAATATTCTGTTTATTCATGTATGCAGTGATATTAATAATTAGGATTATACAGAACATGACCCAGTATCTGGTGTACATGTAAACACTCATTACGATATATCCACAACATGCATATACATACACTTTCTATTTGCATAGCACACACACATACACACACACACAGGAACTTACATGGTAATAAACACACACCCCAATCCAATTCTCCCAATCTTTTATTTACCATCTCTGGTAGTTTTGGTGTAGTTTTCCACACTTCTGCAATGTGGTACTGTCTCAATATACCTATATAAAACCTTCTATGCCCTTAGCTATTAGTAGCACAGGCTCCAGAGCGGGGCCCCGCGCAGTCCTACCTCCCCCCAGGGACAGCAGCTCGTCCTGGGTTGACTCGCTAAGACCCCCAGTGGGAGCGCGGAGCTCTGTGGGAGCCAACACTGACAGAGCTGGAGGACGCTCAAAGAGGAAAAAGATGAAAGGCAGAGGCAAAGAGGGAAGTGCTGAGGGCCCCTTCTGTTTCTCCCTCTCGTTCGTCTCAACTTTTTCCTGAGTTCTGTCTCTGTTTTGTCATGTTGCAATAGCAACTTCTTGTTATCAATTTACGTTTGTAAAAAAATGAATAAATAAATAAAAAGCAGTTTTAATTAGGCTCAGAGAGGGGAAGGGGGAGGGAATCAAAGAGAAAACAAAAGTAGAGTGTGGATTTCCCATCTCGGCACCGATCTATTAGTCATCATAGAACTACCTCTGTTTCTTCTTCTTCAACTTGTTCTCCTTCTGTTCGTTCTCCTCCTGGTCCTCCTCCATCTACTTCTCTCTGCTTCTTCATCCTACATCTCCATCCTCTTCTGCGCCCTCTTTCTTCTTCCTTTTCCCTTATTTTCTTTTCTTTTTCCTCCTACCACTCCTCCTCCTTTCCCTTTGCTTCTACTTTGGATACCTTCTCCTTCTTTGCTCATCCCCTCTTCATGCACCATCCTCTTCTTTGATTACCCTTGTTTCTCTGCCCTTCCTCCTTCTTCTCTTCCTCTTTCTTTTCCTTCTTACTCTAGTTTATGTCCTCCTATTCTTCATCTTCGTCTTGCCCCTCCAGTCTCCTCTCCTTCCTCTTTTTTTTGCCTCCATGTCATTACAGGCATATAATTTATGAAGTGTTGAAAATGTTCCTCTCCGAGCTGCTCTGCTCTGTAACCAAGGTTACCAACATGTGAATCAGTATCACTGAAATCACGTGTGATTTTTTAGGTGGGCAAGCAGGAATGGAAAAGCTTCAGAGTCGCAGCTTTGTATAGTCTGGAGTCTTATGTTTAACATTTTTCAATTAGAAGTGATTCTTGTTTATAAATGACTGATATTGTTGTTGACCCTCTTCGGGCTCCCATAACACACACACACACACACACGGACACACCACATGAGTCACATGGACTGCATTGTATTACTGTATTGTTTTGGATTGCATGTGGGCTAAAATAAACTGACATGCTCATTTTCTTCTATTTATCATTCAGCACATAAATAGAAAAGTGAGACTAGAGGCAATCACCTCTCGCGCCTGGTTGCCAGCCCGGTCCGGTCCTGTCCAGCAGTTTCATCCAGCCATGTGAGTGTGTTTGGTGTGTGTATTGGTTGTGTATCAACTGTTATTGAGGGGCAGTGAGACTACAGTCCAGACGGCATTCTCTCTATTATCATTACTGTTCTCATATTTCTTACATTACTGTATCATTTGCTTTGACTATACCGTATCACAGTATGTGTCCATCATTTCAAGTGTCTTGTATCCAGATAAAATCCAGATGAGATTTAAAAAACGTTCATTTATCAGCTCCTCCAGTCCACAAGGAGGTGGTAATGCACCTGAAGCTATTTGATAACTGCCAAAAAGGAAGAACAACTTCTGGACTTTAGCAGTTAAGCAGTATTGAGTGTACTGCCCTACAAAGGCAGAGAGCAGTAACTACTGGAACAGTGAAGATGAGAATGAAGTGTTTAAAGGTTTTCAATGCTTGCCGACAAATTGTGTAACAGATAGAAATGTTGTGCCTTCATTTTATGCATTTTAAGGCAACCTAAATACACCAAATCACATGAATTCCTCTATAGAGTCAAAAGATAAGACAGCAGTTACTGCTACTCTGCTAAGCTAGGCTAGTTACCTTTTACCTCTTTTCTTCATCATTAGATTTACCTTCTGCCCCGTTAGTTATGTGGGATAACAAATGGAATAACTAATATGACTGTTCAGCAAATTTGATATTTTTCACTTACAAAAAGAGCTCAGGAACAAAGTACATTGAGCTTTAGGGCTAACAGTGGCTCCGATCAGCTAGCTTCCACTTGATATCTCTGTTGTTTTAGCTCTCTGGCAGAGCTGTGGAATTGTATTTTTATTACAAGTTGTTTTCACTGAAATTATACACGTCTATGGCATAATCATTTTTATATTGTAAAACAGATGTCATAAAGTCTGATTCTGGTTTTAACTCAAGTTTGACCAAATATGTAGTTACTGCATTTTGGCTTTGTAGGGCAGTGTAGATCACGCAGCGCTCAGAGCCAAATACACAGTCACTGTAGTTACATGTGTATAAAGGAAGAAAAGACTTGAAGCTTAAAAAATATGCTTCGGGTCACGTGTATAGCGTAAGTGGAACACAAACCATTACGCAGCACGTGAAGACAGCTGGACTGATTAAAATGGAAGTGTATCTGTGAGTAATTCACTTAATCATCACCTAAGCGTATGACTAAGTGATGATTAAGTGAATTACTCACTTACGGCCACTGGTCAACAAACAAAATATACCTGATCCTTGGCTTTCATCACACTTTATGAGGATCCACAGAACTCAGCTTAACTTACATTTCAACTCTAAGGAGATGCATACAAGCTAGCACATGTTTTTTTATGTTTCTTGAAAAACTAAACTAATCTGTCTCTGAAGGAACAGATACACTTAGGTTCTCCACCTCATATGACCCTTGGCGAGAGTGCCCTGAGAGTCGAAGCCATGCATGCTAGCAAAAAGTGGCTGATGCAATAGTGATGATCAACAAGTCAAATTGTCTCTGTCCCCTATCCCCCTGTACCCGCTTCCATACAACAGTTTGCCCCACCTAGCCCCAACTCACATTGCATTTTTCAAGTATTTTGGATGGGAGGAGCCAGGCAGGCTGAGGTTTTTATAATTATTTCCAATCAGAGTTGAGCAGCAATACGCCAGTTCAGTATAATCGGATCACACCACACCCACGCAAAATATTATCAATTTAGAGCTCTAAATGAGTGCAGGTTTGCTGGCACTAAATATAGGAATGGGCTGCTTGTCCAGAGAATGATTACCACAAATTTAAACAGCACATGTGAACAGCGACCACAGAGATCATATTCAGCTTCAGCTAATGTTACTGATAAAAAGGGACCAGCTTGACATATTTCAACATGCCGTCTGTTAAACTGAACTGTTTTTATCCTTATTTCCATTTTGGTTTGTTGATATCTTCCCCTGCTTAGTAAGTGTACTTACTAGATATCTCATGACAGGAAACAGCGTGTAAAATGGTGTGTTTTCCCTCAATACGTATTTACTATATACCACAATACTACATTTGTTATTATCAGTGGTGAGGAAGCTCTGCTGAAGGAAGGGAAACATAAATATTCTTTAACTACTTGTAGTTTTGGGTTTATTAGTGTATATGCTAGTTACCGAGAGGCTACAAAAGCCAAACATGCTGAAATACAACCATTAAATATCCCGTGGCACCTTTGGGAGTTTAAACAAACAATTTTGGATCTCATGTCAGCGATTCTCCAAAACTGATATTGATCTCACCAAAACTCTCCCAAACTCAAATTAAGCAAGCATGTTACAATAGTTAGCATGACAAAGGATTGTTGTTTGTGTGATATTTAACCTGACACAACCCCCCCCCCCCCATCAACTTCACTGCATCAAAAGAAGTAGAGGTCTGCTTCAAATTCTGTTTTCTCTTTTTACATCTCCTATGTATCACTGGCTTGTTGCTTCTGGTTCTCTTCATGCCAACAACAGTAATAATTTGTTTTCAATGTCCCTGAGACAGGATGAAGAGAATGGACTCATATTTGGGTGCTGGACTGCGAAAGGAACTCTGGGCCTGTATACAACATAGGTACAGTAAAGTGTTAAGCTATTGGACAGCCTCCCATCCTGTAGTGTAAAGGGTTAACTGTAGGAACAATATTGGAGCAAGGAGAGATAGGATGACTGAATGATCACTATAGTAATTACCTCTTCTGGGCAATCCTCACTCCTAGAGCCTGAAGAGGGGGAGGAATAATGAGGGTTCAATAACAGGGATGTGCAATCACACACATATCAACACACACAACTCTCACACACACACACCTTAGTACAAAACAGTGGATCATTGCATGATAATCAGTGATTATCAGGCATCAGCTAATTCAAATAGCAATGAATTTATGGATAAAAATGGTAATGTACAGATATTTATTCATGTAGACAAAGTCTCTTCCTTTGCCACATCTCAGGGGAGATCAGAGGTCAAAGAATCTGGAGCTGGTTGGGATTCGGTGTCATTTGCTGACATGACTGCGAGTCGTCTTTCCAAGATAGGGAAACCCTGCTGCCAGCAAAGGATAATATGACTAAAAGACCAATGACACTGAGGAAACATTTGTGAAAGCTCCAATGTCATGTAAAGTTTGTGATATGAATGTTTGATTTCAGTTTTGATCTTTCCTGAAGATGGTGCTACATATCAGAGAATTACCAAGTTAATACAATTCATCCTGTCAGGACCATGAATGTTGGTACCAAATTTCATGGCAATCCTGTACTGACCGTCGTTGCCACTCTTAAAGCCACGCCGCTAGCATGACCAAAAATAACAAACTACTGAGAATTTTGCTAAAACTGTTAAGTTTGTCCTGAGTGTGGCACCAGAGGGTCTTTACAATACAAAAGGGAATTTCATGGCAAATATTAGATTATGATAAATCATGTGTGTCTTGTTTGGCCTGAGGGTGGTCCTAAAGAAAAGCTCATGGAGTGTCCAAAATGGAAATGGTTCATCCTCTGGGGGGGCATGAATGCGATTTAGAAGGAGTCTGCCAAATAGATTTTATTATTTCTAGTATACAATTAGACATTTTTGGCTGCCAAATGAAGAAATGTAAATGCAATCGATCCAATAGCTGATATTTCAGTCTTGACTAAAGTGGAAGACCGACAAAACAACAGACTGACTTTGCATCCCTAGAGCCACTCGTGAAGGTAATAAGAACTGTGCAAAGGCAATAGCAGTGCAGTCTAAGAATCGGTTTGTTAATGAACCTCCGTACATTACATTACCTAGTAGGCTATCTTCAATAAAGTACAATCATTTGTTTCCATGTTTTTCTATTATCATATGTTTTCTATGTCCCTTCTTCCCCCAGGCACACATATTTCGGTGTGCAGCAGAAGTCTTCATAATGCTGTAGGTACAGATTGGAGCCTCCTGTCGACTGAAGCAATACAAGTCACTGATTTATTAACCTTTATTAAAGGTCTGTCATGGCAGTCAGCTGAAGGTGAGCAGTAATGTATGAGCTGTGTGTCTGTCCAAACAGTGCTGCTGGTCAGGAGGCCTGCAGAGTAGCCATGAGAGAAAGTTTTCCCTGGAGAGCTGAGATCACTCACTCTGATAAATTGGGGTCTTAGCTAGAACTGGCCAGCGCTAACAAACATCATTCATCAACCACTCATAGAAAGCTCGCCTTGGGAAGTGTTCATGGGTGCTAAGTTTTGAATTGCCAATGCTTTATTCCATTTTATGAATAATAGATGCATAATTGTATTGCTTATTATTAATGAATGTTGTATTTGTACTTTTAGGTGTGCTTCACCCAGAACCTGGTCTTAATTGTGTTCTACTTTTTTTCTTATGTATTCCGAACAGTGCTGCATTCCTGCCTAATAGGTACAAGCAGTGCTGGATCAATAAGTTTTAATGGGTACTCTGTTAAGATAGTACACAATTAAATAATCAGCCCAAACAAGGTCTATTGACAGAGGCTGTAAAGAGCTGCGCTCTCACTTTTTCTCTCTCTGTCTCCTCCTCCTGTGTGCACATGCAGGTGTTTTTTTTTTTTCCAGGTCATGTGTGCGCATGTGATGCTCAGTCTTCATGCTTTCATAATGAGCTATGTGTAAACAGCCCAGGTGATTAATATCTACTACTACACAGAAGCACTGGCTGCGACAGATGCTATGAAAAAGAAATTGGTCCTCCTCATTGATTTGCTCCTGCTCTCAGATCAATGATCATACACTGTAATGAAGATAAAGTATGCCGCTGCATTGCTGAGACTGTATATGTGTGTGCGTGTGCACCGGGCTTGTAGAATCCTTAAAATTCAAAAATAGAGGTGCAACATGGGACAGCATTGTAACTCAGAGACTGTCACTTAAAAACTACAGAGTTCAACCTTCTGCTGTGCCTCAGGCTGTATTGCTCCCTAAACCATCTGTAGGTACCCAGAGAGTGTGTGTGTTTGTGTTTGTGTGTGTGTGTGTGTGTGTGTGTATGTGAGAAACAGAAAAGCCTGGGGAAACATCTTCCCCTAGTGGCCACCAGCATACATGCTAGAGCACTCCTCCAGGGCCTGGGGTCCCTAAATCTGGCAACCTAAATAAAAAAAAAAAGAATCTCCTTATTTATATTTTATTTCATTTTGCTATGATAACATACACTACTGTATGAATGACGAATTTCTGTTTTTATTTTATTTTGTTGATTTTCTATAATGACTGAAATCCAATACTAACTGTTCATTTTCTGCTAATTGGATAGTCTGGCAACTTTTCCCCTCAAAATTCCCCATAATAAAGCTCTGCACCAATCACACACCAATGCTGCTAGATGCCATCGCTCCCTCGCTTCTCATTGGCTGACAGTTGACAATAAGATTCCAGCTGTTTCGCCCCCTCCTTCCCGCTGTACATCTTAGATCGACATCTATCTCAGCCAGTGAGGAGGGAGCTCCAAGTCAGGCCGCGCCGTGATTGGTGCAGAGCGGGCGCTCGTTGGGCGGGGAGTGAGAAGTTAGGATCCCCCATCCAGCTGTGTGAGCTTTGCTGATGGACGGAACCGACAGAATACAGTCTAGAGGAGACAAGAGTGAGAGCAAGAGCGCCCGGTCGTTCATGCGTGCAACAATGGAGAGGGGTGGTGTTTGTGATATTTAGAAAATATCAAAGGTTGTCTCTTTGACGCCTGTTTGTGATCAGCGACAGGACGTGCAGCAGCATCTCCATGGATCTTTAAAACACTGATGCGGGATATGCGCTGAAAACCGCCTGTGGATGCAACGAAAAGTACTGGATTCACAATTTAAAGGGGGAAACAGCGGAGGAAAACGCGGGGAAACGAATAGATCACTAATTTTTGTTATTTCTGCTTTTTTGGGTTTGTCCATCAGCTCTGTGGAGGAGGAGGGAATCATAAAGAAGTTTGTGCGCCGCGTTAATATTTTACCTGAGGCTGAACGCTGCAAAAGTAGACACACATCTCACGGTTCCTTTTTTATCTCTAACGGGGGATGCTTATAAAGTGTTGGTGAGGTCCCTGGAGAGGCTTGGACACCGGAGACCGGGCCCTGGGCGCACCGTGTGTCTGTGTCTGTGACGGACCCGCGCAGCGGCACACCACCTGGAAACTATACGGTCCGCCAGACGCACCAAACACACAAGTCCCTCTCCTC